>SMMW01000616.1:600000-1130000 GCA_004794655.1 Marisa cornuarietis
TCGGAAAGAAAGAGCAGCTCAAAGATTACCGGATATGCAGTGGTTGCTCGACTGAAGCAAACATGCGTCCCACGTAGTCCCTTATCACATCTTTAAAAACGAGCAGTATCTTTAGACGGGTCACGGCTGCGAATGCCATGTCTCAGGGGAGAGATTAACCTTTTGCATGCACCATCAACACAACTCGCGCCAGACTTTAAACATCGCATAACTTTAACGACATCACCCGGATGAAGCTGATCAAACGCGGTGCAGTGCAACTAACTTTTATTTCGGAGACAAATCTCCCCAAAGACATCTTAAACGTATCTGCTAACAGACTGCTACCTTGCCAGCATCTTACACAACCACTGAGACGGCAAAGAACCTCAGCATTCCAGTAAGAAATTCTGCTTATTATTGATGCATCTAACTCTGTCTACATGATCTAGTAAAAGGATTATTGGGGTGCATTTTTTAATAACTGGGTTGAAGTTACTGCAAGATACTATATCTCCAAATATGGGTGAATATTTCCATTCGTTTTCTAGGTATCTGCCTACAAATATTACCTACCAGAAACAACACAGACATTATTAACATAAGGCTGAAGTCTTGTGTTAATTAGGCGTACCTGTGTAAAAACAATTTTGACCTCTTTCTGATGATGTTTGTATGCATAGGGGTTGGAAAAATAGTACCTTCTTTAGACCAAAAAAAATTGAGCCCCACTAGTCCTTTAAGAAATATTTAGTCCGTTCTAACTGGCTCATTGGCAAAAGAACTTTAACCAACGCAGTCTCTTCGGTCAGTTTGTTCCCTTCTTGTCAACTTTCAATAAGCGTTTTGAAAATAACCTAAAAAAAACTCAGAGTGAAAGACATTAACTTATTTAACAACCTGGCCAACCATCTAGGTACACGTATCCTACGCGGGAGAAGCAAACATTGTACGTTTAGAAAGGCCATAACGCCCCACTGAACAAAGAGACAACAGAAAGAAGACAGACATGCACAGACTGTTCAGTATATATATATATATACACACGGCGTCTATCGTCCTCCGCTCGGTAAGCAAAAGCTGAATGTCATAGAAAGCTCAACGCATCACGAAAGAAAGTGACATTACAGAAAGGCTTAACTGGGAAAATGCATAAACTCTTCGCCATGCATACACATCGTCTCGCCATCTCATGACCATCTCCAGCCTGGTGTAAATGCTGGGTGTTTTCAGTCCGCTCTTTAATGCAAATCGGTTGATTTTTCCAGATATTTTGACAGCCTTAGTCCTTGTCACGGGGACGTAAGCTCGTTAAAACACTGTGCACCAATAGACTCATGTCCTGTCGATGTCTTCCCTTCATAAACGGCGGACTACCTCACTACTTTCAAGCATGTAGGTCTCGTACACGGCCCTTCTGACTGCAAAACAATGTGATGACAACGACGTGCCCTTTTGATCTGCAAAGTTTTTTTGTTCTGGAGATGTACAAAGAAAGTTTAAGATGAAGATCACATCATGGCCCGGCGGTTATAAGGATAGTAGAGTATGAGCGGTTGACCTTGTCATCTTCTCCAAGGCCGATGGTACCAACTATAATAGTGTAAGGTCTTCGGACATACATTAACTCGACTAGGCAGACACAAAGTAGACCTGGCATTTATTTGTGCAGAGTTGTAATTCCTCCTCATCATCGTCATTGTCACTGTCGTTATTGTTATTCACTCGTCTTCGCCTTCCTGAAGATTCTGACTGTTTGAAAAGTTCTTATTTCCAGTGCTTATTCTTCGCTGTTTTTGATTTTTCTCTGGCTAGAGAGCGCTAAGAGCAAGGACGCTGAAACCAGATACCGAAACCTGTTTCAGTTCCCACTGTACAGTCTCCTCTCAACCAGCTGAGTATCCTCGAATGTTTGACCAAGTTTGACAAAGCTGTTGGAAGGCTACAGGAAACCAATGATTTCAGAGCCAACGGTCGGGACGTTGGAACTTTGGCCAACGTGCTGGTCCCAGTTCAAACGTGTTTGCCAGTACACTTCCAATATCTTTTGCCAAACACAATAGGACTTTAAGGAACTTCGGAAATTTGACGTTTCGGCACTTGTCCTGGATAATAACCTTAAAAATACATTCAACTTGAAAGAAAAAAAATATGTCACACTGGTGCGAGTTTGAGTCGCTTGCCATTTTCATTATATCCAGCCAGAAATATGCCTGAAACAACGTCCTTTATCACAGCCCAGGTAATGCTCCATGGGGAAAATATCCTTAATCCTTTGATCAGATTGGACAGAGAAATGCAGCGAGGTTCCTTGTGGGTGGCGGTAAATCACTGTCTGCTCACAACAGCAAAGTCTCATTTCGTTAATATTCCTTTTCGTGGAACACGAAAGAATGCTGGGATTCTGACCTGCTGGTGGCTTGGGAGACGGCGCCCCATTGTTGTCCCCATCTACTTTTGTCTGGACTTTTTCAACTTTCGCGCTTGTTCCGAACAGAATAATTATAATTATACTAAAACTTTACTTGAGATCACTGTATCATTTTCATGAGTCGAAGCCATTTGTATTAAATATAACTAGGTATAAAGACGATTCAAACAAACATAAAAATTGGCTCTGCTTCCATGGTATTTTTATGTCCTAGCAAAGGCCATGTAAAGTAGGATTTATGGAGAATTAAATCCGTTTCTGCCTGGGGACTTAGTTATGCACCACAAGATCTCTTTCGTCTATTGCACCTTGCTTTCTGCCAAAAGATCACAGAATTATCCATGTATGCATGCAAAGAGGACACAAAATTGCGTAAGTGCTGCTCTCAAAATGCGTAAAATAATACGGTAGAATAAGTAAAACAAACGAACTCCTTGATGTTTTCGACTGTGATCCACAAGGCCTGGACTCTCTGAAGTTTACTGGATTTCCTGAGACCTTACGGACCTCTCTTCCAGTCATGCTTGCTGCACTTTTTGCACAGCATTTACCTGGCTTTGCTGCTCCTGTAACTCGCCAGGTGATTTCTACGCGTTTCCTGTCCCTCCTCTTACCTGCTTTTGCCTCTAAGAGGTACTTTCAATTCTGCCGGAAGACACAAAACGGTTACCTTTGAACCCCTCCATCTGTCACAACTCTCTTGTTAGACCTGTATGGGATTCATTTTAAAAGTATTGTGTTATTTACACACCAAGCCTACCCTCAGCCCACACTGTTGAAATTGGTCAAGAAACGGTAACAAGTTTCGTTTTATTTTTAAGTGGGGGGTAGAGTGAAAGGAATAGGGTGAAAGGGATGAAAATTGGTGGTGTGAGTGGCGTGTAGAAACTTAGTGGGGTGAAGAGGGTGAATTGAGTAAGTTGGGTAAAGCTGGGAAAGGGGATTGAGTGAAGAGGGTGAGTGGGGTTAAAGAATGTGAAGGAGTGATGTGAAAGGGTGAGGAGAAACAGTGGAATAAAGAGGGCGAAGAGTGTGGGGTAAGGAGAGTGAAAGAGGGCTGAAATTTCGTCGAACCAGGTGCAAATGCTTTACCTATACTTTTGAAAAATGTAAAAATGCGACATCAAAGCAGAAAGACATTTGCACATGCGAAGCTTCTAACAAATTTGACAGAAGCTATTTCTGCGTTACAAGCAAAAGGTAAGCTGGTTGAAATGAATAAAATGCAAGAAAAATCGTTTCCTGCTCAAAATTCACAATTACCTTTGACGGAGAAGAAAGATTGGAAGAACGCCTATAGCGTGTCTTGCAGAAACTGACAGACATTAAACCCTGATAACGCTACTTCGGAAAATTACAAATATAATTATCAATCTACCTGATGGGAGCTGCAATCTTCGTCACAAAATAAATCACTTCCTTGACCGGAATAAATCTGAAACAGAAAGAAAGGGAAACAGTGTAAAAATTAACTTTTGACTGTCTTCGTGTCTTATAGTCAAAACTTGTTCGATCTAACGAAAAACTGTGAAGATCGAAAAGGCGGTCTCAATTTGATCAGGTTTTAACTGTCATCACCTAGCCTACCCGCAACACACACACACACACACACACACATCGTCACACTCTCCTTTAGTTTATAAGATATATTTTCTCCAAACCCATCACAACCTTATTATCACGAACGTTCCTTAAAAAAGCCTCATCCTTCATAATAATTTAACATATCCTTAATAATAATTTAACATTAAAGTTTCCTACGTCGTCACAACCTTTAACATGTCCGCTCCTTAAAGTACTGTAACTGTAACCGTCTATACGACAACGAAGCTGAAAACGTGAAAAGATGAAAGTAAGGGGTTCGAGGGAAACCAAGGAAAACGTCACTCATCCCTCTCCCATCCCTTGCACTGGATGACTCGTGCCTTGCAGGGGATTGCAAGGGTCCGCGACCTGTGGCGCCGTACGGATCAATACCACAGGGAGCCGCCGCTCGAAAACAGTTCACGGTTGTCGACGGCGCGCTCAAGCACGTCCGGTCAACACTAGTTCGTTGAGGGAGGCAGTGCCTTCCCCCGTTCTCCCTTGCTACCTTGCCCTTTTACCTTCACCTTTGACAGTTCAGACTTCGCCACGAGGTGATGGAGTTCGTCACAACGGTGACTGTATCCGCAGTCCGAAAAGGCCAAAGAAACTTTTTTTGGGGTGGTAGGGGGACGCCTGCGACGAAACTTTTTGCATTTACAACTGATGTCAATTTAACAACCTTATTTCTTCTTGCGACGAATTTGTCTTTTGCATGTAAGAAAACCGATTTCGATTGAGCGCAAAACATCTGTCAAGTCCTAGGTTCAACGCCCATGGCGGTTTTTCTAATTTTATTTTTAAATGACCGTCTGCGTCTCTAACAAAGCGTTAACATATTTCTTTTCTGAGACTATACCACAAAAAGACTTTTCAGACCTGTCAAAAGTTCTTTATATCACCTGTTATCAATATCACATTTGTGCAAGCAGCTACCTACCACCTACCGTTGTTTTTGTTCCTATGGCGACACGCCGCTAAACTTGAAGGCCGGAGGTCTCGTTATCTTCAAAGGCCAATCACCGTGCACTTAATTTTTATATATTCACCTTAATAAAGTCATATGAAGGAGAAGCAGGACACCAGTCTGTTAATGTCTGTGCTGTTCATCGATTTCTTGCATCTGTTCTGGTTGGCGTTTCGGCATTAACGGTTGAATTTCAAATGCATTGAATGCTCTCTAATAATGCACGTACCTCTTCTACAAGAAATAATTTTATTCAGAAACTCTAGGCAAAGTTAGTTTATAGCTAAAAAGATATTTAAGTGGATAGGTTTTGTGGCCTGGTGGTGAGTGCTAGACGCCTGTGGCCATAAAAATTTCCCAGCATATCAGAAAAAAATGGTACCTGGCAGGTGAAGACATTGTGAACGACGTATATGAACTGCTCATAGGAAGTGAACGGCATATGGAATATAAACTCTGCCTATAGAACGTAAACTGCCTATAGGATGTAAATTGTTCATAAGACATGAACTAACCAAAGACCAATATGTTATGCGAGTCTAACCTTTTACCCGATTGATTATAAGGAGGTGAGCGGAGAAGGGGAAAGGTCTATGACCGCAGGTTTCAACACATCATTACTTGCTGAGGGAAAATATTATCCCTTACTAATAATTATAAATCGTTCCCGGACGAGTTTTTGGATGAATTAGGTCCTTCCTCCATGACAGTTCGGAAACTAGAGTCTAAGTGTCAAGATAAGGGAAGGCGTCCTATAAGGAGGAGTGAACTCCCCTCCCCCCCCCACACACACACACTTTTCCTAATTTACAACAATGATGACATTACCACAAATATAAAACATGTTTCCTACACGTTGTATGCTAGATGATCTGTCAGTCTGGAATGCTTTCAAAGAACACCATCACAGCCGCCCGAGTCTGAAAGTATGACGACAACATTGCACAGTGGACAGCTGACTCGGGGTTTGAAATCAATTGGTTGAAATCATCCGTTTTCAGTCTGTTAACCTCCAAGAACGCGGTTAAAATGAAGCTCGGAGACTAGTTGTTGTTTTAGAAACCACATTTAAAGGAGATGGAAATCGAGGTAATAAGAAGACTGCTCTTATGCGAAAGTTATCAAGAACCACGTGGGAAGCAAGCTCATCCATCTTAAAGATCGTCTACACTGGACATGTAATACCTGTTCTTGACTAAGGCTAACCCTTGAGCTAACCCTAACCCTGGACCATCAAACCCAGGCTTGACAAGGTGCATAACCTTGGTCTCAGCACTTCTTGTAGCCCTAACGGCCATTGAGATTAGAAAAAAAGATTGCCTCTTTATAGCCTCTGGAGATCTGACGACAAGGAAAACTTCTTATCCAGGGAGAGAAATTTAATTCTCTGGAATGTCATCTACTTTTCAGCAACCTGCAGGCGCTTACCAAAAAATAAAAAAACAAACGTATCAAACATCAAAATCTGAATCACCAGGTGAAGACACTGCAGAGACGTAAAGCTGACATTCTTGAAGAACACTCCTGCCAATTCGAACCCATCGACTATTCCGAAGGGTCTGCAGCGCCTATAGGAGTCTCTATCAGAAGGAGCACGCCTGCATCATGTGCAAGCAAAACCAGAATGATGCTCCCCTCGCAGTGCTTGTGCTGAGGTTGGGTAGGGGGCCAAAGCGTCGCACAGCCAGCACGTGGACCCACATCGACACCAAGGGCTCTGCAATGGTGCAACGAGGAATGTTGGTAATGAAGCCCTATACACCACCTCAATAATCTCTCTCCCAGTGAACCTCCCCACCGCCCACTGGCAATGTCAGTTACAAAGGAGAGATCTATGCACTCAACCTTGCTGCTTAGCCACCTCAACAATATGGCCGTAACAGAAAAATGCACAGACCTCCGCAACCTCTACAAGCCTTCAAGGCCAGCGATTCGAAGAATTTAGAAAAGCTGATCCATATGCTTCGAAACACACACACACACACACACACACACACACACACACACACTGTGGTCCTCCATTGGGTACCTGCTCACGGTGGAATCAGCGGCAACAAGAAAGCAGATGACTTAGCAAAGGAAGTCTATGTTCTTCATATGTGTTTTCCCTTAAACCAGTTTTGACCAGACATGGACGTAGCGCACTGAGCTCTGAACATTGGAGAACTGCCAAAATAGTCTAGATTCATGATAGTATTTGGTCTTCGGGCAAGACACCGCCATCGAACGAAGGGAAAGAGAAAAATAATATTAGGCAGCCGCCTCATATATTATCTTTCTTACTTTCGCCATCAACCAGCACATATCAATGTATTCTTACTTACTTTTATGACATGCTAGCCGACTCAGTGAATAGGTGCCACAGGCAGAGACAACGAACTGTACCCGCGACAAGATCTGAACCGAAAAAAAAAATAAAAATAAAAAAAATATATAAAAAATCTGAACTGGAGCATGCAGCTCCTCAGTGCTTAAGCCCTGCACTATCAAGCTGCCAACTCATTGGTCGCCTGTATGTGGAAGCGAGAGGAAGCCCTGTTCAACTAAGGATAATGTGCTCCTTCGTGTCACTATTATTTGACCGGTGCGTTTCTAAGATACCCGTAACGAATCAGAGTAAACTACATAACGCCTAAGCCGCATGCGTTTTAAATTTAAGAAAAAGCAGTCGTGCAGGGTACAGCAGGTGTTCCCTGCTAGAAATGTTAGGCGAAGGGCAAACATGCCGACCACAATTCTCCACCTACCCTGAACTTTTTTTAAAATGTACGCGCCCAGGATCTTTTTTATTTGCTGATGTCACACCAGGTTCTCACTGGCAGCATTTTGCAAAAAGGCGGTCGCACTTTGTTCTTGTCCCGATCTATGAGGCATTCTGCTACAACATGTGATCGTAAACTAACCACTTCTTCCTCCTTTATGTCGTAATTGGGATGTAATGAGATACATGTATAGGTGGGAGATGGAGTAAAGGCGGGGGATAATTTGTGTTAAAATCTCACACTGACACTGAAGACGCTGGAATTTCTATAGCGCATAACCCTGATGGCAGCAAGCAATCGACTAATAATATCTACGTATACTAGTAGATTTTACAGCACAGTTTCTCAAGAGGTAGGCTAAATGTGTTCTACAAACATTAAACAAGTAAAAATCACAACTTTACAAACAGCAACATCTCGCGTTTCTCGCAGTCAAAGGAGGGTGGATGTGGGGTGAAGAAAGATTCATCCGAATACTTCGGTGGAAGTTTTTGGGCAACACAGTTGAGACCACAGCACAATTCTTGCAACGAGGAAGCGAACGGGACAGCAGTCCTGGTATACTAATGAAGCAATAAGCAACAGGACAACGAACACGCTAATCATGAGACGACATCACTGAAGCGCAAATATTCAATATCTCAACATGCAGCAAGAAAGCACATCGTCCGTAGAAAACTCCATAATCCAAAGTGCCAAAAAATGAAAAGTTTTAGTGAAGTAGGCACAAATCATCCTGTAAAGTCAATAACTTATAGCAAGATGGCAAGAGGAAGGACAGGCTGTTAGTGGGCGAAGATGTCTATAGCAAGAAACGACGTGGCACAGGCACTGAAGAACATTCCAGAACAAAGGAAAATGGCGCAACAAAAATCCCAGATCAGCTGGAGAAAGTGAGATACCAACGTTCAGCGAAGATCCATGGACGAGACAACACGACAGAGAGCAGACCCCCTCTAGTTTCTATTGAAATCAGATTAATATAGCATTATATAAAATATAAGCATAAGTATAAAAATCACTTTAAGAGGTCTCAGGCTAACATCCCAAACTATCCCCACTTTTCTTCCGGCTGGAAGAAGCTCAGTAGTCGCAGTTTCCCTGGGGAATTTTTTTTCGACCTTCGGACAAAATTTGCAGAAGTATTGTGATGGCTCTAACAAGACAAAAGAAACTGGAAACCACCATCCCATTTATCTTTAGCTTCAGCTTCGCTGACACTGCCAGCAGGACATATTTCCTGTACAATTATTAACCCGAAAGTCGGCTAAAAGAACAGACTAAAAATAGAAGATAATTCAGTTGTTAATCAAAAGTGAAACGTGATATTAAAAGAAAGAAAGAAAAGATCAAACTCTAGTGATGATGGTGGTTGAGGTGCAGACCGTTGAAGTGGGATGAAGGTTAAAACTGGGGGAATTAGCTCTAGTGACCAAAATGTAATTTTCTTTATGAATAGCGCTTTTTTGGTTTAACATCAAACTTTTGCAAAGCGATGAAACCAATTTAAAATAAATACATATGCAGCTTTCAAAAAATATATATATATCATTTCAAACCGTTATAATGAAAGAAGCTAATAGGATCTTTAGGAGTCGTCCAGACTAGGTTAGATCACATACTAAGTGCAAAACATGGTATGACTATGAAAAAAGAAAGAAAAAGTCGTGCTTGGATATTCATTTCTCGAAATAACTTTTATCTGGTCCATGGAACCCGCATTTTGTCTGTTAAAACTCTTCCCAAACTTGGTTGTCCTGGCACTTCCTTAAATAGGCATCCAGAGTTGACATAAGGCACAAAAAACTTTTTTTTTTGGCACGCTGAGGAATCGGCCAAACCTTGCATGATGGTCAACAGATCAGTCTGTTAGAAGGATGAAAGAGGACGAGCAAACATTTAAAACTCAGTCTACATGGACATTAAAGAACACCTGTGTGGGCGACAGCTATTTGGTTGTTTTCTTGTTCCTTTCCCCCGTTTCAAAACGCCAACAAATAAAATAATGCAACACATGCCCAAGACAATAGGGTGGGGGATGTTTTATTTATTTAGACACCCTCCGCACCTGAAATGGATCAGCGTAGCAAGAGAAATGTCAGTTGCTAATACATGCACGTACATGCAATAAGTGCACATCTATTTCCCCCTCCCAACCCCTCAACCACCTTTGCATGCATTACAGACAATAGTTGCCACTATTAGTTTTGATGACAAGAGCTCATCTTCTCGATTCCAAAAAAGTGGGTTATCACTCGCAGCTGCATCAAAATGTCAAGTGCTAAAGAACGGCAAATTTATGTTTAGGGCTGAACCCTTGCTGGCAACTGGCACAAACGCACAGCATGCTCGCGTGTTTTTGCACGTGAAAACCCAGAAACACGTGCGGGTTGACCGAACGGCATGAGTCTTGTCCTAGAGGCATCTTCAGGCATTACGTCAACACCTTGCTGCAGTCTTCTTCTATTTATAGTTCGAGAAAAATGTAGCTGAGGTCCAAATTCTCCCCTTCAAAAATAAAATAAATAAATAAATAAAAAATAAAGCATTCTCGTAAAAGCACAGTAAATTACCCATGCTCTTTTTGTCTGCATGTACCCTACCTCCACACCGCCCATCATCCCGTTTTCAAACCAAGTTATGTCGTCTCGCTACGCGATTTGCACGAAGGTGTGTGTGTGTGTAAATGAGAGAATGTGTGTGTGTGTGTGTGTGTGTGTGTGTGTGTGTGTGTGATAAAGATCAAAACGATTCCACCTCTCACATAGAAGGACATGTGGACTACCTATTCTTTTTTGAAAGTTGTGAATATGAAAGGTAAACATGAATGGGGAAATAGCTACACGATATCAAAGGTGACTGCTCAAACTATTATGTGCCAACAGTGGTTTGAATGCAAATCTTGTCGCTTACTGCTCTAACATAAAAAAGCCCCCACGTGCCGAAGTGTAACTGTATTATTTGTTGGGGTTTTTCTGGCAAAATGCAGTGGTACCTCGAGATACGGCCAACCGAGTCTCGAGATGCGTCTCACTGAATTACGAGCATTCCGATTACGAAGTGATATATTCCGTGTGATCCTTCTCGGCACCAGTTTCAATTTCGCGCCACATCCGCAGTTCTTCGCCAAGCAGCGCGACCTTGCAGTCATCCCCCCCCCCCCCGAAAGTCTGCTAGAGAATTCACGTGCGTTATACTCCTTAAAAAGAGTGAAAGGGTTTAAACTCCCCGTGCGATAAGCAGGTTGACTGGGGGCTTGCGTTATCTGTACTACATGCAGACGTTGTGTCTCTCTCTTCATGCTGACACATTGCTTTTAAGATTGAAAATCAAACCGAATTTCTCTCTGTCCATAAAAAGGGAATTAGAAAACAAATCCACGTTTAGTTATGCTACAATAAACTTAACTACTGATGCATTTCTATAGTTAGAGTGTTTAATAGGGAGATCTTGCATTCGGCACAACCTTCATTAACTCGTAAAATCTGTCCGTCGGGGCTGGGAGAGTAGGTGTAGGGACCCTAGAAGACTGAATAAGCCAAGCAAGGAACCCGACAGTACAGATTTCTAAAAGAAAAAGTGCAGCATGTACAAGCTATTCGTGTTCGCCCGTCGCTGCACGAGAAGAGCGTGAACAGCCATCAGTTCGGGTGTCAGGAATCCGCCAAATGTCAGCCGCTGCCAGCATTACCACGCGACCTTTGACCTGTCACATCCTGTCCCTGTGTACCACGTACCGGGATGCTGGGTTGCAAAGAGACGTGAGGTTAGCGGGTAGGGGCTTGGGTTGGATTGGGAGGGGGTGGTGGAAACGGAACTTGAGGCTGAGACGTAGGGACCACTGACATGGCTGTGTGGCTGATTTATCTTATCACTCTTTTTCCCCTTCCCCTCCTCTCCCTTGCTCCCCCTCCTCCGCGGACTCACCAACGTTTTTCCACTGTCTGTGACAGGAGAACGACCGGGGGTGGGGGTGGACGAAGGATGAAGGATGATGGCTGCTGCTGCTGCTGTTATAGCAGGTCGTGAATCCCTGCGCGCAGAGGGGACGTACATCTCGTACAGCGTCGTTGGTGAGTTGTCTACCCTAAAACTTGGATGGTTTGTAGGGGGATGGGGGAAAGAGCACCAAAATGTCAATTCTACCCCACTCTCTTTTTGTCAAAACTGGCACACCGCTATTTCCTTTCGCGCTTCAAAGACTTGAGCTGTAAGTAGAGTTAAAAACGTCTTTACAGGTACATGAAGCCACTTCCACTTCAGACTCCACGAGGCTAGTTATCTCAGTTCCAGCGTCTTCTTGGTGGTGTCCGGTCGTGAACGGGATTAGAGGGATAGTGGAGTTGATCTGGTGGTGGTCGGAGAGTGCTGCTGACCCGACGACAGACATCTTTCGTGCGGACTAATTCCGGTATTGCGGTGTAGCAGTTGCTCGGAATGTGGTTAGGTTTAGCGGAGGGGGAGGGGACAAAAACAGGTCCTGCAGTTAGTTCCCCTCGTTGACTTCCAAAACCAGGCAACCTTACAGCCAGGAGAAAAGGAAGTACGTCTTGGGCAGGCAACTCTGGTCGGCGACGCCACCGGTACCACCACCAGGCGGCGAAACGGTTCCCACGCCTCTTGCGCGCATAATGCACGCGCGCGCGGGGGTAAACAGTTTTATATTTATGACAGACCATGCGTGGCACGTATACTCCCCACTGACCCTGATAGAGTGTCTTTGAGCAACCAGGCTTCTTTCTCCTCCAGACAAAAGCACCCCCGAGAAAAAAAAACCTTCACTCTGGTCCTCCTTAGAAACCCTCTTTTACACAATTTTGTAATTATTCAGCAAAAAACAATAGTCGTTGGCGTGCAAATCATTATTCCACGTTTGAGCAATGATGATCGCACGGGCCGATTCCCGTGTTTAGTCTCTTCTAGGGTGTGGGAGGGTGCGCTGATAGCAAATGTATCAATGTGGACGTCTGTGGCGGGTAGCTTGGAGGGTGAGGAGGAGGGATATGTGTTTCTGGCATTAGCGGGTTCCCAGCTTCAAGTGGGTCATTCTTTTGCGGATGGTTGGTGTCAGACAGCCAACCACCACTCCGCTTTTGGGAGCAGGGGGTAATAGACAATATCTGGAGTCAAAATTCATTCCCTGTCAGGCAAGTGTCCTCGTCCCTGGGATTCCCCTGACAGCAAGTGTCATGGCTGCCACATTCCACCGTCTTCCTAGGGTACTGCCACCGGCAGATGGAAAGAGAAGGCTAGGCGCCATAACAAACTCTTGAGCGTGTGACGGTCTGTTCAGAGAATGAATGGGTGTACCGTGTCGGTGTACAAATGTCGGTCAGATACCGAGAAAATAACCTGCATTTTTTTTTCGTATACAGCTCATCCTCTTCATCCTTCAACTAGGGACATCAAATTCCATTTCGCCTACAAGGCCGTGCGCGCGGAATTCCTTGATATGTGATAATGTGATAAGAACAAGAAGAGAGAGGTTTTTCAGTAGAAGAAATGCTTCCTGCCCACACAGCAACGCTCCATGTCCTCTAATCAATTCAACAGAAAACAGTTTCCCATAGTGTTAATAAATGTTGTATCCGACATGCCGACTGTCCAGACTTATGCATCACCGTGATTCTCGACCTGTACCCATAAGTATTTCTCCCACTCGCAAATGTCCCCTTTACACTTTACACTTTTCAACTGGGAAATATCAAAAGGTCGCTTTGATATCTCCTGTTTCAACAGCCACAAACCACCAGATGTGGCGGCATTCGCGTCATCTGCTACAGTGAAGCCCAAGGAAAACCAACTTTACACCATCCCACGCTGCGGAATTTCAGCCGCACCATGTGGTGCATTGGGCCGCCCTGGGTGTAGCCCGGACAACTGCGCCCGGGAAAGACAAAGAGAGATGCCATCAACCCTGGGGAGACAAGATGCCAGCGACAACCAACGGAGTGCCCGCCCCTAGCTTCCACAAGCGAATAAATTATAATTTTTCTTATACTCTCTCTCTCTTAATGTTAGTAAAAAACAAGAGCGTGCATTCTGAATTTGGGAGCTATGTGCGTCTGTGTCTGGAGAGTAAACTGAAACATTTCACAGTCGGCAGTAATGCTGCATTTGAAGGTGCATTAAAACAACAGCCCAATAATAATCTTTTTGAAAATTCCGAGTACAAAAAAAAAACAGCGTGATTTGATGACAACGACGATGCAGTAGTTTTTGTGACTTGAGTTAGAGGGGGCGTTGATTGATGATATAAAGCCCTTGTCTGCACCAAGCGCCTCGCTCACCTCTATCTGAACCTTTCCACTTCTGTAAAATCTTTGTTCCATTACGACTTGCTTATGATTGGTACATGTCAGCGCTACCTGGTGAGCATGAAGTAATACTATACTGAAAGCTGACTTCAAAAACACGAAAGAAGTGAGGAAGGGGTGGGAAGGCGGGAGTCCGTGTGGTGTCCCAGACACACAGCTTGCAGGCAGGCACCTTCACGATCAAACCTCACAAAAGGGATGGGTTAAAAAAAAAACACTTTGCTGTTTTGAAGTGCGCCATATGTTGCATTATTTGCATGCTACTTTTTTCAGTAGCCTGACTTGAAAACAACACATCTTGTAGTTAAGTGCTGGTTAGTTTGGCCTGCGTGATAAATCTATATCTGACTCCGCAAAACGCAATTTTTTTTTTTTGAAGTGAGCAGAGGTCTTTTTCCCCCTTAGTGGTCATTTCAAGATCTCTCTGCGTCTCTCTGTAAGTCTTTTGTCATGTCTTGACGTCTGTCACCCTCTCTCTCTCACACACACACACACACACACATCGAAGGCGCGTAAAATATTTAATTCTCGAAAATTCATCACTTTGCCATTGATAATGCAGAACGACAACGATGCCACCGAAACGGTAGACCAAGTTTTTCCCGGTTTTCTGACTTGGAAAATACACATGTGGCTTCTGTCAGGCCGAGTGTACGGTTCCCACAGCCATCTGCTCCTAGGCCAAGCAAGGATAGTCAAGACACGGCAGCGGCAAACGCTACACGGTCTGTACATTTGTGGGTGAGGTTGGGGGTGCGGAGGGGAGCAGCCCAGGCTGGGATCATGTTGTCACCTAGGGGGCGCTGCAGTCTCTCCCGAGTCCCTCCGGCTTTTCTTTGCGTATAACCCCATACATGTTCGCATGCTGCAGGACCCTTGGCCAAAGCGCTCGAAACTAGAAGACAAAAGTCTTATCTTGGTAGTGAAGGCGAATAATTTTACGTCCTCCCTAGATGTCGCGTTACAATGAGAGAGAGAGAGAAAAATACAGAGTACACTTTCTTTCTCGTTCCCTCCAGCTCATACAACCCCCAGAAGGTGATTGTTTCCGTAGAACTCCATTCGTGATGTCAGCGACCAGTCCCCATCCCCGCCCATATTCTCACTAGGGAGATTGGTAGCTGAATTCCCAGCCTGTCGCACCTCAAACCCATCCCCCCACCCGCTTTGCTCATCTACTTTGCCCTCCCACATCAAACAAACCACATAAGCCGTGCTAATATACTTTGCTATCGCCTTCGACCGTGACTGCACCATTTTTTTTTTAAAAAAAGGTTTTAAAAAAAGCCCATCACCATCATCAACAAACAGCAAGAAGCAAGGGGAACTAACTCGCACTAGTAGCTACGATGCTCCTGCCTAATTACTGTCAGGCGCAGCAGCAACCCCTTCCACAAGTCGTCGCCTCGAACGTCAGGTCAAGCGCAACGTGGCGCCTGGTTACTGGGAGTACAGAGCTCCCTCCAGCTGTAGGACTCGTCTGGTCGATCTCGTCATAAATCTACCGCTTAATTGCCCGGTCTTCAGTGCACTTCTTGTTTACATCGCAGCTGTTTGGCGATAAGGACTCGAGTACTGATTTGTTTTGTTTGGTTTTTTTTTTTAGGTGTGGGGGGAGGAGGGTTGGGGTTGTGACGCGAATGCGATGTTACATCTACACTTTGTGCTCAGATCTCGATTTAAATGACCGGGTAATTGATAACTGATCAGTATGAAGAGGACATGGTCAAAGCCGGGTGCGACTTTACTTCCCCCCCCCACCTCCGAGATGGGCGACGTCTGTGTATACCATCGTCTCATGTCAGCCTCAGATCATAACCCAAGCCCCAATGCTAACTTTTGCGGTAACCCCAAATGTACACCTCTCGATCTACAATAATCTAAAAAGAAATATAAAAGACAAAACATATCAACAACAAACAAAAGCCAAAAACAATATTTTGATATGCATATTTTAAGTAAAACTGTGATATAATCAAAAATGGACCTGCTCATGGCCTCCCGCGGTTGTGGCTTCACAACATTGAGCTATAGCTCAGCTATAATAGGTGCAGGCAAAAACAAACAAATTGCAACCAGGGCTCAGGCCTAGCATACCTTGCCTGCATTTCAACTGGATCTAATCACCTTTGTTCACTGAGCATATCTATGGGGAGCTGGCTACTGATGCCACTAGATAAAACGGTTTGATCATGGTTTTGGCTAATTATCTGTAGGCTCCTATCAGCTAACAGGTGGAAAAAAGAAGAGACGAAAAAAGAACAAGAACAATTTAAGAGTAAACATATGAACGCGATTAGCAACATCAGTTCCTTCCATTCAAGTTTTGTTCACTTTCAGCACACAAGAACATGTACATAGCTGTGTACGTGTGTTTTCTTTTAATGCCACTATAGGTCCCAGGCTGTAGGGGTAGTGAACTGCCAGTAGATTCACCGTAATAGAGCGCAATCCCTCTCTTTCTGTCAGCTATTATCTCCCATGATAAATCAGATACCCATGTGCTGGATGGGTAGGGATAATTTTCTGGGTACAGTTCTTGGCGATTTTCAAACCAGTGACCTACAAACCGGCGAACTTCTGCTCCTAAGTCAACCACACCCACTAGCAGGATACTACTACTAACAGTATTAAGTGCAAGTAGTTACGTTCCCTTAAGATATGACATAAAGGTACCTCCTGGCCAACATTATCAGTGTTTCTCAAGGCATACATTTTTATTTTAGTAAAAAAAACAAACAAACAAACAAAAAACGTATATCGTTCTAGTTCACCACAATTTTACACCTTGTTTTGAGTGCAGTTTATTTCAGGAAATGTGTGTGAGTGTGTGTGTGTGAGAGAGAGAAAGAGATGAAGGAAGGTTGAGGCGTCTCGTAAATACAAACCCCCCACCCACTCTTTGAGGAGTCAAAGGACCGATTCAGCGACACGTTGCCTCCTGCAGCGTAACGCCAAAGCACGCGCCTTGTCCTCGAGTCCGAAGGAATCTGTTAGCTTCCAGCGTTCCAGGCTGACTCACAAAACGACCTGCGGGCGTACCCATCACGATCGCGTCGGCCTTCCTCTCTTGAATACCCCTCTTCATCAAAACCCTGGTCTCCGCTTTTTCTCTGTCTGGGTTTTCCTGGCAGCTCTGCGCGCGCGCAAGTCGGGTCGTCGCATGAAAAAGCAGCGCACAGACAATACCGCCGTGACATGAGAAAGAGAGCTCTCGCGTCTATTGCCAGTAACGGAACTTTGTTTCTTTTTTGTTTTGTGTTTTTTATTATTATTTTAATGCACGTTCCATTCTGCACAACTGGTGTGAGATGAAATTTTTAAGGAACCTATAATTGCTGTCTACTTTGCAAACGCCACAACACATAAGCTCTGTACGCAGCATAAATAAACTTGGTACACGTTACGGCACAGAGTCTAAAACTAGCAAAATTCTTCTACGTGTGATATCTATGATTGCTAAAACATAAAAAGGTCTACAGTGCAGTATGAAAAGTTTGGTGTTTTGAACCTGTTTTGACATCAGTCAGACCCTCATCGCTCTAAAAACGGAACCTTAACTTTTGAATTTTGAAACGTTATAAAGATAACGTGTAAGCTGCAGTTTCTGATTTTTTAATAATAATAATAAAGCGCCCACGTTTGCGACAATGATTCCTGGTGCACGCGTACAACCACACATACTACTACACGTTAAATACGTAAAATCATTGGATTCAATCAATCAGTAGAAACAACAATTTATGCCCTGCCTCTAACCACTGGTAAAGAGCGTTCGCTAAAACTCGAACGGTTCGATATGAACTAATTTACTATGAATTACTATGAATATAATCGTCTATCCACAGGCCAAATATACAGCGTCAATTCCATATCAGATGTTTAAAAAGACTGCTTGCAGTTAAGGTCCCATGTCTGTCCGTCCGTCCGTCCGTCCCTCGTCTGACAAGTCAATGCCAGCACACGTAATATGTATTTACCTTGTATTTAAAAAAAAGTATTTTGCTTTACTCACCAGACTTGTTTCGCATCTTCTTTTACACGTGTTACGTATGTAGTCCACGTCTGGTATAGCCTGAACTCTGAGAAATAATTGCAACAAAATAACTATTTGCAGAGCGTAAGCCATGGTGTGTATACTATCTAGCTGGCCATGATGTGACTGCTGTGTGTGGGAAAGTTGCGCTGGCGGGGATTCAGTGGCGGCTTTCCTTACGCCGATTGGCTGATCAGGTGCAGCCTTTCGTCTGCTCGCAAACTAATTTATTTTTATGGATCTGAACAGAAAAAAAATCATTATCAAAGACTTTCAGAGGTGAGAGGATTACAATTAATACTTTATCGCAAACAGAAACTTTGATGTGCTTCTTATATTTAATTGATCCGATGTGCGTAAATGACTTTACTACAAAATTGTTAGCGGTCCTTTGATCCTTACTCATGGACAAAGTTTCGTATAAAAAAAATCACAGTTTCGTAAGTAATAATATTATTTTTAATAGTATCTATATGTTAAGTTAAAAAATAGTTCACTCTTCTGTTTGTCAAAACTAATTTCTGTAGCTTTAACTGGGGTAGCAGACGTTTGTCAAAATGGCTGCCACGCTGTCTTTTAGATGGCTGGAACTGCTAGAAAAGGAATTCGACAAGGCATTCGTAGATTTGGATCTCCTTTTAGGAGAGATAGACCCAGAACAATGTGAGTTAACATTCGAAGGTCGTCAGAAAATGACAGCTTTGAGTGCTGCCTTTGCTCAGCTGAGTCACAAAGCACAAACGATCTTCCAAAGCAACGCAAAGCTAGAGGTAAGGAAGAGAAAGAAGAAAAAAAAAAGTACGCGTAATAGCGTGCGTTTATGGAATATGAGTAATAGATGACTGTGTAAATTGTTCAAAGAGACTACGAAATAAGAATTTCAAAAAAAAAAATTCATTAAGTTTATTAGAAGCTAATATTTCTTATTCTCAGGATATCTTAATCCAAGGGATTATGATCAGTAACAAGTTTTAAATATCTAGGCCTAGTTGATAAAGACAAATTGAAGAAATTCGCCCCATAAGGAACGAACCTAACACAGAATAAGTGCTGTACATTTTATAAATTTACCATCCATCATACGCCCATTTGTCTAGTAACAAATTGTGTGATTTTGAGAAACAGCATATCAGCAGACACTGATAAGAAAGGTTTCACTTTTCTGTCCTTTCTTTGGCTAAGTGTCGTAGGCTTGAAATTAATAACACATTATCAGTTAATGTTCTGTGTTAATTACACTATATGTTACTAACAAGACCCTTGCTTAGGCACTAGCAGTGTTTTTAGAAATATATACCAAACACTGTCAACAAAAAATTAATAAAAAAAGACATTATTAATCATTTAATACAGTTACATCATATAGGGAACTTTGATAAGACTAAATTTTAAACAGTTAAATATGTTGTCATAAAACAAGAAAGAAGTTTTAAGGATAAGCACACTTGGGCTTGCATGCAACTTAAGTTTTAATGTGACCTTTGGTCACTGCATATTAATACCTCATAATTACATGGTGAAATTGCTAATGAGATCATTACTTTGGTAACTTAAATATTTTCCTGCAGGCCATTTATTGAACAGGTGCATCTCATCAATAAATATAAAGCACCAGCTCACTTATTTCTCATGTGAGTTAAGCTGATATAAAAGAATAGTTCTTTCCATAGTTGTCATTTGTTATTATGTCTTTGCACTGCAGATGACTCCAGATGTTCAGATTTTAATTCTGCGCTAATGATTTTATATACTGAGCTGGCATTCATGGTTAATGGCTTAAACCTAAGCAAGGTTATTGAAACTTCAAGTATTTGAAGAGGTTTTGTGTGTGTTTGTGTATAGGCACTTACACACTGTTGTAGATCATTGATAGAACTTGACTAGCATGCTTTGCATCTTTTATCCTCCAGAAACTTAGGTGTTCTAATTTTGTCCTTATTGTGCTATCAGATGTTCTGAACACAGTATAAATTTTGATTATGAGTCTGTAATCCTCAGTCACGCAAGAAAGTAAGGCTTGGAAGATTGCATATTGACACATTTTAAAGTCTTATTGTAATTAATATCTTTTGGTCGATAAAACATGAAACATATACATTTATAATGGTGTTTATACATAAAATAATTTACAGAATTTTTACAATATCTTGCTCTTAGTTTTGGTCATTTGTTTAATTTTTGTTTCTTTATCTCCAGAGAAATGCAATAAGAAAACATAAGTACATTGTACTTGTATTTTTATGTTATTTCCTAAAGTTTTGATCACAGTGAAAAAAACATTATGTAGTATGTACATTGTTTTCAGTGCCCCTTTTATTAAAACAATGACAACAAAAAAACTGAGCTGCTATGATTTTCCTAGCAGATCTGAAAACATTCAAAACATTTCAAGTGAAGTTTTTCTTTTTACCACCCACTTCACTGAATATGGTTAATTGCAATTTACAATCCCAAACTTTTGAGTATGCTGTGCATATCAATGTTTGAAGGCCTGTGCCTTGTAAACAAAAGGGGTTATTTATAGTTCAGAAATTTGTATGTTGTAACGAAAATGTTTTTGCTTTAGGATGGTCTTTAAGGAATTAATGTGTGTGAGTACATAGAGAAGGAAAGGGCTGTTTAAGTTTAATTCTTCTCTTACAGTTCGCATTGTCTTAATAGCTCTATGGCTCAATTTCGTCGATACACCCTTATTGAATGTGAGGTATTCTATAGCTCCTGCATTAATACACCTGTATTGAATGAGTTAAGGGAATAAAATTTTGAGACAAGGTTTGGGCTGTAAATTGACTTTCCCTCCTTTCCAGTCTTTATTGGCCCATGTGATTGAACTCTTTCCAAACTTTTTTTTAAAGCTTAATTTTTTTTTCTTTTAATTGACAAGCACAAAGGTATGATTCAAATTGCAATTTACCTGCCGTGGATGAGTCAGGGGATAGAATTGCTGATTGTCTGTGTAAAGATACTGGTCCAAATGTGGATAGCATGCTCTATTTCCTGAGTTATTGATCTTCCTGTAGGGCATGATTCAGTTTCGACTTTTAAGAAGGTATTGTCTGCTTGTGAATGTGGCCCTCATTAAGGATATTTCAGTAGCAGGTGCAGTGGGCTGCCACTGTGGTGCTGAGCAAGCTGCCTTCACTTGTGCTAGTGCTAGCACGGTGTGCTAGACACCCAGTCTTGGAACGCAGGGGTATTGAATAAGTTTCCTTTCAGTAAAGAGAACTGTTTACAGAAAGCTTTCCATTTCTTCCTTACTAGTTTGATGTCTTTTCTGTGGCCACTGGCTTCCATTCTCATTTTGATCTGTACCTCGGGTGGTCCGGTGGTGAAACCGTTAGCGCCTGTCACCAATACAGTGAGGGCTGGCTGTCCTGGGTTCAGCTTTTGTCTCAGGCACACTGTTCTTTCTCTGCATGTGCCATCTGTTTACAGGGCTGGCTGCCTTGCTGTGATATAGCTTTAGTTGCTGGCTCTGGGTAAAACACCAATTCCACCACCACCCCTTGATCTGTACCTCATTTAATTTTCTAACCATCTTCTGGGAATGAGGTGAGAAACAAAAGCTAAATGAAATGAATTGTTAAAAAAATGAGCTGAGTCAAAAAATGTTTTGGGATGTTATGTAATCATTTCTTGCTGATTTCCTATGCTCAAATATTTTTAAAACGCATGTTTTGTGACAGTCATCTGGTTGTACTTTGAATTTGCGATCACATTGTTTTTTCTGCTGCTGTTTAAGGTGAATGATTGGAACAGTTATGTCTCAGCAGTTCCAAAGTGCTTTATTTGCTGCAGCAAACTTTACAATGGAAGCACATTGCAAGCATTATTTTATCAGACTTTACAGTGAAAGTACACTGCATGTGTAGTATCTCCAAAGAAGAGGAGGAGAAGTGGTTGTAGAGGACTTTGTACAATGCATAGTCAGTGACACATGGTGCTTCTCTCTCTCTCTTCCCTCATTTAGGCTCAGCTTCTGGATATGCGTTCTGAGCTAGTGGAAGACAGGGCAGCAAAGGAGGCACTGCAATCAGAGCTCCATACGATGCTCCTGCAGCTTCACTCCACACAGTTGCAGATTCATGCCTTGCGAGGTATTGAAGTGGATTCTGCTGACATCAAAAGGAAGCTGGTGAGTGTTGATGTGTATAATGATCTGACTCTGCATCCCTCCTCTTATTCTGTAAATGTATGAATGCACAGATGTTAAATAAGAGAGTAAGTATATGTGCATGTGTGAATCCATACTTGTAAATGTATATTAGTATTACCTGTATATAAATTGCTTATAGTAACAACTTTTTTCTTATTAGATTTACAAATTTTGTGGGAGCAATTATCTGTCAGCTTAAAATTGCTCTCTCATTTGCACATACACACTCTCTCTCTCTCCCCACTTCTCTTCATCTCCTCCAGGGCACAGTAGCTGGCAGCATAACATAACAACAAGCAATGTCTGTATTCCTCTGCAGAAACCAGAGAAGGCTCTAGTGCAGGTCATTGGTGTGCAAAGAATGGATGAAAAAAATGACTACAACAAATTATCTTGATAGTTTACATGCAAACGGATTTTTAAAAATGTGTGCAGACTCCTGTGATGTCTAGTTAGGGCCTGTATCTTTTAACATATGTTGGCCAGAGGCTAAGCAAACTGAGGGCTTTGTTTTTCATTGATGATGCCATGTAGTGTTTGTAAAATTTCTTCTGCCCACAGGAGAGTGAACTGTCTGCACGGCAGCAGGCAGTCATGAGTGTGGGGCGCCTGGATGCAGAAGCCAAAAGCCTGCGGAGAGAGAACTCAGAACTGAGGCAGTACATCCTGGCCCTGCAGAGTGAAGTGTACGGTGCCCGGCTGGCAGCCAAGTATCTTGACAAAGAGCTGGCTGGCAGGCAAGTGTGCTGAAGCTTGTGGGCATGGAAGATGAGCAGTAATGGTTGTGATATTGGTCTAAACATAATTATGTCATGATTAGACTGAACTATGTTTTGCATATGTTGGGGGGAGAGGCTATATAGGGATGGTGAAGGATTGAAAAAAAATAGATTCATTAGGCATTTGTTAATATTTTTGTAACCCTTCTTTTGTGTATGTCTGCATGTGTGCTCCTGTGTGGAGCTGGAATGGTACTAATCTGCAACTAATATGCAGCTGTCTGCATCCCACAAGTTGCTGTACATTAATTATAATGAAGTTCTGGATAGTTAAATGTTAAATAACATTAATTTATTGTCTTAAAGCTTATGATAGTAGTACAAGTTTGTTTGTTGTTGCTGTTGTTTTGGTTAAAATCACAAGTTCTTTGGACTTGGTGACTGTGGAAGTAAGACCTAATTATTAGCACATAATTATTACATCATTTGAGGTGGATGTTTCATGTTTCATGTATTTTATTTGTAAAATGTCTTGCCTTCTAAAAACACAAGTGATTTGCTTTTAACTTGTGCCACACACATCTATCTGTTCACCCTCATTATAGTTTTTTTCCAACATTTTTTGTTTTCTCATCACTGGGAGAGTTTCAGGATATGATTATCTCCTTCTGCATTAGTCACATGTGGAGTTACAAATGAACATGGAATTAAACACAACACAGTTTGGGCTGCTGCCAAAAATTATTTGAGAAGGGTAATGCCAAATGCATTCATGGTTCATTAAAAAGACTTAACAGACATACTATTTCTAATACTTTTCTATGTTAATATACTAGAATTGTATTTTTCAAGCTGAAATATGTACAGTTTTTTTGTAGTCAACATAATCAATTTTGGGTTAACTTCCCTCCCATGATGAAGGTCTAGAATGTAGGTAAACATTGCTGCCTAGGAGCCAAAGATCATGGTTGGCATATTCCATTTGCTCTGAGCAAGCCTTGCTGTGTATTTTGTGCGGGGTGTATTCTTAAAGGCTTTGTTGCAGATCAAGTTTGACATTTTACTATGAGGCCTCTGTTAAGCCTGGTCTTGGCATGCTTCCTTTTTATTCTGCTGGTGGCTACTTGAAACTTGAAATGCTAATTACCTTCTTCAGAGAGTCATTATTTGAACTTATCTTTGTCCAGAAAAAGAATCCCAGAAATTCATCTTTTCTGTTTTGTCACTAGCCAGCTTTCCCCTTCTGTTCCCCTTTCTCCAGCCCAGAATATGACTTTTTTTTTCTTTGCCTTACAGGTTACATACTCATACCTTGATCGATCACAGTGTAGTTTGGGATGTTTTCCACAATACAAGAACTTTCGTTATCTTTGTCAGTGATGACAAGTGAAGACCATAAGTTTTTTCCCCATTT
The DNA here is from genome assembly GCA_004794655.1 of Marisa cornuarietis. Lineage (NCBI taxonomy): Eukaryota > Metazoa > Mollusca > Gastropoda > Architaenioglossa > Ampullariidae > Marisa > Marisa cornuarietis. The sequence continues at coordinate 624,366 of SMMW01000616.1, forward strand.
ACTCCCTTAGGTTTCATTTTTTCTTTTCTGTTGGTGTGACATTGCTATTCTTAGCATTGACTCCCATAGTCAGTTTTATCAGTAAATAAATTTTAAAACGTATTTTTTATATAGAATTCAGCAGATTCAGCTGCTTGGACGTGACATGAGAGGAGCAGAACATGATAAACTGTGGAATCAATTGGAGGCTGAAATACACCTTCATCGGCATAAAACTGTCATCCGTGCTTGTCGAGGTCGTGCCAACCGCAAGAAAAAACTCCTCAGCCCTCCTGGACATGTCAGTATCATTTGGGGTTTTTTTTTTTCTCGTGACATTTGATCTGCAGTGATCTCCTCATTAGCAATCTGCTTCGTTTTCATCCTTGGCCTTCATTTGTCATCCTTGTCTGTGATTACTCTGATTTGAGAAACACCTTCAGTTTGCCTATAGGGCTAGGATGTGGCTTGATATAAGCAAACTTTATTATTATTAGTATAATAATATGTCTTATTGTCATATTTATGTATTTTTCAAGTATTCTTGAATTTGACATTGGCTTTTTTCTGAGATTTTTAAAAAATGTTAAGTGTCACGTGCACTCTACAGTGACTTTCAAACGAGATCATAACAAAACAACAGTTAAATTCAAAGATAAATATAATTGGAAAGAAGAAATAATAATTATCTAAAACAAAAATCTAAATTCAAAGTAAACAGCCAAACCCAGCCCTTAATTAAACTGTCAGCCATCACAGGACTCCCACACCACCGAGGACACACACACTGCTAGCCTTCAGCACCTTCCCCCACCTTCCCCATTTCCCATCCCTTTCTCAGTTAAAAAAAAACACAACAGGTTTGTGACATTAAGCCTAGATAACATCTTGCAGTTGATGACATTTCACCATGTTTTTCTCATTATTTTATTTACTTGTTTCATATGAACAGTATTGACATGGTTAAGTGCTGTTTGCAGGATTTTCAAAGCCTGAAGCGAAAACATGGTCTTGGAGATGTACGCAAAGTTGTTCTTCAGAAAGGTCCTGATGAGGGTTTGGGCATGTCAATCACAGTATGTTCACTTCATTTAAATAATCAGTTTGTTGTATTGATATAAAATGTGAGAAAAGACTATGATGTTGACATGGTCTTTGATCATAATCTTACTATTTCCTTCTTTCAGTTAGTACAAGCATAGGGTAGAGGTCTCAAAACGCACTAGCACGGATATAAAAAGGGGGTTTACTGTATATTTAGAACCCATTCTTTGTTTTCATAAACATTTTTTATGACAAACCACATTTCACTTAGTCATATTTTGAACCTATAGGGAAAATGAAACAGATCTAAAATGAGAAATCACTGAGTTGACAAACTAGAAACCTTGTACATGAAGAGTGCACAAATATGTGTTGATTTTGAACAAATGTTACGAGACTTTCTTACATTTTCTGCAGTTCTGATTGCAAAGGATTTTTGATTTAGCCATTGATGAAGAACATACAACAAGCATTTAGTGGGCAGTAGTTTGATTTAAAATAATTGCATTTAACTGAACTAGACAGCAATGCTGCCACCGTTGTTGATCAGACTGTTGCTCGTGCCGATTCACACACCATGCACATAAATGCATGCATGCTCACGCATAATTATATGACTCTTGCTTTGTCATTGCAGGGTGGAAAAGAGCATGGGGTTCCCATTTTAATATCAGAGATTCATGAAGGGCAGCCTGCTGAGAGATGTCAGGGACTGTATGTGGGTGATGCTATCTTGTCTGTCAATAATCTTGACCTGCGAAATGCCAAGCATGCAGAAGCAGTCAAAATTCTTTCACAGCAAGTAAGCTCACAGAACTGTGTGGTTTCATTTCTGTCATATATTTCAGTACTTTATATATTTCTAAAAGATTATGTCTATGTGGGTGTGTGCAGGCATGTGTTTGTGTATGCATGTATCTTTGTAAACATATATTGACTGCTAGTTAAAGAAGTTAACCTGATAATGGAAGGAACCATACAAAAGAAGACACTAACACATTTCACATGCTTTGTGCTAATCAACAGAATTTTTGTAGACTCAGTAGATATGAAGAAATGGTTAGATTTTGTAGATGTATTAAAACAGTGGAGTGTAGTTTGTGTATGTAAAACTTGAAAACATCTTTCTTTTTCATGTTTCTTATACTTTCAAATGCAGATTTACATCAGCATTTCTACATTAAGTTTCATGAACATTGATGCAGCTAGTATTTAGTAATATCCAATCAATAACTCCCACCCACCCACACAACAACCTCATTTATTGTTTCAGCAAGGAGAGATAACTATGGAAGTAATGTTTGTGGCACCTGATGAAGACAGTGATGATGAAAGCAAGGAGTTTGAAGATGAGCATGGATTCAGGTGTGTTCTAAATTCACTGGTATGCTTGTAGCATTCAGCTTTGCATATGATTTACCACAAACGAGCTGCTGTTTGTAGATTTGTCACTCTATAGTTCCCTTGAGTGACATTTGAAGACAGTCTAGACATAGCCTTTGTTAACTGATAAGGATACTTTTTAAAAAAAACTGCTGTTGGTGAATGTCATATTAAGAGAGAGTGTTTTCTCCCATTGTTGTGTAGATGAACGCTTCTGTGGAATAACATTTTCCTTGGGTAGCTTTTATTCTTAAAGTTTTTCAAGGGAATTGTGACATAAAACCAATCCTGATGCATTAAAATGAAAATTTTATGGTAATACATTACCAAAAGCTGAACTTGTAGTTATGTTCAGAATTTTCTACTTCAGAACAATCTAATGTTTTTAATGAGTGATATAAATTATCCACACAGCTAAATACCTTAATTTTTTATATAGCATCACGATTAAGTTAGTTAATTGTGGACAAAAATTCTTTGATGTTTTAGTCTAGAGGTAAACTGCTTGGTTAATCAACTGTTGACAGATACAGGATTTATGATGACGAGGTAATTGGCAACATTAATGAAGACCATCAGAAAAGTGGCACAGCACAGCAGTCTCAGGCCAATGGTCCAGTACCTCCTTTGGCTGTCAATGGCAATGCAAAACCAGCAACATTGGAATCGTAAGACATACTTCTTCTTGTTCTCAATAAAAGTGACGGGTAATTTTCTTCATTTCGTCCTTTTTCTATCACTTTGTTAGAGAAATGGTTAGACAAGTAAGTGGGACTTTCTTTGATTTTTTTTTTTACTGGAGACACATTTTTCCTTCTTAATTAAGAGTATGTTGCTGCTTTTGTCTAAATATTGAAAATTTATTACTCTTTATGTGCTCATGTAAATCCTAAACAGGGTAAAAAAATTAGCCAACAATTAGTAATTTTTTATTGCTGTGGGAAACAGTAGTATGGGTTCAGGGCATGTAATTCTTTTTTGGCCAGATCTTTGCCCTATGTTTTTATTCCAGACCTGGAAATACAAAAGTGTCACCACAGTCCAGAGATGGTACCCAAACCAGTCATACAAACAATTCCCATAAAGATGTGGCATCAACCACTACAGCATCTAATTCTTCAACTACTGCACCCGCATCTTCAGAAGCAAGTGCAGCCACATCATCCAAAAACCCCAAAACCACAAGCCCAGTATCTTTAGTGGCGCCAGCATCTAGCTAACATTTAAAGAATTTTTGGGGCAAATCGTTTGCTCAGTAGATCATTCCCATTTTAAGCCTCGAATCTCCAATGTGCAGAGATGTGCCAAAAATCCCACTGCTACTGTCTTTTGGTACAACAATTTTTAATGATTCTTAAACGGATCAAAGCAAGCCTTTGTAAATGTTACTAGTACTTTATTTAAAAAGTTGAAAAGAAAATTTTATGGATCATGGTAAAGATATGGTAAAGGAATGCCACATGTTCAGGTTACTTTTTCCGTATTCATAGAAAGGTTAATCCTGTCAGAGCTTTATTCTACTGGCAATAGAATGTTGGCTTCGTTTGTCATAATGACTGGCACTTTTGCCCATCATCTTGCAGGGATCTGACAGAATTAGGAAGCAGGGGATGGCAGGAAGAGGCAGTATGGTCCACAGTTTAAGATTAAATTTTGAATCTTTATTTTATTCTTCATTGTCATGAGATGCTCCCATTTTATCATGAAAATCTCTTGCCTGCAGTTGCTTGTCTGACTGCAAATAGGCATAGTGTTGTTTCGTAACTTTGATATGAGTGACCTTTTCCATAGGGAGTATGATCACATGAGTTACAAATGATGCTTCATTGGGTGACCATAACTGTAAGACTGATAGAGAACACCTCGATGATTGTAGTTTCATGCCTACTTTTTCTTCGGTCTAGAAGAAGACATTCTGTCACAGGGACAACTTATGATAGTTTTTACTTTCAACCTTGAGTGAATGTGTGGACATGAGAGATTGAAAGAGGAAATGGATGGATAAATTTACATCAGTTGTTATGGGATGGGCTTAAAAATTAAGACTATTGTTTTGTTTAAATTATTTAAATATGTTTTAAAATATTTCAAATTGTTGGTCTTAGTAATTACCTTTGTTTAATGTTCTACAATAATTTATTTTGCTTTCTCCTGGTGATGTTAAAAACACTCTTAACAGAGAAAAGTGATCAGAAAATGTGAACTGTTAAGCTGTGTGTCTGCAAGCTTGTGCATGTCTGTCAGAAGGGAGGTACCTTGCTGAGAGCAGTATGTATAATGTCATTGAGAAGGCCTGTTAATGCTAAATTACCTATTACATGCTGTTCATAAATACCATGATTAAGAGCAAACCCCTACAACTAAACTGCAGTTCATTTTTATGATCAGGATATTCACCTGGTTGCTCAGAAAGATAATTTGCATGGCACCCATCCAAAATTTGTGTAATTTTTGTATAGAAAAATGAACACTGTATTGTAGGGAAAAAGGTGATTAGATGTAGTTACATGTTGTATGGGATACAGGCAGGGGTACTTTTGTCCACATTTTTTGATAATTTATAAATCATTCTGCAGTGAGACTAGTACCATAGATGTGGGACAGGAGCCTGTCGACTGTATTGAAGTACAAATATGCCTTTTCACTAGCAACTTCATGACTTGAAGGAAAATTGTGAATATGTTACTATCTTTGTTCCCCACCCATCTCTCTCTTTGAGATCACAGATTTATGGGTTTACAGACCATTCCTTTTCTTAATATTTTGTATTGATTAATTCATGACATAGACAATTTCATTTTTGTCCCTAAGCTTTTAACTGTTTTGAGTGGTATATAATTTCTGCATGCTGGTTTAGTCCTGTAATAGACAACGCTTGTAATAGTTGTACCATATGCTTCTCAGTACTCAACATTTCGGTATTGTATGCTTTGATCAGTCCCAGTCCTTTTTTCTGCTTTATGTACAAGATTTTCCACTTTTACTCACAATACGATTATGCCTTGTAAATAGAAGACGAACAGTTTCATAGGCTTACATTGCTATTCACCTCAGAGCTAAGTTACAATATGCATGAGCTTTAAGCTTACTGAGCAAGAGGACATTTTCCAGTGTGCTAAAACCCTGAATAAAAGTGTGTCAGAATGTGCTTTGTCAGGCAAGCATTCCACATTTTAGGAGGGATTTACCTTTTCATCTGTAGCAGGTTTGGCAGCAGTCTTCTATCAGTTTTTCGTGCTGGTGCAAGATCTGTTTTCCTGTTGAGTAGCATCATAGTTGTTTTGGCTAGAGGCTTAATGTTTGCCTGGCTCTCACTATATTCAAGATGGTGAAAGCCATCTTCACTGTTCAACATGGCTATCTTATTTGTACAGAAAAAGCACCTCCAAATATCGTAATCTCTAGTCACACTTTATGTTAAATGGTGAAGACCAAGACCATGGTCTACTGTTCTGCTCTATTGACTCTTAGGTACTGGGTTTCTTGACAATATGTGTGTTTATATTTGAGGGTTTTTTTGTTGTTGTTCTAGCTACATACCTTGCATGTCAAGAAGTTGTGTAGTTCATAGTTATCTAGATAAAAGTTTCAGTGACAGTTAACCAAATGGATTTGTACACTAGATCTTAGTTTCCGTTTTGATGTTAGTGTTCATTTCTTATTTACAAAGAGGGGCTATGAATATTTGCCATTGTTGGTTGCAGGTTTTTCCTGCTGAAATGTTCAACAGTCACCATAAACTGGTTTGGATTTTTTTTTTTTTTTTTTTTAGATTTTGAAATTCATAAGTGGGTTATTTTTTAATATGCAGAGTATTTAGCAGATTACTTATTCATTGTCTGCTATTCACATCTTTGAGCATGGTGTACATATGCCACACAGCTCAGAAATTCTTTTCTTCCTGTACAAAAAAATTCTTTGAGAAGTGCCTTGTCAATAATGTTTCTCATTCTCTTTTTGCAATCATTGTCACCTTGTTCCAATGCCAGAGAAAGGTGGGATCCATCCACCTCACAGTTTTTTTATGCGACTTGGTAAAGTATGAGTTCTGAGAATGATAGAGTGCTTCCCATTGTCTACTATTCTGCAATCGTTAAAGCTGAAATAATGCTGCCCTAGAGGATGATACTGTCATGCTTTTACATGAAATCCATGCTCAGTTTTAATGAACCAACATATTGGATGATAGATAACTAAACTTAGTATGTGTTTTACTTGCTAGTATTTGAGCAGTAATGCATTTTTTTTTAATTCATATAGATTAGCAAAAATGTATGATTGGGGATTATTCCTGACCTGACCTACTCCTCCCCAGAAAACCTGTAGGAAATCACACTGTGAGTTATAAGTGTGACAGTTTGTCAGTAAGGCTTTTCCCAAGCTCTGGAAGGCCATGTGAGCCATAAAACCTGGGTATAATCAAGTTGTGATTTGTGTAAGATCAGTATTGCTTGCTCTCAAACAGAGGATACCCCCCAAAAAAATTGAGTAAACAGTCTCTCTATTGTGAAGTTTCTTTAATGTTTTATCCTCGTGTACACTTGTTTTTGTATCCAAGGGACCATGTAAAGTCGCAAAATAAAAAATGCCTTGTTTTTAACAATGATTACAGTATGTTGACAAAGTAACCCAAGGTTGCCATCTGTCAAAAATGTTTTCTTTAAAAACCTTACTTGCTGTTTCACTTTCATGATTTATTGGAGTAATGGTGGGTTGTTTTTTTTCAAAGACAGTCACATTTTTGTATTGTTCTTGACTGCAGTAAATGGAATGCAGACTATTCATGCAGACTGCACATTTACTCCATATTTAAGTCAATTTATTGTTTATTGACATACACAGTGTGTTTTTTTGTTTTTATATGGAAACTGCATTGTAGTATTGTCATTTTTGGTGGATTTTTTCCCAATTGTTTGGTGGTATCACGCTAATGATTTTATGGTGGTTTTAATTCTAAAGAAGTTGAGGGAAAAAAATTTATTGCAGTACAGAACCTGTCCAGATTGAGTGAATTATATACTTTTATGTGGATACATTTGTAAGAGATGCCAGAACTGGTCTGTGATTACTGTGTGTGTGACAAATGTATGACTGTGGGCTACATCACCAGCTACATCTGTGATCTTGTGCAAATATGAGTTGTTTGATGGACAAAAAGCTGTGATGTAGCTGGGTATCATTAGCTTGTTCTCTTTGTCCTGTTGCACTTCCAGAGACTGTAGATTTTAGTTTTGATTCTATTACTGTTTTCCCAATTGTCCTGTTAACAGTCTTTACTCAAAGCTGCTTTCCATTGGCAAGTTTTGTTGTGGTGACTCTGTATCACTAACACTGGGTGTCTAAAACAGTAAACACAAGCCTGCTATGGCAAGAAACGTCTGGATCCAATGTGTTTAGTGAGCTAGTGGTCAGAGCAGCAATTTTTTTTTTTTTTTTTTTTGAGGATAGAACGTTCCACAGTCCTGTGAAAACCCCATCACATACATGGACATTGATAAATGAGCTATTTCTCGCCCCTTTAAAATGATCAGCATTTCAACCAATTATCCCTTTTGTGTGAAATCCACATTGTGAAACAGATGACACTCAGAGCTTTCAACAGCTGCAAGAACTTAAAATGCTGGTTAAGTGTGGAGAAATTTCTCAGCTAAAAGCGTGAATGGTTTTCCTGGACACAAGACAAAACTTTCAATAGTGGATGCCATTATGAACCAGTTGCCATGATTAATTGCTTGGGCTTTTCATAGCAGGATGGCTAACAGAAAGATTCTGGAAGATTATGAACTATTACTTTGGAGTAAAATTCTTGTTTTACCACCTCAAAAGGAAATAATAAAGAAGTCTTCTACTGAGATATTAGCTGCTCTGTTAGGCCCAGGCATCACACACAAAAAAGTGCATATAATATTTTTTTGTCTTCCCCCCCCCCCCAACCTCAAATGCTCCTTATAAACATGTCTCCACTTTGCATCTAAATCCTATTCATCAACATTCTTGACGTCACAATAAGCATTATGGTATTTAAGAATGCCTAGTAAACTTGCATGTTTTCCTTTCCCACTGTTTTGTATAACTATTCTGCAAATCACTATGTTGTATTTAAGTTTTGGATCAAGGGTGTGTGTTGTTTTTCCAGTAAGCGTTTGTTACACCAAAACTTGTTGGGAAAGCATTAAAATATTTGGTAAACGCTTTTGAGTTTGTGACAGTATTTTTAACCATACAAGAGATTTTGGTAGAGAAATGCACATCAGTGCAATGTCAATATCAGGCTCTTGCATTTTAAGGGATGCCTGTTCAGAATCCCTTTTGAAACTTGGTTGTCACAAATGTCATGGAGATTAGACAGTCTTGGCAGACTTGAAGAGCCAAAGCACAATAAGTACCCAGTCTTAGGTTAACATTTTTCTTTTCTTCAAGGCACATGGAATTGAGGTTTAATAGAAATAGCAATATTCTTTAAACCTATGCAAAACAGAAATTGTGCCTGCAATAAAAGGGGAAAATGTCAGTGAGCAGGAAATGGCTTTATGAGGAAGATGGTATATGTTTAAAAAACACACATACACACACAATCCAGGTGTCTGGATTGTGAACAATCACAAAATAACAAGGCACTATTTGCTGACTGCATATTTAATATTTCTTTTAAACCCTTCCAATCCTACAAAACATCAGCTGTAAGTAATAAGTGATTAATGATGGTGGACAACAAAGGCATACCTTTAATGAATATTTTATATATGTATATTCCTAATTCTGTTAACCACTAATTGATTTTCATCAATGCACCAAAATACTAAAAAGACAAAAAAAATATAATAACCTGTGTCGATGCAACATCATGAGTTTTATTCTTTTTTTTTGGTGGGGGAGGGGTACATAGCATATTATGTGCAAGTGTTTAATGGCAATAGAGCTGATCATCAAACATGTTGCTGCATGAAGTCTATTGCTCTCTAGTAACAATTATCTTATAAATTATTTGCTCACTACATTAGGCTTCTGGCATTAGTTAAAGATCACTTGAAGGGTTTACATTAACAACCTACAATTTGTCATCAAACATTCTTTGCTTAAGGCAACCTCTCTCAAACTGGTTCCATGAACACACTGTATCACATTTCTGGCAGCACACTTAGTTCTATGGTATTGATAGCCAACATACACTGTGGATCTTTAAACACTGCAATGAGAAAAATAAACAGTTTCAATGAGAAAACAATTAGCAAGATTTGAGGATGAGGAACATTACTGGATTGGGTGGGGGAAATTAAGCTGGTGTGTGGCCTGTGGTCCCACTCAATTCATGTATATACTATAGTAAAGTATATTTAAACAATGGTATCTACAAAACATATCCAATATAAATGCATCATAGAAATGCCCTCAATCCCCCTTTGGCAATAACATGACACTACGCTTATTATGCTAATTATCACTGTTTTCTAACCATTCACTTTGGTATAAAAGTTAAGCTACATTTCACAAAAGTGGCATGCAAAAAGTTTTAGAAATTCATGATGACAATGCACTGAATACTGCCTGAAAACGTCTATCAAACCTTATGATGGTAAAGCCAGATATCACTCACCTTTCATTCGTCTGAATCGTGTACGCCTTCTGTACGTAGCCCACACACGATTTTGGGATAAGGTTTGTTCCACAACAGTAGCTTCAATTTTTACCTGATCTCGGCTGGAAATTTTTTAAGTTCACAAAACTAAATTCTGCATTGCTTGAGCCCTCTTCAGTAATAACAAGTTACTGCTTCTCTAATGTGTTAGAACAATGCTGAATATCCTCTCAACTTCACCAATATATTAATCAGCCCATAAACCAGAAAAATATTCAATGAAGGGGGCACACTAGGTTTGATTCATTACAACCACACACAACAGACACACAGTTTTATATTCTGCCTTTTTTCCCCCCCATCAACGTAAAAAGTCAATAAGCAGAGTCAACAACAATCCTGTGACGCCTGCACATTTGTACCTTAGTAATGGCTGACCAAAAAGCGAGAAGTCCTTGGCTCCAACCATCAGAACCTACATAAAATGTTTTTATCAAAAGGTTATTGTGATGCCAAATGAAGAATTAAAAAAAAAGTCCAACAATAAACCAAAAAGTGACAAAGGTTAAAGAAAGGTGTAATTAGGTACTTTACAGCAGCATTGAACTATTTTGAACTCTGATGTATCCCACTTCAAAAGTCAAGGTCACATGCTTATATATGAATCACTTTTTTCACATATTATTAACCTTTAAACTAACCTTCTCCAACCGTATTCTGTCTCCAACATTTACTGGAAAATCTGCTTCAACAACAATAATGTCCTCAACAGTGACCCTGCGTTGCAATGCAGCAATGTGCACAACAGCAAATAGGCGTCCCTGGTCTCCTTTTTCAACAGTCTCGTTGACCATCCTTGCCAATTCTGATGAGAAAAAAAAATCTAACACCTAAAAAAATGCATGGATATTCATAGCTATAAAACCTCTTAATCATGTAAGTTCTACATGAAGACATTTGAGAGAGTATTGTATTACATATGTGCATTTGCATGCAGGCATAAAAACCCATGCGTGTGCATGCACAGTATATTAAAGCCCAAGAAAGAAACATTTTACCTCGACCTTCTGTTTTGTCTGTTATGACAGTGAAATCTGGCTCCACATCTGCAATGCCAAACACCCTGCAAATGAAAGAAAATGAATTTAAAGATGATAAAATGTAGAAACAGAAGAAATATGGTAGAAACAAACAACTATAGAAAAAAAATAACAGAAACTCAAAACCCTCCAACACTATTCTATTATTTCTACATTTTCAAAACAGTTCCTAGCATGTTAGCATATCATTTCTGAAACAAAGATTAGTACACTGAGTTTTAAACTATGTAGGTTAAGTATAATTTAATCCACTCAATACTTTCTACACAATACAATTTTTAAAAAAATATGTATACTGAACCCAAGATTGTTGCTGATTCTTTTATCAGTATACCACTTGGTCCCTCTGCACTGTGTCACAACAGGAGTGGACACTGAACACAGCCGGTGAGCAGCTGCTGTTGTGTTAGAAGGCTCACTGCTGACAAGCGATGAACTGTGCAAGACTGCATGTGATGAATGAAATTCTGCAATAAACAGTACTCAGCTTTTTTGATACCCTGCACCTTAAGAAGATTATGAAAAAGAAATGGGTTTTATATATAGGCCTATATATATATACACTCACACCTCTTAAATACATATGAGAAACATAAACCTGTACGGGTTCATTGCTCATTCTCTTTAATAAAATTAATTTTAATTAAATGATAACAGTCTTCTAAATTGACCTTCAGACCCTTCAGTGCCTAAAAGTAAAACTAATTAAATAACCCCGCAAGACTGAAATTGAGAAATTAGAAATACAAGCAATATCTGGGGGGTCGATAAATCTGGCCCTCCCTTGCACTTTCATAAATATATATTTTTCTTAATAGCACCAACTAGAACATTATGAAAAAGTTATCGGTTAGCTACGTTTTCTCACGTGAAAATGATGCTCCGGGGCGCAAAACTTGCTTGAATAATCTACAGGCATCAGGGAGAAGTGACCTGCACGAGTTAGACGCCATGATAGGACTAAGGTAGACAACTGCTGGGGACCGGTCATTTCGCCCAACAACAAAAGTCAGTTCGTACTACGCAGCTCCATTTCGCCACAATTACTTCCATTTCGTCCCGAAAAGTCAAATCGTTCCAAGCCCAAAAGGCGAATCGATCACCGACGAAACAAGTAGCTATTAACATCAAATATTACCAAAAAAAGCCATACGTTGTTCGAACAGTACTGATATGCAAGCTCAGCTGCCTATTTTTTAAACACAGCCATGCGAATAAGCGTAGCCCCCATTTTATTAAGCAAAAATGGCCGCTTGGCCATACGCATGAAGTGAACGTGTTTTGCAATGGCAAATAAACGTGACTTTAATTGAAGATTTTGTCATGATTGAGTTGTGAACTTGTATTTTGACTTTTTTCCTTTTTTTTGGGGGGGGGGCTTATTATTATTATTATTATTATACATAGACATTATTATACATAGACTCATTTAGTTCGATTTGAGTTCTCGGTCTTGGGACGAATTGACTTTTGCTGTGGGGCGAAATGACCGGTGACCAGACAACTCTATGAGGCCTGTACGGTTGACGTCATCGTTTGTGAGTGACTTCCCTTACATGTTGTAAACAAACCACAGAGTAAGTCTGTGAAACAAACCCTGTTTTTTCAAAATGGTGCGCATATGTTGTGTAAGTGGTTGCAGTAATCTGCCACCTCTAGAAGTTTATACTCAATCCCATCAGTCGTGAGAGCAAAAAGACCAGTTACGCAAGAAATAACCGAAAGGAGGAGACGAGAATGGATCGTTCAGTTGCAATTAAAACATGTGACGTTTGTCACAGAAGGGTGACATATAATAAATGGATAGAAGACGATGGTCGGAAGAATAAACGACAGTACTGACGACAAACAGAAAACAAAGAAAACACAAAAAGGCACCAAGTAACAGGAACAGAGAATATATCTTACTGCTAGTATGAGCACTATCTGGAATTGCCCTTGTGGATAAATAAGGTTGTATTAAAGTTCAAAGCTGCGATCTATGGGATCTTCTCATAAAGTGCACCAAATTGTTCAGCTTGTTGGTCAAAAATTTTCTTCAGGTTAATAGGTGATAAGACTTTTTCAGGTGAAAGTGATCGAGGCCTCTTTGTTTGACCTGCTGAATGCTTTGCATAAAATTTCTGACAAAACTGACAAGCTAAACAAATTAGATGCTTTTATCAAGTTTTTGCTCACCAAGACTGATCTACAACAATTCGAAGGATGAACAATGTTTTTAGAGTCTAAATAACAAGGTCACAGTATTCAGACCCTGTCACAAATAGCTGATACTTGACAATAATAGCTGTGATCATGATGCACAATCACTTCCTCACTATCTTTTAAGGATCAGACCAAAGTTTTGGTCAGCAACCATCTTCTTCACCTCATGAAAGCGATGAGTGTATGGGCATTTAATTTCAAGGCAACCTTTACTACTGCAGCACTCGCACTCTATCATACCATCTGGTGATGCTGCCAGGAAGGGGTAGGATGGACTACATGCAGACCGCACTTCCTGCAGGTGAATCCAGTATGATTTTTGGACACAGCTGATTGGTAAATTTGCAAAGCACGAGTTTCTTTGTCAAGTTCCCATTGAAGAGATGGTGCTTTTACACTTGCATTCCTCCTAGGTTGGGCTGGTCGGTCGGTCTTGTCGGGCTTGTTAGTGAGTCTGGTCAGTCATGTCGGGCTCGTCGATCGGGCTGGTCTGGCTGGTTGGTCAGTATGATCAGGCTGGTCGGATGGTCTGGCTGGTCGATCGATCTGGTTTGCTGGTCACCCAGTCTGGTCAAGCTGATCGGTTGGTCTTGTTGGTCTGGTCGGTCAGACTTGGGCTCGTAGGTCAGGTTGGTTAATCTGGTCAGGCTGATCGGTTGATCTAGTTAACTGGTCGGTGGGTCTGACCAGTCTTGTTGGGCCAGTCGGTCTGGTCGATCAGTCTGGTTGGGCTGGTTGGTCGATCAGTCTGGTCGGTTGGTCTTGTTGAGCTCATCAGTAAGTCTGGTTGGTCAGTCTGGTCGGTTGGTCTGATCGGGCTGGTTGATCAGTGTTGGGCCGGTTGTTCGGGCTGGTTGTGGTGGTCGGTCTGCTCAGGCTGGTCTGGTTCTGCTGGTCGGTTGGTTTGTCTGGTCAGGCTTGTCAGTCGGTCTGGTTAGTCGGTTGGTTGGTCTGTCTGGCTGGTCTAGGCTGGTTGGCTGGTCTTACAGCTTTGTTCTAAAATTAACGGCTGGCAAATAATTGCAGTACTACTAGACGGTGTCAGGTAAGAATCATACGCTACCTGCTGCTGTCAAGTATTATTATCAGCTGTACTCGTAGAGTAGAATATACCCAAACTACCTACTGGTCGAGGTTTCCTAACCAAAATATCTCGAAAACAACTGCTACTTTTTTTTTATTGGCACTTGTCATGAGTGTTTATATCGGATGGAGTGAGCACAACAAAAGCATCGTTCTCATCACTACCTTTATGCCTTTCTACAGTATTCCCTTTGCATTATTGCCATTCTTGTTTAGCAAATCCTTCTGTTGTGGCGCTTCTGTGTTAATAATCCATGCTGCTCAAAACTTTTGAACGAGCGAGGAGTCAGCACTTTGATCTGCAAATGTATTCATAAATGATGAAGTAGCACCCAACCTTTCCAGTATAAATTAAATAGCAGGCAAAATTCAGTGCTTCCACTCGTTACCCAAAGGCGACTGGTCCTGCTTGGTAGAGCAGTAAAAGCACCGGTTAACGCAAGGCGACTGGTCAGTTTAGCTGCCGCAAGGTGACTAGATTCCTTGTTTCTCCCTCTCCAAGAGCTTAGTTCCCGCAAGGTGACAAGGTTCCTTGTTTCTCACTCTCTCATCCCCTCTCCAAGAGCTTAGTTGCCGCATGGTGATTAAGTTCGCAGGACTTGATTGCCGCGAGGTGACTCGAGTTCTGACCACCCTAAGTGCGGGAGAAGCACCATTTTGCCGCAAGGTGTTTTGGTTTCGCTGGTAAGCAGCTCATGTCACTCAACTCCCCTCCCCCAGGGAGTTAGGTGCTAGGTTGTAGTTGGCTTGGTAGGTGGCCAGATGGATCAGAATGTAAATAAAAGTTATATGTGTAAATAATGTAAATAAATCTGTCGTTGAACTTATATACCCCTGTGAGCGTGTCAGTCTGCACGAATGCTAGCGTGATGTACGTGCGTCCTCGTCGTGTGAATGAGGTGAACGTGTATCACTAGAGTGAAAGACATCTGTGTGTCGTCCATAGGTGTGATGCAGCAGAGACACATGGTGATCAGTGGAGTTGAACAACGCACCGGAGAAAACACACTTTTATTTGGGAAAAAGCCGGACTGATTGGCGATAGGGCCTAAGCGAGAAAGTGGATATATCAGTCCGGCTACAATAAAGTAACTCTGTAACTTGGAAATAAACTTTAATTCCTCTAGAGATGGTCAGCTATACTTGTACGTATGGTCATTTTAGATACACCTCCACATCAACTGTCATAATTTGTACAGAATGGCTTTCAACAATGCATGTGCAATTTTACTTTTTTTGCAAAATCCTCTGCTTTTCTTCCTCGTAGACATGAGGCCTCGGTTTGGAAAGCCGGAAGAGTGACGCGTGAATAAGGTTCATCTTCCTTGAAACCATAAGATCCACGAGGCCTCGGGTCGGAAAACCGGAAGAACCGCACCTTTATTTCAGTAGTAGTTTGGGGTCTTTTTTTTTAAGCAGTATCCTTTTTAATTTCAATTCATACAATGTGTGTCAGTTTTCTTTATATTGTCCGATAACTGTTCGAGTCGTTGGATATTTGTTGGCTAATAAATAAAGTTTTGAATTGAAAAAGAACTGAATCATTATTTTGTGTTCAGTACGAATTATGGAATGGAGACAAGCACTGAAAAGAGCAAAGTTATGATCAATGGCAACGGGAAAGCTGATATTTTTTAATACTTGGGAACCACCCTCTCCGAGGACGGCAGCTCCACACCAGATATCCGCATCAGGATCGCAACAGCAACACCGGCAATACCAAGTTCACTACCAAGTACAAGCTGTACAGATCCCTGGTAGTGCCGATCCTGCTCTGCTCGCCGAAACGAAAGGAGAATCCAGGCATTCAAGAACAAGTGCCTGAGGAGGTTGCTCCGGATCTCATGAAAAAAACATAAAGCCAACGACTATCTATGTGCTCCCCTCCCCCCCCCCAACGATAGGTGCCGTTCACGGGACGACTAACTGACTGACTGACGGTTCAGAAAGAACTGTACAAAATACGCCATTTTCGCTGCGAGTGTTGGCAAAAAAGAAAAAAAAACATTATTTAAACAGAGCCTGGCACAAAATTAAATTTCTTAAAGAATTCGCTAATCTCTTCTAAAATATAATATTTCCATACTTTATTAATAAAAAATATGAAAAAGAGATGTTACAGAGGAAAGTATTGAAATAAAATATATTCCAAAACATTTTAAAAATTATTGTTGTGCTGGGATAAAATTACAGATAAACACCTGCACAGTTTTATCAACTGTCATTTTAATCAGCTAATTAACTACTGAAATAGAACGACTTAAGCTAGTACTATGTAAAAAGCATACCTAATGGAAAATTAAACCTGCATGACCTTCTCACATTCCCCCATTCTTAACATTTGACCAACCTTTATGCAAATAAATGTAAATTTCCACACATGGAACACCCTTTTACTGATATAATTATTTTTCTGAGAGATTTAATAACGAAAAAAACCAAACCTAACAAATTAAAAAAGTATTATGCCTGTTCGTCTGTAATGAAGACAACATCAACAAGAGAGGGAAACAACAGTAGCAGACAATATTAGATGCTCCTTTTTTTACCTGTCTTAATTACTTGATTTTTTGTGCAAGATATTTATTTTATTACTCTCTTTAGATCCACTTCACACTCTTGGTTTTTATTGTATTTATTTAATTAGATCGATACTGTTTTAATTCTACTGCCTCTCTCTGAACGAAACATCAGGAAAGACTATAGACTTCATCAATCTGCAGAGGCATGCTGTTTGTACTTGCAGACAACAAGGACCGTACATAAGCCATAAGTTCCTAATACAATAATTCTCTGCATATATCTTTTGCGCGGTGTGGCCCGTAAGTTAACAAAACGTTGTGAAAGGCTACAAAAGATTCTGAGTTTGACAGCATTGCTGCTGACGACAGCCGAAATGTGGGGAATGAAAAACGGGCCAGCTATATCTACGGCATATACGCACGCGTAGATATGGCATTTCTAGATAAATATATATAGAGAATATCAAAACTTCCATTTTCATGTAGCTCGATACGCCCAGGAATTTTAAACTATTGCACAACACGCTATAGGTCAGAAAGTAGCCTCAGGCGTACCTTAATATATCAGTTTAATCAATGACATCTATGGGGTGAATTTGATTTCAACGAAATCTTATAAACTCTCCTTTAATTGATCTATGCGCCTCGCTCAAACACACACACACACACACCGGCGGTCAGCGAAAATTTGAACTGACCGAGTACCACATCCCAACCCTGCATACAGCCCCGTAAAATATATATACACATTCTTTTATTTTGGCGCATGGTACTCGCGTACCACCCGTCATTCCTTCGTCATGCCACAGTTTAAAAACCTCTGCTGTTCCGTGTTTAAGTTTAAAGTGCGCCCCTGCCTCTGTGCCTCAACTTTTTTTTAACAGAAAGTAGGTTGAAGCGCAGTGCGACACCAGCATCAATGAGTTTGAATTCGACTTGAAAAGGATCTTGATACACCAGAATCGTGACATCTTTAGATGGTCTGATCGCCCCTTTAATTAACTCTCACTATTTCTCTCTCGTGAAAACCCAGCTTCAAAATATATAACATTTCTGGTCTACGCGACCCCTTCACCTCTTTTATCATGTGTGTGTGTGTGTGTGCGCGCGCGTACCCACAAAAGCTAGAGTTGAGAAGGGAGATGGCAAGATGAAAGTGTGAAAGTGTGCAAGTCTCGGCAGACAAACGTTTTTGTTTCACCACGAAAAAAAATTTAAAAAAAACATGTCCAGCCACCCACCCAAACACCTCCTTATATCAAGCTTTGAGGATAAGCAGCCGACCTATACCGGACAACAGAAGACACATGATATAGGGCACAACTAGTCGAATACGGAAGAAAAAGCAGGATGTCCTTAAAGTTCAGTCTTTGTCAGGGAAGGAATTAAGTTTTCCATCCCAAAGACGAATCGATCACCGATGACACAAGTAGCTCACATTTAATACGAACCGCCAAGCTAACAATTTAACAAAGACTAAGGCCGGCTTTTAAAAAATGGTTTAAGATAAAATCACGTTTATGCGAATTTGTAAGATGTGTTCTCTGAATGTGCAGTGCCGAGCGACTTTTTTTTTAAAAAGTAAGATGGTGGGTGAGTTCTGTTGGCAATATTCTCATTCATTTCAATAACCCTGTGTTGGCCGAATGCGCCTTCCGCTGCTGATCTCCAGATATCAAATGTAGCTACCTATATGTGTCGATTCGCCTTTGGGCCTCAGTCAGTTCTACTTTCGGTGTTGGGACGATGTGGTCTTGCAAGAGATGATTTGGTCATGGCAGGGGTCCATTTGACTCTGGAAGGAGATCGATATTAATTGTTACTACCCTTTCCCTCCCAAATGCCACATACATCCGAAAAATACAGATTACAATGATACCCTAATTATGATCACTGCCATCCAGAAGAGCATGGATGGCGCAAAAAAAGCTCAATCAGTCGTTTCAACCAAAACCATATTGTACCAACCATTTCCACCACCCACTTGAGTTGAATCGACCCAGCCGTGACCATGTCGTCACAACTAAGACCACATTATCCCAACACCGGAAGTCTACACACTATGCACTTAACAATAGTTTATTTTCATATAACTATGAAAACATTGTCCGTTTTACTTCTCGCTGTCATTGATCAGCCGTTTATGGTCAGATCGACGGAGCTATAATAATAATAATAATAATAATAATGTGAGCTTTTATAGCGCAGTTCCCCAGAAAAAAACAGGCTCACCGCGCTTTACAAAGAAAAATCTGTCAACAAGAAAAGAGAGAAAAGTGCCCTTGAAGCAACCAGCAAAAAATTAAAATCATAAGGGTAATTTCAACACACACGTGGACAAATAGACACACGGACACGTCAACATGAATAGAAACATACATAGGTTTCTCTACATCGTTTCACATGTACAGATAACTTTTCTCACCCATGCACATGCTTGTTGTTGAACATGTTAGTATTACCAGAGGAAAAAATAACCTTTAAATTGATACCAAAAACATGGGGACTAAAGCATAGTGCTCTAAAATCAACTGTGAAAAAATAGATAGCAATTTTTATGGATACGAAATACACACTGATTAATATTGGCATCAGAAGATGTCAAATTCCATAAACTACAAAACAAGCAGATCTTTTGCTCAGTAAACAGCTCTCTAATGTGTCGAGATCTGCTGTAAAGGTAAAGCCGGATTGCGCTCCAAACGCTCCAGACTATACCCAGACTTTATATTCATTTGATGAGCCGTAACAACTGAAAATTTGCCGAGAGGAATAGCAGCGAGAATGTCAGAGACGCCGGAATGAAGGCGAACTGAGCTCACTGGACGGTCACTTGTAAAGAAGATATAAAGCCATAAAGGATGAATAAGTAGACCTAAGCACGCACAAATAAATCCAACATACTAAGGTTGTTTAAAAGTGGGGCAGATTCACACTGGATGAGATTTATGATTTATTCGTGTCTCTGCTACTGTGCAATGGTTGTAAAGTTTCGTGGCTCAAAACCATTTACTATTACAATATTATTAACTTTATTAATTGTTCAAAGCTTAGGTGGAACGGCGGCGCGTTCTTGAATAGTTTTGTGAACGTGTGACGCAGACCTGCGTATTACATCACACCATGACGCAACTAAGAATGAAAGACTCCTTAGTTACAAAGGATTAAGTCGTCATGGTGTGGTGTAGACGTACTGGACACTGTCTACATCAGGTAATACACTAGGCGATCACCTGGGTGACCCAACTGCTTAGCATGGATTGGTGAAGACTTGTAGTGGGGGAATGAAGTTAGCGGGGATAACGTTTCCCAAGGATTCAGCGGCAATCTGTCAGTGTAGACTGACCTGTACACGAATGGCAGACCTGTACATGAATAGCAGACGTGCATAACGACGTTGACAGATGGCAGAGGGCACCAACACCAGTAAACAACACCTGCGGCGAAAGAGAACGACAACCCTTCTCCCGGTCCCTTCCTTCCTTACCACCACCACCTCCAGCTTCCCCCTCTGCTCCCCCCCTTGCCCCCCCCCTCCACAGTGCAAAATCGCCTTTCGGTGGAAGCACTTTCCCTTTCAAAGACAACAACAACAACAACAACGACGTTGACATCTCGATCTCTACCGAAGGGTAGAACTTGGAAGCTTGCTTACACCGAGGGTGCAACCACTACTACCCGTACTCCAGATTCAGCGGCAATCTGTCAGTGTAGACTGACCTGTACACGAATACCAGACTTTTTTTTTTTTTTGAAATATCTCTCTACCGAAGTGTAGAATTTTGAAGCCTGCTTACACCGGGAAGAACTGCACACCCAAGCCGTACTCCAGATTCAGCGACAATCTGTCAGTGTAGTTGACCTGCATGCACGCCACCAGCAGGCGACTTGCAACGGTCGCTGACATCTCTCGTTGCCGAAGGGTAAAACTAGGAGCCCGCTTACACTTGGGTGAAAGCACTGCTAAACCGAGCGCCGGATACAGCCGACATCCTTCCCGCAGGAACTGTTTGACACAGACACGGAACTGGTTGACTGCGAGACGTCTCCAACAAGACTAATCTTCAGGCCACGATATACTCTTGTGTTCTGGGGGAATTTGTATTGTACCTCGTGATTCTTACACTCGTCTTGGATACAGTTGCCGGTCAACAACCCAGGTGTAACCTGTCTGCAAGTTGTCCACTTACCTTGGACATTCCTGACCAGCGAAACGACAACGTGACGGGTGACATTTGCCTGGGAAAGGGGAACCTGGGAACGCTTTCTGCGTTAGACAGTTATAGTAGTTCTTGACTGTTCACTATTTCTTTTAACATCTCATTTCTACTTTTCAGTGGCGTAGGAAGATGCTCGGCTTTTTTTTTTGGGGGGGGGGGGCAGCTCCATGCTGACAATGAACGACGTTCACATTCTTGCCTTCCCAGCATCTATTTTTGGGGCGGCTGCCCCCTTTGCCCCCCCCCGGTTCCTACGTCACTGCTTTTATTTTGTAACATTAAATGTTGGAATCGTTGGGCGGCCCTTTTGTCTGCTACATGTAGATGTACACTCACGCTCGCGCATCCGTTTATAAGTGCACTCTTCACCCAAAACGTTACAATGGTTTCGCCGTTTCGGGCTGCTGTCTCCTGTCAGGTACACGACGACACTGTCACTGTGCTGGTCGTTTTCTTGATCTCGTCTACGCACACAGATACATGATGCACAGATGCACTCAGAGAAGGGGGTCTGCTTGAACCTCCTGACTAAAGATCGAATAAATGATCGAAGACAAAAGCTTGATTTTTAAACTGTTTAAAGAGAAAATCACGTAGGCCCCATTGAAAAATGTTCTCTGAATATTGCCAAACGGCCATTTTTGTCGGGGGCTGGTCATTTCGCCCCACACCAAAAGTCAATTCATCCCACGTCCCCAGACAGAAAAGTCAATCATCCCAAGGCCGAAAGGCGTATCGATCATCGATGAAACAAGTAGCTATTAACGTGAAATATTACCAAAAGAGCAATACGTTGTTCGAACAATAAAGATACGCAAGCTCAGCTGCTTATAGTTTAAAGGGGCGGACAAAAGGATTATATAATACTCAGAGAGCAGACGGGCTTGGGAGCAGTTGACTACAAGAGCGTGTGAATAAAACACATATACTACAAAGTTTTAGTTGTGTCTTGAGACGATATTACAGATAGTCTTACGGGAGGAGGGGGTCATTTCGTCCCATGTACAGCTCGAGTCAAATCGTCCCAGTTATGTCCATTTCGTCCCAACACTGAAAAGTCAAATCGTCCCAGGCCTGAAGACGAATTAATCGATCACCGATCACACAAGTAGCTATTAACATCAAATATAATCAAAAGAGCCATACGTTGTTCGAACAATATAGATACGCAGGCCTAGGTGCCTATTTTAAAGAGCCATGCGAATATGTGATCCATTTTACTAAACAAAAATGGCGATTTGACTGTGGTGTTGGGACGAAATGGACATAGCTGGGACGATTTGACCCAGTCTTTGGGGCGATATTTTATGACTGTGGGGATGGTGGAGTGGAGGGGCGAAATGACCGGTGACGTGGGACGGTAATAATGGTACGTCGTGGCTGGGGGGCTTTGACTTAAGAGGTGGAGTGATTATGTGACGAAAAGACCGACTCAGGTGAAAAGGCGCCCTACAATGTATGGCTAAGGCACTCGGATCGCTGGATGCGGCTTTCGGGAATTACAAATAAATAAGACAAATATGTCTCTTTACCGGTCCGGGTCCAAAGAGCACACTAGTACGTACTCTACCTAAGTGCGGACCTAGAAAAAAAATTTTCTAGTCACGCTTCCGTCTCTCTGCTGTGGAAGACACAAACAAGAAATTAACGCACTGGAGCCATGCAGGGCCTTCACAAACGCTGCGCCTAATCTGTGGAATGTTCTAGTACCATCATCACTGTCAACCATCACCTCAGCAACCACGTTTCGGAAAAGACTGAAGACCCATTTGTTTATTTAAGACGGACTTAAACAACCGAGCAACACTTCTGTCTTTATTATGTTTTACTTTCCTGTTGTTTTATTTTGTTTTCTTCTCTTCTGTTTTTGCTGCGCAATGAGCATTCTTCTGAATGGATACCAGCGCATTATAAATGGACATCATCATCATCATCATCAATATTGTCACGTGCACTCTACAGTGACTTTTAGACAAGATCACAACACAACAACAGTTAAATTTAAGATAAATATAATTTGAAAGAAGAAATAATAACCAAAAAAAAATCTAAATTCAAGGCAACACCCAATTTTCCAGTCAAGAATACGATATATTCATTCGTAGTTACATCTCCAGTCAAGAGTCCAATGTTCCTTCACTCCTGATGGCGCGCAGTCCTCTGCAAAACCAGTCTCTCCAAAAGAAAACAAAACACAAAGCACACACACAGTCTCTGGTCCTGGCGTTGTACTTTCCGTATCTAGGTACGTATTCCAACCCCGACAGCCGACGGACACGCAGTAGATATCCAGAAGAACGAGTAAAAAGAAACCCAAAAAACCTAGACAGAAAATAACCATCTTTAACCCACGATATATCAATGTCTAAGCATTCCCCCCACAACAATAACATACCTTCATCTGTTAATCTCAAGCAAAAAATTATATAATCACTCGATCTCAAACTCCACCATTTAAAGACAAAAATTGACATAGACATGCACTCACCTCAACAGGTTCAACATGACAAATTTTACTCTTAAGTCTGGTCAGGACTTGTTACACAAATCAAGTCTGGTGAGGACTTTCCAACACACCGATCAAGTCTGGTCAGGGCTTGTAACACAAATCAATTAAAGTCTGGTCAGGACTTGTTATACAAATCAAGTCTGGTGAGGACTTCCCAACACACTGATCAAGTCTGGTCAGGACTTTCTAACACACCGAGGAGACTGTCACGTTCCCCGCTCCCTTCAAGGAGGAGACCAGCGCACGAATAAAAACAAAAGCACACAAAACGCTCTTTTCATTGTTCTCGATTCTTTCCATTGCATCCTTTAAACAGCACTTAATTAAGCTGTCAGCCATCATAGGACTCGCACTCGCACGCCGGCACACATGCAGATCGCTATAGCCTTCTGACCTTCCCCCTCCTTCCCCATTTCCCATCCCTTTCTCAGTTAAAAAAAAAACCACACACACACACAGCAGGTTTGTGACAATCATGAAGAAATAAGCTATCACAGAACCAATGTTTTAAAGTTTTCTTACAGATGACGTGATATATTACACAGAAATGTACTAACCTTTGCTGCTAAATGGGTCATGTAAGCCAATATAGTTTCAAAGGTCTTCTTAATATAGATTTTTACATATATTTTTGTTAGCCAATATATGATTTTTGTTTGTAAAGGGTATGCAAAGTGCTTTTCTGTAATTAAGTTCATCAAACCTCACAAAACTGAAATCCAATAGCAATAGTTAAAAGGATGATTTGCACATCTCATAATTTGTGTTTGCTGCTGTAAGGAGCTTTATGTCAGCGATTATGACATCTGATTTTGATTTTGTAATTTATAATTCATCATGTTACAGGACGAAAATACTTTTCAGATAAATGGTTCTGACAAAGGCAGTCACTTATTCTTATCATCCACGACTTAAGGCAAGAAGCACATATAAGTGCAACATGGTTTTTGCAACTAAACTCATTTATTTGTCTGTCAGTCATACACATCATCATACAAATAATCCTGACAACATTACAAACTGCAGTGTTGAAAATAGCCATGCAGATTGTGACCATTCTTATTAGAATTAACTGGGAAAGTTATATAAATTTAGTCTAAAGAATGCTGCCTACTTATAAGTTTTCCAGTATGTATGGCAGCATACAGCAGAAATAACATTTATTCAAATGATGTCCCAGCCATTACATCCATATATATATATATACTTCTTATTTATGCTTGATCAAACATCTGAACAAAAACCACAAAGGGAACAGGGTAATTTGCTGAAAATGCTTAAATGGGGGACTATATAATAATTTTCTGTTGAATATTGCCCTGAGAAGATTGGTTACTTTGCCTTTATGAGTAACAAAGCAAAGAAACATTCTTTAACTGTCAACAGTGCTGAAATGACTGTGTATACTTATGTATGTATTCTCCACTACATGGGATGGTGACACTTTTACATATATCATGCTGTGATTGTATATGCAAACATTAGCGCAAAGGGTGTGTCAGGATACACACACACTCCTCGCCCCCATACACCCATTTATTTAGGCTATACAGAAGTCTGAGTCATAGGTATACATAATATTCAAAGGTTATGAAGAGTGACCTTATATGCTTCCTGTTGTATGGTACATTTTTGAACACACCTACCAATTATGTCAAAAGCAGATTTCACAAAATCATACTCACCCTTCCTTTAAGTAGGTGATCATCAGCAAACAGATGAAGATAATGCACAGCAGAAACAAAATAAGAGTATCTCTGCAGATAACACTGGGTGTGCATATAATGCTGCATATGTACAGTGTTTATGCATCATAATAATAATGATCATAATAAAGGCATTTCTACAGCGCATTTTCCTGTCAGCAGCAAGCTCAATAAGCTTGGACATAAACATAATTGCCTTAACAATCTCTCAGGCACACAAAGAGCATGTGCGCGCGCACACACACACACACACAACCACAAATGCATAAAAAAAACAGAAACACATACACACAAGAATTGAACGTATGAGAAAAGAAAGCTACTAGCTACTTAATTAAAGTATTCATGGAAAAGGTTGGTCTTAAGGCCAGACTTGAAAGCATTAAATGTGGTACATGTGCGAAGTGATGGCAGCAAAACAGCTGCAATATAGGATAAGTATAAATATCTACAAAACCACTTCCCTCGGTGACAGGCAATAGTTGCCTGCTCAGTGTTAAACCACAGTGATGAGTTATGAATTGCTGGACTGAACCCTCAAGCCCTCATTAATAGAACAGTGACTTTGAAGTAGGGGCATTTAAATCTGATATTAGTAGTTGTTATGCCCTTATATGTTACTTGATTTATTACTAGAAGTGTGTGTCTTAATCCACAGAAATAAAGGTGGCTGCTTATGCATATGGAAACATTTTCATCTATCCCTAGTGATCAAACATGTGCACACACACTTAAACACAAACTCTTTGGGAAAGTTTTCAATAAAATATGTTTTATAGCTATTGCCCTACCCAAATGATTAAAATGATGAAAACATTTAAAAATGAAGGACTGTATAAGAAACTGATGTTTTAGCCATGAAAATGAGCTGTTATATGGAATATGCACACTGGTCTTTAGTCTGAACCTCAGTCTCAATCTTTAAAACAACAAAGTACAATTACAAACTGCTGTCATTTGACAGTGTGGTATTGTGACAGCTGCTAGCATATGCTAGCATACTTTCATGGCGTTTAAACAAACACTATAAGGAAACAGACTAACTGAAATAGTCTGGACTGATCTGATTTAGAATGAGCCCTGAGTTTCAGGAAATGCCATAGCCAAACCTGATGATGGTTGTTTGAACCTTGCAGGAAAATGATGGCATTTCAGTCTTTCATTTTTGTTTCTGTGGTTACACATTTGCACCATCATGCATGCTTGGGCACATGCATTCAAAACATGGGCATGAATATGTATAAGCATATACACATTGCATAGTACTTTCATGAAATAAATACAGATATATTTTTCATTTGACAGTTTTATCTGTATACAATACTTCCCAAAGTACACACAATATTTTATGGAGACTTCAGGTCTTAAGTAACAAATTCTGGAAAAGAATATTTGTTGTGAATATAAAAAAATACATAAAATAATGTTTGATGCCACCAAAAATTTAAAATACCTTCCACACTGCAATTAAATTGTTTTTCCATTATTCTGAATCACCTAATTGTGTGTCAGAACTTTCTGGTACAATTTTGCATAAATCAAGTTATCTGCATATTGCAAATATCAGCATGTTTTACCATTTTAATGGTGTATTACAAACCTCTAAAAATATTTCAATTTTGATGGAAACACAAAAATATACAAAGAATTATTACAATTATAGGGTCAGCCAGTACCTTTAAATTTTATTGACAGTTTACTTTTGTGCAGAAGGAGACATAGGTGGGAGTCAGAACATAGGAAAATATAAAAAAAATTCATGATTGTGGCACAGGATAGTGAAAGTATAATGATGAGACCTTTTATTGCTTCCTTTAACATGGTCAATAGTATAATCCTGTTTGTGTCAAGCTAAGTTTCAGTGAGCTCAAACACATCTGGCCCAAAATCTGCATCATTATTTATTTGTTCTGTTGTTGATTGCTTTTTTTCGTGCAGTTCTTTCATTTTTTTTTCTTCCTGTTCGTACTCTTTATCAAACTTGCTACCATCACGCACCAGCTGCCGCCGGACTGGATCACGAAAGGGATGCAGTTGAAATACAAAAGTTTCCCAGTTAACATTTTTCACGCCAAGCTTTTTGATTTCAGCCATTTTGTCTTCAATGTAAGAAACAGGATCCTCTGGTCGCTCTATCATCAGGCAGCTAAGGAGAGATTCAAACATCTGTGGAATGCGATGACTGGCAAGGTACTGTTTGGCTTGTTCACGTGTGGCAATAGCTGTCATTGTGATAGTAAAGCTGCACCTTTTCCAGATAGGAATACTCTGCTTTCACGCTTTATTATATCTCCTTGACAAGGAATCTGTCAGAAATGGGCAATATTTGTGGTTAGTTACATATCTTCAATATAAGTATACCACTTTGCAATGTTCTTAGTGATTACCAGCTGATATGAACATATATTAATATTTATAGAGATACCAATTATAGGACTCATTAAAATTTAAAATAACATGCAAAATGTGTTCCAATCACTTTATGATGCATATTGTCTTCATGTGTTTATTGAGCTATTTACTCCAACCAGGCTCTTTTAGAAGCCAGTGTTATATGGTATAGCAACACAAGATAACGGATTGCAGATATCCAAAACTGTAAACAATAAAGGAGCAGGGGCATTGGTGTTTTACGCCGAGCCAGCAACTAAAGCTATATCGCAGCAAGGTAGCCAGCCCTGAAAACAGATGCCACAAGCAGAGAAAGAATTTAACAGCCTGCCCAAGACAACAGCTGAACTCAGGACAGCCAATCTTCACTGTATTGGTGGTAAACAATGAAGGAAAAGACCTCCCCCCTCCCCCAAAAAAAAGTTGTAAAAAAAATGTTTAGCTGCATGTACCGCTATTAAATAAACGAAATTCAGTGGACTATCCTAAAAACAATATCTACATTACCTTGCTGGAAATTGATGCTGTATACAGCAATAAATGACCTTAAAGACCTTCTCCATTGGTCCGAGTTGTAAACAGATTTTGATAGGAGGAGATAATATAAATAAAGTCTGTAAATTTCAGTGCCTAAAAAACAGGGATTTATTTATTATCTAATTTCAAAGTTGGCAATATGCACCTATAGTCAGCAAGTCCTGCAAAATCTCCCTCCTACATGTGAATCATGTGCGATTTTACAGCCAGTGGCGTCCACATGCAGTGTGTCTCAGTAAGCATATGATGGTCAGAAGGTGGAGCAATACATCAGGTTCATCAAAAGATCTTCATTTATTGCACTCAAGTAGTGAAAACAAGTGCTAATTCTGCTGTTCTCTAAGCTTTAAAGTATTAAACCTGACATGTTTGAACCTAAGGGTTGTGAAGGTTCAAAATCCCAAACACAATATATGCTCCGGCAACAGATGACAAAGAACAACATCACAATTAAACACCAGCCTAGTTCTGTGGATCAGATCATTCCTCAAGGATCGACCACAGAGGGTGGGTCCACCGACAGGTGCTGTGGGGTCCGGCTTGTCTGAAAGGGTAAATCTGTCAATGGATGGAATGATTCTGTCAGATGAGCTGATCCTCAACACGGGTATCCCTCAGGGCTGTGTGCTTTCCCCTGTCCTGTTCTCTGTATATACAAATGAGATTACCATTAGCAGTGGTATTCTCAAACTTGTGAAGTATGTAGATGACATGGCCCTTGTGGGTTGCCTCAAAGACGAGCAGTCCCTGTCACAGTACCCAGCCTGCGTGGGGGAACTAGAGGACTGGTTTGACCGCAGCTTTCTGGAGCTGAACGTTGAAAAAACGGAGGAGATGGTCCTTGGAAGGGCACACGATGGAAGAGATGG
Organism: Marisa cornuarietis; assembly: GCA_004794655.1. NCBI lineage: Eukaryota > Metazoa > Mollusca > Gastropoda > Architaenioglossa > Ampullariidae > Marisa > Marisa cornuarietis. Next base: position 653,490 of record SMMW01000616.1, read on the forward strand.
CAATACCTCTTTCTTACCACCAATCCAAATCAAGGGACAGGATGTGCAGAGGGCTGCTGGGTTTAGGTACCTTGGTGCAGTGATAGACGGACGGCTCTCCTTTATTGATCATGCGCACCAAGTGTACAAAAAGGCCCAGCAACGACTGCACCTTCTGAGGAGACTCCGCAGTTTCAGCGTCAGCTCTGGGGTGCTGGAGACTGTCTACAGATCTCTAGTTGAGAGCACTCTCACTTTTAACATCGCTGCCTGGTATGGTCACCTCCTCATCAAAGACAAGGCAAAGCTGGCCAGAATCATCCACCAGGCAAATAAAATTATCAGAACAAGACAGCTGCCACGTTCTGACTTGTACCTTCATGCAGTCAGAAAGATGGCATATAATGTTATCTCAGACCGGACACACCCTCTCCATCCCTGCTTCCAGTTGTTGCCCTCAGGCAGGCGCTACAAAGTGCCACGTGTGCGGAAGACTGCGTACCAGAGGTCCTTTGTGCCAGCAGCCATCACCATCATAAATAAAAGATACAAGGACCGCTAGGTCTATTGGCATCCTGATTGTGAACTCTACAATTTTATGTGTGAGAATGTGTAGGGGCGCGCGTGTGTTAAATGTCTGTATGAGTATGTATGCCTGACCCATATGTTTACATGTTTCTGATAGCAAAAGAAAAATTTCTGTCTTGGGTTTCCTCGAACAGACAATAAAGTTGATTTGATTTGATTCCACAATAAGCATTGCTGCTGTTCGTCAAATTATGCAAGCTTTAGGTGACCGCCCAAATGGAGATTTGAAAAGGCGAGGAAATTATTTTTACTGAATTCCTCAACATTTGTGTTTCTCCTTGTGATTTCATATTCAAGGCATTAATAAAAGTGATATGAAAGGAATCTTTTGAGTGTGATGTATGTCACCAATATTGGGCAGGTCTTTAAAACAAGTTAAGGGCAATATAGCATATTTTCCCACTTACGTGACAGGCTGATGTGCTTGAAAAAAAATACTGAAGGGATATTTGTATTGTGTGGAATACAGACAAAGAAATTAAAGGTGGTATTTGTTTTTCAATATAGTACTCTCTCTCTCATCTCCCATCCGCATCAAACACACGTACATTACAACATCTTAACTTTGGACAATTTAGGACTCTATATAGTGGGGTTGAGTTGCTGCAAGAGCTCGCTACTTGAAGTTTACAACAATGAAGTCTTTAATGCCCTTTTGAAGTATGCAACTGGCCGAGACCTCATTGGCAATTTTTTTAAATTTTGTTTGAGGTTTCAGGAGATCTTGCTATAGTTTATTCTGCATTCTGATGTGTAAAAAGATATTACTTCTAGCAACTGTAGTGATAGCGTTACATAAACAGTAGTTAGACAGCCATGCAAATAAGATGTGTTCATCATCATCTTAGCACTGCAGTAGATACCCCCAATAATAGCATACAGGCATGAAGATGTTGAAATTAATTACCTATAGCTCTCTTTAAAGGATTCTGCTACACAATGTATAAAATATATATTTAAATTAAAATAGACTTATATATCACATAATGTACTATAATGAGTTTGTGTTGGTGGGAGGAGCGGGGAGATGCCATATATATATATATAACTACTATATAGTGCATGGGACTATATCAGGATTGCCATTACAATTTTTATAGTGTACATTTAATTTGCTTCCATGCCTATGTCATCAAATTTAGGCCAAAAAAATCTCATCCTTAAATATTAACGTAAATAACGGACTGTCTTTTTTTAACAATAACAGCCAGACACACGCCGCTTTGAGTGTTTACAGTAACTTGCTAACAAAACTGGCGTAATACTCGAGAGCTCGATATATCTAAGCTGGTCAAAGGCAGAGCTCAACAGGCATGCGTTTGTATAAAACTGCAGAAAGATAAATGATTTGAAGGCAGAAACAGGCTCAGGTAACGTATTACTCACTCGGTCTTATTAAATGTCAAGAGCTTGCTAATCACATTCAGATCGGATGTCTCTTAACACTTCTTTTCGTTTCGTTGTCATGGTGCAGTGTATGCATAACCGAACAGTTGTTTGTATGAATTACGAAAGTTATCAAATTATTTAAAAAATATTTTATAAAAATTGTTTACCAAAGAATCGTAGTTTTTCTCTTGGCAAAGCTTATTAACTTAATTTTGAGGAGTTTTTGTTTTACGAATATACGATGACAAGCTCTGCATGTAGTTTTTAAAAGCCGAAAATACTTCCGCAAGAGAGAAGCAGAAGATTCTTCTGTTGCTGTGCTGTTAGTGGCGATTGCTGGTACAACGATGAACTACATCAATCTCAGTGTCCGTGAAAATATAGTGTTTACAGATGTAAGAAGATGTTAAAATGCTAAGTCTACTACACAAGAGAGTGTCGGTAGTTTAACACTGTTTTCTGCAACTTCGATCCGTTGGCTACACGAAAAGCTGCATTGTGCATATCGATATCGATCAGTCTACATCAGTACGTATGTACAGATTTTTATATTAGCTGTCTCGTTTCGGCATGGATCTTAGACAGCTAGTCCAGAGAAAACTTGCCTCGGGAGAACGATGCACGCACGTAAGTCGCTGCAACAAATTATCTTTGATTTTTAATTAAGTATATTTGTGCTTAAAATATTAAATAGGCCTATTAATATTGATAATAAGAAAGCTATTTTCAGCCCACATAGCTTCATGTACCAGATATCAACAAAAATACAACTTTCTTTCCATAACTTTGCCTTTTCAGTCCATGAGCAGGAGCAAAAACAGCTGGAGAAGTGTAGGCCTACTGAAAGCGAATGTGACTGTAAACTAGTTACTCAACTAGCTATACTACCTTATGTTGAAAATTTCAGATGAGTTATCATCCAACTATTTTGTTTTTCATTCTGAAATTTGCCCCTGCTTTTTAAGCACTTCATCGAAACACCTATTAACTCAGTAACTATCATATGTTTATTTTTTCAAGATAGTCATTTGTGAAGCTTTTGCCAGGGACACTTGATAATGTTGTTATACTAGAATCTACCCATCAACAGTGTTTAAACAAAACAGTGTTTGCTGATTTTCGCTGTTTTATTTATATATTTACCTTAACTATTTGTTCCTCCAAAAGGTGGAAATGCACAAGTTAACGTGGGAGGTACTGAATGATATTAGAGATCCAAAGAAAAGGTACAGAGACAAAGTTAAGTTCAGTTTAGAAGTGGCAACCTCAGGGCTGGTATGGTATTAAGACTGTGTCATCTGTTAATCACATGGCAAACACGCTTTTAAAAAGAAAAAAACCTCTGTGCATTGAAGACTGTGATCTTCCTGGCATACTCAGTTTTTTTATGCCCAAGGAGAAGCATGACTTCTCTCATGTTAATACATTAAAACAATCTTTTGTCCCTGAGCATGAGTTGGTAATCGCCCATAACTGTGCTGAACAACTAAGCGAGTTTTACAACATCTATTACAGCTGTCTGTGGATTCTGGCCTTATTCATGATATTGGGAAAATTTCACACATTGTGCTTGTCACAAAAATCACTAGTTCCATTCAACCCAATAACTTCAGACCAGTCACCAATATGTCACTCCGTATGAAAACACTTGAAAAAAAATTGTTGGAAGGGAGGTTATGACTGTTGTTGATAAATATCCTGACCTGCTGCAGTTTGCATATAGAGCTAGTTGAGGTAGACTATGCTAAACACTATGTATAATCAGCTGGAGAAACCTAGAGCTCATGCTGGGCTTGGCTTTGCTGATTTCTGATTTTTAGTTCCTCTCAATGCTGCTTCTTTTCCTCATTATTTTTCAGGTAGTTATGTAGTACATCATGTACTTCATGTAGTTATGCGGGAAATGTTTTTATACTTTGGATTAATGTATTTTCTTTTTTTTCAGAGTATTGAAACTGCAAAAATTGTAGATGACAAACGTCATTTGCGAATTGTTGCCATTATAGAGAAAAATGAAGAACATGCGTAAGTACATTTTGATTTAGTTCATCCCTGTCAGCACATGATTCCTTCTTCTGTAAGAAATCTGCACTAGTTTGTATGCTAGTAGAATTCGACTTGCAAAAATTCCATGAACTGCAACTAAATAAAAATTAATGGGTATGAAAAGCAGTTTACATGAAAATTAAAATTTTGCAATCCAAAACACGCTTGATCTGTTGATATTATCCATCAAAGTGAGGGTATGACTTTCCTGAAGCAACTAAGGTCTTGAACTAGAGTTATGCATTCCTTTAGGACTCACTGCATCTGAAAATCTTTATAGTGGCACCTATCACATATTTGATGATTATTTTGGAAATGAATTAGATAGTGTATACTGTTTTCCATTTGATTCTTACTTTGCTTATTGCCAGGTAACCCAGATAATATTAATAATTTGCAAATAGCATTGATTAAGTAACTTAAAACTCTATTAAATTTGAACAATTTAAATATTTTAAATAATTACTATTTATTATATTACTCTATTATTGATTTATTTTGGAGCATTGTCAGTAGATGTCTTATTTCCATTCAAGAAACCAACAGGTCCACACTTTACAGAGATGCTTTACAAAAAAATTGTCTGTACATTCTATGTTAGGTCAGTGCAAAGCATCATATCTTCTGCTTTTAACTTCAGATCTTTTAATTTCATTTTGTTATATATTCCATAGCTCTGTGTTTAAGGTCTTTTAATAGTTTATTTATATTCTATAGTTGTGTTGCATGACAAGTTTTTAAAATGTGATTGAAGTCAGGAATCAGCAGTGAAAATGATGTCAGATGGTTGATTAGTTCATATAAAAAGTAAAATTTATTTGTATTTTATATGGAATTTATTTATTTCATGTGCAGCATTTTTATATATACTGCAAGCCGAATTCCCTGCTTAAATAGCGAGGACTTAAAGCTTGAAACAGTACTGTCAGTAGATGCTACACTGCGATGCCATGCTGGTCTGTTTTTAAATCTGATTAAACATGATTAAATTTCATCAGTTATATTTTAGATGAGAAAGAATGTGACATATTGGCTATTGCAACAATCTATATTCCTTTGACAACACCATTTGCACAGAATAACAGAATTTGCATTTATTATAAAGTGTATACTGCAAAAGAGAAAAAAATTATTAAGTGCATTTATGTACTAATATACAACTTTATCTATCCACAAGAGCAATTCCAGTATACAGTATATATTCATGGTTGCTGAAGATTATGTTTTCTTTTTCTGTGGCTGATAATTTAAATGTGAGTGAATTGATATGATTGGTACTAAAAGAGCATTAGCTAACATTGAATCCTTTTTTAAATATATTTTTTTATATTTTAGAAGCACCTCGAAGTGACCAGTCAGGAATCGCCACAGGTGAGTGAAAGTGAATCTCTGTCACTCCTCCACTCTCTCTTTCTCACACACACATACCACACATATTAATGCACAATAATTAATATTCCTTTACATGTATACACTTACATATTTTATTTCAGAGATTGTGAAGGAATGCTGGTCAAGTGGGAAATATTAGTCTAACAGGTTACAGTTCATGCATAAACAGTTTATGTTTTCCCAACAAGTAGTCTTCATTGGTTGTCTTCTGAAGACTCACTGATGTGATTAGTTAAGCTGCTTCCTAATTCTTGCATAAACTAGATGCCATGTTCTAAAAGTATTTTTGTTATGTGATTGGTAGAGTACAGAAACGGCCAGGTATATCTGCATCAGTATTTTACGAAACATTGCGCATATAATGCAGGGTGTAATTTTGTTCTTTTTGTGCAGAAGTTAACATCTTTTCACATCTCAGAGTTTGCTTTGCACAGAAGCTTGTTTTTTGATTTTCTTTTTCTTTAATTTTGCAAATTTCTTCTGCAATAAATTTCATAATTATCAAGCAGAATTGAAAAGTATAACATAAGCCTTAAATAAGACTTGTCATTTGTAATGCATGTATTTGTTTAAATATTTTTTCCCAGGTTTTCTGTTGGGATTAAAATCTCCTGAAATACATATTTTGCTAGAGATGCCACAACAAAAATCAACTCAAAATTTTCTAGCAGAAATTAAAAGGGCACAAGATTGTAAGTATTTTATTTCTTTACAGTCTTACATTGGCAGTTACAAAACACAGCTCTGAACCTACTAAAGTTTGTTTTCCTGTGATCCCAATATTAGTATGGGGATATCATCCCTTTGTTTACATTAATAAGCATAAGTAAAGTAAGTAGCATTAATTACATAAGGATTAATTACATAATAAGTTTTAAAGTAAAATGCCGCTTCAGATTGCTTACTAATAAACTTTTTATTACTGTCTTCATACTTTCAAAAATTAAAAACTCACCTGAGGGAATTTCTTTTAATCGCCTCCTTCCCCCATTGTCTTGTAAATTGTTTATCACAGTTGTAGTTACCTGTTGGAACTCTGTCAATCACTTTTATGAGTTTCTGTTCCCCAGAAAATGCAGCTAAAAAATTTGGAAATTATGCACTCTCCATCCTCAAATCACCATTTTCTTTTATAACACTCATTGATGCATACACACACTCAAATATACATGCACGTAAGCATATATGTGCATGCTTTACTTATCAGTTTTGCATCAGTAACAGTTTTTTTATTCAGAGGTACTGTTTTTGACTGACATTGAAGCATAAGTTTTCATTTGGTTACAGCTTGTCTTTTTATTTCCTGAAAAGTTTTGTTGATGGATGGTCGGTGTTTTGAAGTTTATTACAATTTTAACCAGTTCTGTAAAGTTTGCATGTCAAGCAAAGTGGTGTCTATGTTTTTGTACATTATTGCAAAATGCTGGGGAAACTGATACAGAAAGTGGTTCGCAAAAATGAAAGAATTTTTTGTATGAGCTGCTGGTTCATCTGAAGTCTTCATAGGAGGCACTAGTACCCGAAAAAGCCTGGTTTCTCCCTCAGATTGTGATCTAAGTCTGTTTGGTAAATTTCAGTTTTGACCTTAGTCTGTTTGGTAAATGTCAGTTGTGACCTAAGTATATTTGGCAAATTTCAGTTGTAACCAAAGTTTGTGCAGTAAATTTCAGTTGTGACTAAAGTCTTTTCGGTAAATTTCAGTTGCTTTCTTATTTCCATCCCCCTTACTTCCTTTTTTCCCCTCTCATTAAAGCACCTGGAAGTAAAATTATTTCAGTTGTGAGTGGAATTTCCAAACTTTTTATTCAGATACTTTTTTCTTGACTTATATTCTAAAAGCTATCTATCTGGATAGTGTTTGTAAATATGCATTACCGTGAGATTGTGTGTGTGTGCATGTGTGCCTGCATGAATGTATATATATGTTTATGAGCACGCCGGTCAATGAATATCAACTCTTGCACGCCCACATAGCTAGTTGCCTGCTGCATTATGCTTTCAGTATAAGCTTGTGTATATGCTTGTTTCATCTAATACACCAAGAACCTGCATTTTGTTTGCTTGCAGATACATGTCCATTATTTCCATAACAATGCCTTATGGCCATTTTTGTTTTTGTTGTTGTTTTGGTCATCTAATCCTACCATAGGTTGGTTGATAAAGAAAATGTTGATTTTGCATGCTAAGGATGCAGATGGTTATTAAAACCATTGCAAATTTTAGCTCAGCATTCTTTCATGATTTGATCCTGGATGCATTCTGCATGCTAGAGTTAGATGAAGAGGATTCTTCAGTAAACTGTGAGCATAATTATGATCTGGAATGTGTACTTTTGATTGCATTTCGCATTTCAAAAATATCCCTTCATCCTGTACAGTTCTTTGGCAGTACCGCCAATGTGACAGGATTTACCAGAGTAACCTGTGCGTGACCCATATCAACGTCTTTCTGGCTTGTTATTTAAAATGAACACTCTTTCCTCCTGCAGTGCACACCCAGAATGCTGCATTCGGCACCACTCCTTCCTTTGATTGGCTTGCTAAGTATAGAAACAAGGTCGGCTCCAGCAACCCATTTGCAGAAGATGTCTTTGATCCCATGAAATATATGAACCTTGAGGGACCAAACAATCATGTGACACTCACCGAAGAAGGTTTGTGTTCCACCATAAAGATTTTCACAAAAACACTCAACTTTTGTAAGGAAAATGTTCAAAATCTAAAGGTTTTATTTTACAGAAATTCATAAATATGGGATCTTGAAGGCTGAATTAAGGTCATAGGCTTGTTCCCTTATCCAAAAATCTCAGCATTAACCTAAATTAATTAGAGGATACGTTGATCTTAAACATGTCACGTTGTCATCAGGGGGATGTAAAAGCACCTGAACAACTAGCAGCCCTGAATGATGCACTTGCATTATCATTGTCTATTTTTTCATTTTGTTGCTCGGCTGCATGGTGTGTGAATTTGATGATTACAACCAAGCAGAATGAAATAATTCAAAAAAATTTTCAGCAAAAGGTTATACCTGGAAGTTGGGGTTACAGGTGCCATGCACTTGTTAAAAAAAAAGAGGTTAAGGCAGAGTAATTGTGATAGCAGCACAAGATGTGGTGCATAGTTTTAAAGGGTTTAGGGACCTTGAACATGTTGATAGCAGCTTTGGGATTGAACTGCTTGTATTAATCGATATATAAATGTTCCATTTAAACGAAAGGAGTTACGCTGGCACAGAAGATCCATTCCTTTGGTCCAGTTTTGAATAGACCAATTAAACTGATATCTAAGATTCAAGATATTTAAAATAAATTGATGAGGGCATTTAGTAGGACTAGTGTAGTGTGTACTGAAATGTGCATGTCACATGATTAACAGTGACTAACATATTATTGCCACCCACTAATAGCATTTTGGTTGACTGATACCAGTCACATAATCCAAATAACTTAAAGTTTGAATGGTGGTGAAACAAATTAAAAGACTTCAGAATTCTTGGTCACTCTCAAATTTTGTTTTGATAACATAAAATACTGACAAAATACAGTCAGTTCTGCTATTACAAGTAGTTTTGCTAACACAAATTTACTCACTGCTTAGTTGAGGAAATAGATAATAGAGTTGGTGTTACATATTTCAGATTTACTGTTTCTGCACATCATCTGTAGCCCATTGACATGTTATGTCACCAGGCAAAAATAGATGTAACATACAAACCCACTAAAACAAAGGATCCCATTTTAAAATACAGCACTCATCAGCCTATCCTCAGTCTATCCTTTTATCAGTCTTTCAGCACTTCTTTTCAAGATAAATGCAAAATTTACATTATTATATCTGTATTTATTATTAATTTAAATTTCCACTGTGTTAACACTTTCATTAGAATTTTTATATCAGGTCCATGTCAGTAAAACGTTTGATTTGCCCCTGATCCTGAATTTTCCATGATCCCAGTTGCATAGCATGATTTTTTTTAATAGAATTTTTTCAGTAGAGTATGTTTTCTAAAGTGCAATAAAATCAGCTATGAAACAGCCTGTATTGGCCTTATAAACAGCATTTTTTTCTGAGCAAGGTGTATGAATCAAGTGAATAGACTTATAGTTCGACACAAATGTAAATGCAAGAGTTAATAGCATTTTTTTAACAAATGACCAGGATCATAGGTTTTGTTGGGTGGTTGCTTTGTTGCTGCTGTTGTTTGGTGGATTTTATTGCTTCCCCTCCCTTTGCTTTTAACGATATGATTTGGTTGATTCATGTAAACATTTTTCTTTCATGCATAAAAGAGCAATATTTCTTCCTCAAGCGCATTTGGTCTCATGCTAAAGGAAATGTGCTGCTGATAAATAGGGATTTTAATGAAGAAGTTCACTAGAATTGACTACAGAAACTTGTTATATGCTTTTCATTTGCATTTCCTATAAGAGCTTCAATGGTCTTAAGATAAAAGGAAAGAAATTTGATGCAAGAAGTGGTAGGAATGGTTGGTAGAGAAGTGTGTTGTCACATAAAAGGAGCAGCAGAGTGAATGCAAGGGCGACATACGCTAGTTTTGCTCTGCGCTGCTGCTGCTTATTAATGTGATATTTATTATTATGTGCTATTGAGTGAAGACATTTGTGGATGTCATATGTCCAAAACACACTTGTATATGTCTTTGTGTAGGCTAGTGTGTAAATGCAAGCGCCACTGAGAGAGTGGATGGGGGCAACCGACCATGAAAGATGTTTTACTTTTATTCAGCTCACTTTAAACAACACTGTTTGTGACACAGAACTATTCAGTTCTTCGTTTTGTTGATGTTGTAAACTTGTTTGAAGGGCACTGTAGCTAATGTCTGAGGTTGGTTTTTAGAGTGTGTGTAGTTGGCATCCTTTTGTGAACTTGGTAGATGAATTTTTCCAGGGGCAGGTCTTTCATAGTCTCTCTTTCTCTCCTTACCTAATACTTTCTTTCTGATCAGTTTGTGTGATTACATAGTGTATAAAAATGGTGAAAAGCAGCCACTGTGATGACAGAGATGCATACAATGAAAAATCTTTACATCTTTAGCACTATATTTCCCTAACATCTTGGCTAAGCTTAAGTTATATGAACAAATCCTGGCATACTTGAGTGCACAAAATGATTTTTTATGCTAGCCAGTGTGTGCAGCCAGGAAAGAGCCATGGAGCTGCTTCCTCACTGTGAGGAGAAAAAAAACCTCTGCATCTTCTGAGAATAAAGCACTGGATGCTAAACTAATGCTTTCATTAGAAGTAATGAATTGTGTCAGGTGTCTAAAGAGAGATTTTTTTTAACCCAGAGATTTTAATGCATAATAGTGAATGCAACTGCATCAACGGGCAGTAACCATAGTGGTAAATCAGCTAAAGTCAGTAGCTGTAACCTGCATGATACAAATATTTTCTTTAAAATTTTTTTTAGTGAAGTTCGTAGAAGTTATTTCCTTTTGAGGTTTGATTATCAGAATGCTGATGATGCCTCATTATACGGAAAATTTTCTTATATTTATTCAGTGCATGCTTTATAAACTGTCTTTTTACCTTTGTTGACAATGTTGTTTACCAGGGCAGTCTAGTAGGTCCCAGAGCACATGGTTTGCCTCTGAATTTGACAGTAAGCTGCTGTTGAATGGGCAAGGTGTGGCACCATACACCAACAGCTATTTTGGCAGTCGAGACTCTCTTGATACCATGAACAAGTAGGAGCCTTCACTTTGATAGTTTATTTGACTTTCTTCTTACCTTGTTTAGAATTTTGAAGATTAAGAATACTGTGGACATAGCGTGAGTATATCATGATATAACCCAAGCATGATAACCAGTAATTCTAAATGTTTATTACTGAGTAATGTGGATGAGGATGAGCATGTTGAGAAAAAAGAACAAATAGTCTTGAATTTCTTTTACGCAGATGGCAGAGGAGGTTTCAAAACTTGCCTCTAATATTAGCGTGTGTGCATGCAATAGTGTGTTCATGAAAATTTGTAGGAAACTATGTGGAAGAGAGGAAGTGTGAGATAGTAAGTGTTGGTATGAGACAGGAAATGAACTAGTGTTTGTGTGAGAGTGTATGAGACAGAGGATGAACAAGTTTTTGTATGAGACTGTCTGAAACAGGCAATGAATGAGTGTAAAAGGGAGTCGATCAATTTCCCAGTCACGCAGCATGAGTGGACAAAAGGATGGTAGAAAGAGCACGAAGCCTTTATGTGTGTCATCTGGTGTCGTAGCATAGGTGACAAGAAACATGTATGAACACCTCGACTGTCTAAAGCTGCTGTGTAAAAGAGCAATTTAGTTAAACATTTTAGCCTTTGGGCGGTTTTAATTGTTTTTTTAATAGAATTTATTTTGAATTTCTTGACCTAATGGCTATCCAAATGACCTACCCAGTATTGAAATGGTGACTTTTCAACAGGGATTTCGACTTCACTGATTCACTTGACTCACTACAGAAACAACTTGGGTTGGGACCAGGTGTGGAGCTACCAGTAGGTGCCAAGCCTATCACAAGTCGTGAAGCTTTTGCTCGTAAAATCCTTGCTGAGCGTGAAAATGAGTTCACCAACTTGCAGACAATGAGGTGTGGGACAGTGTGTTTAGTCAACAAACTGTACACATAAATGATTTTTTTAAAATGAAGCTTGCATTGTTATATAAATTATCATATCCCATATATATATATATATATTGTCATGTTTGTTTAAATGCAAAGCAGGCAGCTAACTTAAAATCTATATGGCAGAATGTGAGCATAGACTATTTTCTGTTCTGCAGGGTCTTTTGTGGCACATGGAATGTTAATGGGCAGTCACCATCTGAAGCACTTGACAGGTGGTTGGTTGTGGATGAAGAGGCACCCGACCTTTATGTTATTGGGTTGGTAGTACATTTTGAAAACTTTTGGGCAGACATGGTGATGTATTACCACTATTGTGTGATCATTATTGCTTTTGGAAAATTTCTATCATGTGTCAGGCAAACATAAATTGGAAGTTTATTGGTATTTGTATAAAGGTAGTTGTTAATAGACATTTTTGCCATGTGACAGTATCCCTGGTCTCTCAACCAGAACGTGAATACTGGCCCTGGGGAACGGGCACGTGGGCACTAGTTACTCAACACTAGCCGCCCACGTCAACATAAACTGCAGGGGAAAACACACGATAATCACACGTCGGTCATTCAATTACTCAACTTGGCTCACGAGCCCCCACCCCTGCTTTTCCCTGAACACAATACTCAACGACGTGTGATTTCAATGTAACAATAGAAAAAAGATTTATTAATTACAAAATCATTTCAAACAAAACACAATCAAATGGACTCGTCTAGGGGGGTCCCAATACTGTCCGTGCTAGAACGTACTTCTGATGTTACAGTGCTGTTGCCTCTCTTTACAAATACCATACACACTCGCAAGCGCACCAACTTAGCTCTGTTACAGCTGGTTTGTTGAGAGTCCAATACTTCTGCTGACTCTCACGACACACTGACGATCTCCCTCGACGTGATGTCTGATGGTCCGACGTCTTCCTCCCTCGAACTGCCACCCCGTCAGAGAGCGACGACTGCTTCTCCCGGTGACACAGATTCGAGCTTGTACCACTCGAGGGTACACACGTGGGTTCTTCGATGACTGTAATGCCTCGTACAGCCGCCAAACGAACGCCACCACAGACGGTCTCAGTCCTTGAGAACCGACGACTTCTAGCGGCCTTAACGTCGAACGTCTACCTCTCACACCGGTAGAGCGAGCCCACAGTCACGTAGCCCTTCCTTCCACGGCGACAGCAGGCAGTCTTGACAGTCCATCGTCAATTACTTGCCTCCTTCTCTCAAGGTTCTCTAACCCAACTTCTTTCCTCCCGAGTCTTGCCCTTGTGGCTAAGACTCAGTCCGAGGCAGAAGTATAGCTGGCGTTAGAAAGCTGAAGTCGCTTCGGCCACTGACCCGTTGCTCCGTTCACTCCGACGTTTTTTGCCGAAAAGCCCCTGAAGTGTGTTCTTGTCTCCCTATTTATCTCTCTACATTCTCACAGATACATACATCGAGGGATGCCATTGGTCACTCACTCATCATCCAATCAGCTACAATTATAGCCAGAAATCGACAGGAGGAAATCTCTCTCTGACCACTGGCCACGCCTACGGGTAGCCAATTTTACATGTACCTTAGCCTCCCTCCCCCTGTCTACTTACGTGGTTTGGCGGCAAACAGGTGTGCGCCTTCGGGGTATCTTTCCCTCTCTCCCTAGACTTGTTGACGTTTAGCCAGCCATCGGTCACGCATGGCTGCCGAAATCACTTAGAGCTTTTTGTTCCACGCGCCACTTACGCGTCCATACCAAAACATACGCCCCCTACTTCCTCGCCAAAGGGCCTAGGGCTTGTCAACAAGGCGCTCTGGACACTAAATGGGCCGATTGTTACCTACCCCCTAGAGTTATCTCATGACATGCCATTTAGATACTGTAAGGTAATAGGCATAGTAATTTTCTTTTGGAAATAATTCATGTGCGATGTTCAAATATTAAATAATATATAGTTGTGATGATCTGTCCTATATTTCTTTGTTATTTACTGCATTTATTTGTTAATTTTCAATACAAGGTTTCAAGAGCTAGACTTAAGCAGGGAGGCTTTCATTTTCAATGATTCAATAAAAGAGACAGAGTGGCAAAAGTCTGTGAAGGAGTACCTCCACCCAAAGGCCAAATATAGAAAGGTACTACTCATTGTTTGTGTGTCCATTGAAGCATATTTTATTTCTGTCCTTTACTAAGGTTTCCCCATCAAAATATGTGTTGTAATAAAAACAAACATAAATACTCATGAATAGTGTTTGTAAGTGTTGCAGTTTAACTTGCACCAAGGGTTTCAGAAACATCTTGTTCATATCTAAAATGTGGTTTTGTTGCATATATTTACGATATCTCACTGTGATATTTGCATTTAATTTGTTCTAAATGGCCCTTTCCCCTCTCCTATCCTTGCAATATGAATTAACCATAGCCTTACGTTAACATCCAAACTAACCGTTCTTTCTGTTTCTGTGGTCAAACCTCAGAAAGGCTACTTCAGCAATCATGCTTTTTCACCCAGAGCATGCTGCATACTACAGCAACCTTTTTCTGATGGAAGTTGCAAATTCTGGGATAGATGTATGAGAAATTATTCAGATCATGGTTCTTGATTAACTGTTTCAGTCCCTCTCTCATGTGACTGCATTTCTCAAATAAGGAAAGAATGAATGTATGAAGGAATTAAGATGGTGGGAGATGGTAGGTAAATGATAAGATGTTTGTTTGAACAGAGAATACATTTTTCAGATTTAAGCTTTGTCGTTTAGGCTAGCTGTCTCTTTGAAATTAGGTTGTAAATACTTAAGTTAGTGGATAAGCAATCCACTGACCTTTCAGATAGTTGAAAAGAGAGCAGAGGAAAAACCTTAGGAAACCATTTGACAAGTTAAAAGCTTGAAGATTGTCTCCAACTTAGACTGCAAGACAAGAAAAATACGATCTGGAGACCATGCTGCTCAGCTACACGCAAAGCGAAAGATAAAGCAGTAGCATCACATCTTCTGGATCAGAATCTTCATTTTATGTTTCTCGGTAGAATTGATCTTTCTTGTGCACACTTTTAGCATTTATTGTTGGTTTTTCTTTCCCTTGCAGGTGAAATCAGTGCGTCTAGTGGGCATTCTGCTGATGGTGTACATCCAGGAAAAGCTGTCAAAATATGTTCATTTCATTGATGCAGACACTGTAGCAACTGGTATCATGGGAATTATGGTTTGTGCAATTGTTTCCCCTTATTCATGTTTTTTTTAAACATGGCCGGCCGGACATGGTTTACTGAACTAGAGTTAGCGTTTTTTTAATTTCTTGATGTTACGTTTGCAGCTTGTGTTTATTTGTGGCCAGAAGTGCTGTAGCTCTTGGTAGTTCTTTAGAAAAAAAAGCTAGATTGTTCCAACAAAATACTATTTTTTTTTTAAGATTACCATTGACAGTGATTTTTGCAGAATTGTTGATGGCAGGATGACTTGTTTGTTTGTATTTTATTTGAACACCAGGGTAACAAAGGTGGTGTTTCTGTTCGCTTCACACTTCACAGCACTTCCATGTGTTTCATCAACTCTCATTTAGCAGCTCACCAGGATGAATTTGAACGACGCAATCAGGCAAAGCTTTTTTCCTTTTAAAAAGTAGCATATCATTAAATTTCATGCACTTTTCTTTTAAGAAAACGCTGGAATTTGTTTTCTTGAGGGTGATATGTTTGTATTCATCTTATTTTTAATGTAAAAGTTATGAATTGCTGAGATAACAGAAGAAATATTAGTGTCAGCATGCTGCATAGGCCATGTTTTCTTTGTTGTTTTAAGTGTTATATTGATGAAAGGACTACTTGAAATTCAACTCATGAAATTTGCTTGCAGGATTACAGAGACATTTCATCAAAAATAAAATTTAAAATGTTTTCCCCTCCACTGACCATGGTTGAACATGAGTGAGTATTCCCAGTTTGTTGGCAGCACATGAATTACTATGTTCACAGAACTGATAGAACACAGATGGGGATTGCTAATGGTGTAACGGAAGGCAAATGAAAATTTCTAGTGAACTGATAGAACACGCATCCAATAAGCAGGGAGAAAATACAAGTGATGAGCTGACAGAGCATGCATTTGTTCTTTGACCACACTATTCTAGGAATTACAGTGTTTTGTTTTCATTATCCATACATTATGGATAACCTTTGGATAATTTTTTTCATGCTTTACTCTGATGGCATCTGGTGGAGGTGGGTATATTTGAGGAGACGGTTGGGTAAAAGAAATAAGGTGTATACTAACTTGATCAGATTACTTGGTAGTCCTAACATGTTGGATGAGACGTAAAAAAAACCTGTTATGGTGAGACAGGGACTCAGCTGGCTTGTCAGGTTTGCCTGGTACTCATCTGCTTGCTTTATCTGCATGTGGTTTCAGTTTGGTTTTCTGGATTGGAGATCTGAACTACAGGATAGCAGGAATGTCACTTGATGACGTCAAGATGTATATTCAGAAACAGATGTACAAAAAATTGCTACAGGGTGATCAGGTGGGTAGATGTCTGTACAAATTCCTTCCCACCAGCATTACTATGCACTTACAGGAAATGTGCTGTCAATATAATAAATGATATAATATGGGTGGAGGATGCAATAGGTCTGTAAAATCTGTAAAATGCACACAGTAGAAACTCACTCCAGTTAAGCAACGAGCAAATATTTCACAGAACATATTCGAAACCAAAAGTTGGACATGCATGTGAATAGGACATTAATGTCAGCATGTTCTTGATATGAATATTTACTGATGCAAAAATGGATGCAAATTGAATTTAATAATAGTAATCACATTTATATAGCAGCTATCTCCGGTATCAGCTGGACTCAAAGCACTTTTAGATATGGGCACATGAGCCCACCTTTTTGGGGCAGGCATCAAATGCACCTTTATGAACTTGCATACAAAAAAGCATGCATGCTTAGCAAAATATAACTTAAGCTGGTTGAGAGAGCACTCTAGAAGTTCTATAGAATGCCATGTGGATGAAAGATATGTAGCCAGAAGCTGCTTCCAGCATGCACAATTCATAGAAAAAACTGTATTCCAGGCAACAAATGTTCCGATCCACATCGCAGTTCTAGTCATAGAACAGATCTAATAGTCGGAAATTTTTTTTTATAAGTTTGATTTACTGCTCATAGGGTTGCCTGCAGAATATCTCTTTGAAAAACCACAGTGAGTTCACAACCAATATAATACTTTCAAGACATTCAACTGTTAATCTATTCCAGTATTCAAATATGTAAACTCAAAATGTGCTAAATCTGTGTGTATGTGGGTGGGGGGCTGGGGTTACATGCATTATGTGGTATGTGCAATGTATGTATGTTTATGTGTGTATGATTCTGTTTTGCAGCTTCATGGTCAGTTAGGGAAGTCTGACATTTTTAAGGATTTTAAAGAGGGAACAATAGGTTTTGATCCTACCTACAAGTTTGATACTGGAACAGATGTTTATGATACAAGGTATGAATTCCAGTTATTTATTTGTGTGAAGTTTACTGAATATTTTTGGTGGGTGTGCTGAAACCTGTTTGCTTGCATTATATTATGCTCTTCTGTAGAGTGGTTTAGAAAAAAAGCCAAATATTTCTAGATCCACCCCCCCCAAAAAAAAAAAAAGTCTGTCTTTTCATAATTTATCTTAAAGCAAAGTAGAACTTTCACTTTTGTATCATTACCATTTAATTGTTATTTTGAATTTTGTTCACATTCGGATGAATGTGCCCAAAGATTGTGCCATGATCTCTGAAGTCATATTTGAAGATGTGAAAATCTTGTACTTGCTTTAGTGAGAAAAGTCGCATTCCTGCATGGTGTGATCGCATTCTTTGGAGAGGGGATGAGATCCAGCAGCTTCGTTATGACTCGCATCCTCAACTTCGTATCAGTGACCATAAGCCTGTTTCATCACTTTTCACTGTTGGGGTATGGACAGAAATTTCACGTATCTGTTTAATAATAACAGAGTGTATGCCATATTCAACAGTGTTTATCATTCATAAAATGCAAAGGTTTTTCAGATCTAAAGTTATAATTATCAGGAAAAAATACACATCAGTGTACATTTGTTATTATCATGATCATCCTTGATGTCAAGAACCTTCTTTATTTGATGTCATATTTTTATGCATGTAAAACCATGTCACTGACATTTGATAAGAGGTAATAATGAAATATTATGTCAGGTTTATTATTTAATGTCTTACATGGTAAGAGCTCCAGCCTAAACTCCAGATGCCTTCAGTCATAAGCTAGAGACTACACAGACATTTATTTACAAAGGAACACCAATTACAATTACTTTTAAAACTAAATGATCTTGTTTGCAAAATGTATAACTGTCAACTAAGCTAGCTTGTTAATTTACTTTGTACTTAGAAATTACTAACAAATGCAATTATTCTGTGGACAATGCAGATCAAAGTAATAGATCAGAAGCGATACAAGAAGATCTATGAAGACATCATGAAGCAGTTAGACCGCATTGAAAATGATTATCTGCCACAGATTAAACTGGACAAGACTGAGGTATTTGAGCCCTAATGGATGTTTTCATTTAGAATGTCATTTTCTGTTACTTAGTTTCTAATGTGTGTTACATTTTGGCAAAATGGTGTGTGCAGTTTTGAAAAAAACCTATAAAGACAACACAAATAAGCACAATTCATGCTAATTTAGAAAGAGCATTTCTTCTTTAGTTTTACTAGATGTAGGCCTCTCGAAAGTGCATGGAGTCATTGTACCTGGCCTGGACAACATTCCTTATCAACTGCAGAATCATCTTTCTCCTCCTTTCCCTAATCATTTTTAATTTTATCTGGGTGTTCAGCTGTTTCCCTCTCTCTTGGAGAGAAGCAGCTTTGGTGCCCATTACAAAACTTGGAAAGATTCCTTATGATCAAAATTCGCATTGATCACAAAGTGCTTTCGATTGCACAGTCCTGCATGTTTAAAACTGCTCCTGAATATTTACAAGAGGTAGTTCCTCCTTACCGGCCGTCACCTGGTCTGCGCTTCGGCTCCCAGTCACGCTTCTGTCTCCCTGCAGTGGAAGACACAAACAAGAAGCGCACTGGAGCCAGGGCCTTCAAAAACGCGGCACCTAAACTGTGGAATGCTCTGCCATCGTCATTGTCCACCATCACCTCACCAACCACGTTTCGAAAAAGACTGAAGACCCATCTGTTTACTTAAGACGGACTTAAACTTAAACAACCAAGAAACACTTGTGTCTTTATTTTTTACTTTCCTGGTGTTTATCTATTTATTTACTTTATTTTTTTTTTATTTTTTTTTAATATTTATTTTGTTTTCGCTGCGCAATGAGCATTCTTCCGAATGGATACCTGCGCATTACAAATGGACATCATCATCATCATCATATAGGGCCAAGAATACTCAGGGGAAGTAACTGGCTAGATGAGCTATGCCTTTCTCTTTCCTGGCATGTGTTGCTATGGAGGAAAAACTCTATGGCTGACGATAAAAATGGTAGTCAAATGTCTATGGTCATGTCTCCTGGTAAATCTCAAAATTACTTTAAAATTGTATTTCTAAGACTATAAAGCATTTTCATTAGCATGAATTCTTTTCATTTTCTTGTATTAAATCTGCTTTTAAAAATGGCACATTAATGACATTAGTTAATGAACAAATTAATGAACTTAAAAAGTGTGGAAATGACGAAACAAACATGGATCTGGAAAAATGAACTGAAAAACATTATCATGCCATCAACAAGCTGTAAATACTTAACACTTAAATATTTCCCAAATGAGTGAAATATGAAAGTTATGTATTGGTAAGTATCTTTTTATGTTATTGTTAATTATTTTTTCTGTTAATTATGAAAGTATATAAGAAAAAAAATTATTGTCAGCCAAGTCAAAGACAGTGCATAGCCCACTTATTCCTAGTCAGTTCAGAAAAATAGCTAAAGCAAGTCCATAATGCTACAAGTGGTTAAAGAGACAGTTTATATAAAAATTAGGCCCAGAATAGTCCGCTGTAACTCTGCCCTCTTCTTTTGTCAGTAATCTTGGTGCAGTCTGTTTTAATGATGATGATGATGATGATGATGATGGACTGTCAGAATTGTGTTTGTGGCATTTTGCTTTTTATCATTTATGATGATTTCAAATATTTTCTTGCAGTGTCATTTTAAAGATGTAAAGTTCATCGAATCTCAGACAGAGATCATCACTGTGGCTAATGTAGGCCAGGTAAATTTAACTTCTCTGTCTCTCTCTCACTCTCTCTCACATTCTTTGAATTTTGTTATTGAAAAAGTCTTAACTGGGCTACATGACATATAACACAAGAGCTATAAACAGAACTACTAAGCTATAGAGGAATGAAAGCATTACCATCTTTGCTAACTATAAGTACTATTTTGTAACAGGCGTCTGCAGCACAGCAGGAAGTTACGATAACCAGTCATTTTGACTAGGGTCGTTTCAACTAAGGTCGATTCAGCTAGGGTCAGTTCGACTAAGGTTGGTTCGACTAAGTCGTTTCGTCTAACGGTCGAGTCGTCTATAGGACGCATGAAATGCTATAGGACGCGGGCCGCTTCATGACAGCCTGCCTCCTCGCAACTCTCACTTCAACTTTCGTTATAAAGTGCATCGGGGAGGGGGGTTGTCTTATGTTGTACCCGCCTTATGTATGGTTGCACCCCTGTACAGTGCTGCACGGATTTCCATTAATTTGTTCATTCTGCAGGGACATTTATTTGTATGTGTTATCTTGACATTATTTTTGACAGTGTTCGTCTTTTCTTCTTCTCTCTTACAATTTTCTTCCATCTTTAATAAACACGTGTTTTTTACTGTTCCCACGTGTGGGCATCAATTTTTAAACTTAGGAACGGTTGGATGTGTAGCCGGCATCAGGCGTTTGAGTGCTTGTTGAGTCTGTGTGACAATTAGCACTATTTACATGATAGATTTAAATCGTTTATTAACATTCAAATCACTTCAGTTTTTTTCCATTTCATGCGTCCTATAGCATTTCATGCATCCTATAGATGACTTGACCGTTAGACGAAACGACTTAGTCGAACTGACCCTAGTCGAAACGACCTTAGTCGAAACAACCCTAGTTGAATCGACCGGGAACCGAAGTTACTTGTTTGATGAATAATAGTAAGATTATTAATAACAATAATACTATTATCATCTAGTAGACACAGTGTTTATCCACATACTCCTTTCTGTGAATATTTAATTTTTTTTTCTTTCAGGCCCATGTGGAGTTTGAGTTTATTACAAAGCTGGATGACACAGCATGTTGTAAACCATGGTTATCAGTCAAACCCTGCAAATCTGTAGTGGAGCCAGGTGGGATTTTCTAGACCTTTGATGGTTTTTTTTTCAAGTCTATATCAATATTTTCTTTTTAATTGTCTTATATTTGTCATTAACTTTGCTAATTTTGTACAGGTTTATCATGTGACGTTCATCTAGAAGTTTATGTAGACAAAGCTACTGTGAGTTCCTTGAATAGTGGGCAGGACAAGTTTGAAGACATTCTTGTTCTGCATCTACATGGTGGGAAAGACTTTTTTGTATCCTTTGTCAAGATGTTGCACCTTCCTGTCTACACAGAAACGTACATTTTAAGTTTTGAGTGAGAAGAAAATAATAGGCCATGAAGCCATTTTAAAATATGGTATGCATTTTCTTATTGTTATTTACTTTCCACCAGTTAGAGTTTTTTTGGAATTGAATTTATTTATACATAATACAAAAGAAAGGTCGTAGAAAATTTAAAAAGAAATGCCAGTCAAGTTTTCCCTGAAGGGAAATGACCACAAAGGCATTCTTAAAAGGACCTTACTGATATAAATAAAAGGGCTGCAGTGATATAAATAAGAGTTAAAGGAAATCATCTTTCAAATTTCTTTGAAAGTTTGTAGTCCATTTGAATAATGAAATGCAGTTTTAAGCCTGATTTTTGCTGATATCATATTTTTTTATTTTGTATGCTGCATTTTCTTCA
This sequence comes from Marisa cornuarietis, assembly GCA_004794655.1. Classification (NCBI taxonomy): domain Eukaryota; kingdom Metazoa; phylum Mollusca; class Gastropoda; order Architaenioglossa; family Ampullariidae; genus Marisa; species Marisa cornuarietis. The sequence continues at coordinate 675,520 of SMMW01000616.1, forward strand.
GCTGTAATTAATACAACCTATCTCACTTTCAAAGTAGAGGCTGAGCCTTTCTCAGGAGGTTGTCTGAAGATTAAGGTAATGAGTTATTAGGACAAGTTACCATGTAATTTTCTTCCAAACCAGGACTGCTTCTAGAAATAGAAGGGATGAAAGAAGTATCTTTAACTCTCATCAGATTACTGTTAATGGCAATTTTCTGCCCAGCTGTTTCGGCTCATCTATTGAGGCGCTGATTCAGATGCACCACCCAATCAGGGAGGTTCCAGAAGCACAGCTTGTGGAAATTGTGAGTGATTCACTATGTCTCTAGCTTTATAAGAAATTATTCATCATTCAGCCAGTCTCATATGCATATACTTATAGTTCTTAAGGTTGTAACAGGAGGAGCAAATGGTTTGTGTGAAACATTTCAGGATGAATAAAAATAAAAAAGGAGGGAAACCGAAAGAATAGAAATTTGTGAGACTGCTGTTTGCTGACTTCTCATCGGCCTTCAACACCATACAACCACATATCCTAGCTAGAAGACTCCTCGACGAGTTTTTCTTTAATCATGAGCTAGTGTCACTGATCATTCACTTTTTGGTTGACAGGCAGCAACGAGTACTTGTCAATGGCACTTTTTCCGACTCAATCACAACGTACACTGCCTCACCACAAGGCTGTTTTTTATCCCCGCTTCTGTTTATTCTGTATACCAACAGTTGTCGCAGTAACCATGAGAGTCAATATCTCATCAAATTCTCACGGTGTAGCTTTGGAAGAATTCATTGCCTGGTGTGATGACAATTTCTTAGAACTTAATGTAAGATGAAAGAGATTGTCTTTGATTTCCGTCGGAATTCTCCACCAAGTCCCATATGTGTCATCCATGACAAGAGGTGGAAATTATTCCTGCTTTTAAATCTTCAATAGATGACTTTGCTGGGATGTCAACACTCAAACTGTCGTGAAGAAGGCTTAACAGCGCCTCTTCCTTCTCCAGAAGCTGGTCTTTCTCTGTCTCCCACCAATTTCTTCAGCTCTTTTATAGATCACACATAGAGAGCATGCTGTCCTTCTTGTTCATCTGTTTCTACAACAGTTTATCGGTGAAGGATAAGAGCAACCTACATTGTGAGGTATCCACCTGCTCCAAAGTCATTGGGACAGCTCAGAGTGCTCTTCAGACTCTGTATAACAGGCAGACACTTATGAAAGTGTCTGCAATCCTTTGTGATGACATGTCCTGTCGAGAGAATTTGTCCAGCTCCCATTATTGGGCCGCCGATTTTGTGTGACCAGTAGACTGCGGTTGTCATTTGTTGTTTCAGCCATGCGACTTTTTAATGGGGCTGTGCGAATGAATGTTGTATACCAGAGGATAGGTCTGATTAGGCGAAAGCATGTACATCAAATACACGTTCTTCCAGCTGCTTGGTGGGGCGATGCTCCCACCTCAGCGCTCTCCTTCCAACTCCCGTTCCGAGTCGACAGCCCCTTTTCTTGTCTCCTTTCTTTGGGCACGTGGTCAGGTGTGGAAGTCTTCCCATTGGTTCTTTCACTCTCGCATTTTCTCACACTACCTCTATTTCTTTAACTAACCAATCGTGCATCGGTTAACTTAATATCACGTGGTGTCGCTACACGCTCCTTGCCTATGTGTAACCTATCAATCTGACCACCATACAGCGCCACACTGTCGCGCCTGTTGTCTGCTTTCATCGCTCAGCACCGACGACCAGTCTGCAGCAATGAAAACAACCTCTATTGTTCGGGCTAAGTGTACTGGTCTTCCAATTGACGGTCTACCCCCTAGGCAACACTCAGTGGTCTTCCTTACATAATCAGCCCCGTGTATGTCACCGACCTCTTTATCCCTGTGTGTGTGTGTGTGCCTGTGTATGTGTGTGCCATGTGTGTCCTACCCCATACTACTATACATATTGTAGCTCTGTGTGTGTGTGTGTGCACTAGTGCATAAAACAAAATGTATACATATTCATTTACAGGAACAACCTGGCAGTCTTTCTCAGGTGGATTTGTCAAAATCTGGGGGTCGGCTGTATATGGTACCAAAAGAGTTATGGCGGCTCGTTGAGCATATCAATGTACATGGCAAGGCAGTGGTGAGGAATTTTGTCTTTGGGACTTTGACATTTATGGTCTTCAAGTTTGAAGTTCCAGTTACTTTTGAGTACTTTTTTTTCACTCAGCAGCAAATGAAACATTCACTGAAGTGTAGCTGGAATGCATCTTTTATACTTTCATGGTTTGCAGTAATTACTTGAAAAAAATTCAATTCCTAAAAGTTGAGATTTACAGCTACTGCATGTAAATGTATGATGTGGTTTAGTGTGAGAGTGCCTTAAAAATCTGATCATGCCATCTGCTTAGTAATCAGTGAAAAGCCCATGTGTTTGCATGTCGTGTTGAGAAAGTTGGCTACTTAACACTGTGAGTACAGAGAGTCTAGGGTTTTCATTATTTTGTTCTGATATTACATTTTGCTTGGTGCTTACATGTATAAGTATAGGAAATTCGCCATGCCATCCTTGACTTAACGTGTACGTTTATGCTACGTCTCTTGCAGGAAAGCTTATTCCAAATCTCTGGCCTTCAGACGGAATTACAGCAGATTCGAGACTGTTTAGACACTGGAGTGCCAGATGTTTTGCGTATCCTTTCAGTCTTCAATTCGATTTCTTCTATATTTCCACTGAAAAATTCACAAACTGCAGAATGTATAAAACATTTTGTAGTATCATTTATTACAACTAATACCTGAAGATGTATGCATGCTGGTGACTATCATCAGTGAGTTTCTTCTTTGTAGTGTACCAGATGACATGACATATGGAGATCACCCTCTAGCTACCTCAAATCCAGCTGTCCAAACCGTGCAACATGGTAGGACCCCAATTCAGCTCAGCCCTCTCTCATCCCACCTGTCACGCTAGTGAGCCTCTGTACTCCAGTTTTTCGCCTGGCTATTGTGCAGTTAAGACCTGTCAGCTACCGTGGTTTTTTTGTTTTTTTTTTGTTTTGGTGGGGGCGGGGGAGGGATATACGGTGTGAGGCCTGTGAAATGTGGCGATGTTTCCTGCAGTCTTTCATGTTCGCAGTACCTACAGCCTGGCTTCCTCTTCTTTCCTGTGAAGTTTGTCGCTTCTTCTACTGAAAAGGATAAAGCTATGAACGAACCGTGGCGGGAAGGTTTTCGTTTCGGCCTGTTAAATGCTCTTATCTTAAAGCAATATAAGGTAAGGCTAGATAGCTAAAGTACAGCGCTACCCTGAGTGAGAAGATGGTTTCTTGACACCTCTATGCTCAGAGAGAGCAGTACAGGGAGGGGGGGGGCATGCAAGAGCATTTCTTGTGACCCTCCGCTGTAGATTTTACTGAGCCCAGTGGTGTCTAACATGTTACTTTTCTTGTAGATTAAAAGTAATAAAGAAACTATCTGTATCATGCTGTGCTACGCAATATGTTGCAAACTTTGCAAACTGTTTGAAAAGTTGGCAGCTCTTCCGCCACATGTTTGAAGACCTTCGTTATAGTTAGCCGGTGTATGTGTGTGCACGGGCGCACGCGCTCTGCCTACACCATTTGCATATTGAGCAGTTCTAGTTTATCTGCATTCCCTTTGATTCGGAACATCTCTAAACGCCTGATTTTATTATGGACTGGGATGCGCAATTGTGGTTTTGCTTCACTGTGACCGTTGCTCAATGCCATGGCATACCAATGGCTTTGGTCAGTCATTTCACGACTTACTGAAGCATGGGCTTCTGGCCTATTGGATAATTATACAAAACTAGCCACACTACAGAGCGTGATATCAGAGCCAAGTTACAGGCATCTGTGTTAGATGCCTCAGTCACGTTGTGGGTGCATCAAACTCAGGTCCTGTCATTTGTTCCACTGTTTACTGCAGCTGTGGTTATTATTCTAGTAAAGGGGTCTCTTTGTCCTTTCGGGATAATTGAACAGAATTAGCCACACTAACAAGCCTGCAAAACAGAGGCAAGTCACGTACTAGCGTTAAGTATGGTTGTACAAATGAATCATCTCTTAGTGGAACAGCACCTCCTCCCTGACCATTGCCCTAGGCACACATGCCTCAGCAGGAACACCTACCTAGGTCAGCTAGAGGGGCCTGATAAGGGCTAAACACCCAGCTGTAACTATAACGGGAGAGGTACACAAAAGGGGAGCACTCAGCCTGTCCTTGGTTGGGCCTCGGTGCTGTCTGTGACTCGCAGCGGCCGGAGTTCCTGGCCACCCTGATGACTCCACGGTCCCTCTGCAGGACCAGAGAAGATTATGATGACAGCGGCGGCGTCGACCAACCACGAGGGCAGGCAAGGACGACGACGGTTCACAGCGACATCCCCTGAAGACATGTGTCGAAGACATGGCCTGACGACAGTCTCACGAACTGACAATTTGATGATTGAAGTTGAAGTCGAAATCGGAGGTTGAGCACTCACCCAGTGGCTTGTGACACGCATTGTTCTATCTCTCACAGAAAATGCGGGGAAGAACACTGTTTGCTGGAACCCGTCCCAGACACCAAGCCAATTCCAACAAGCAGTATCCAAAGTGTTTCAGACTTGGTACATCAACTCTGATACTCTATCAAGTTAGCGTTACCTTATTTCTGTTCTAGAAACAGACTGGTCAGCCCGGGAGTATTTATGACCTTAGCTCTTTGATTGAATGGCGGCTGATCTACTGGTCTTGGGATGGCTCAGTATACACCCACCCAGATGGCCAACTTGGCAAGCTGGAGGTTAGCAACAGGACGGTTGGATAACCTGATAACAATATTGGTGAACCTGATAACAATGTTGGTGAGTTACAGTTATGCTGAAGGGCTTGGAATGACTGCTGGGGGTTAGCCACGGGTGTTCCTCTTAGGGATCTCATGAGGGAGTTTTACTTAGGTATGGACGACAGCCGGTCAGGCTGGGGTGTGTCTTTTTGTTTGTTGTTCACCTAAGGTGACAGTAGGTGTTCTTACAGGGTGGGCTGCCACTCCTTCCGCCTGTTAGTTATTCTCCATATAGTCATGTCGTCTGGTACAGTACAAAGAAGAAATACCATCTTTGGTGGTAAAATTTCTTTCTTCGAGTACTTACCAGATGTCATGACAGCTAGCTTCCTCCTGCCTCCCCACAGTGGGTTCCAGACTCAGTCCAGGTGAAAAACTGGAGTAGAGAGGCTCACTAGCGTGACAGGTGGGATGGGAGGGGGCTGAGCTGAATTGGGGTCCTACCGTGTTGCACCGGTTGGGACAGCTGAATTTGAGGTAGCTAGAGGGTGATCTCCATATAGTCATGTCATCTGGTAAGTACTCGAAGAAAGAAATTTTACCACCAAAAAATGGTATTTTCTTTAAAAAAAGATTGACAATTTCAAGTTTTAGTTTATAGAAGAAGAGTTCCCAAGATGCAGAGTACTGCGTTGTCACTGTTAAAATGAGGGTATTGTAGTAGAGTTTCATGATCTTTTCCTTTGGCATAAATCTTTTTGATTTGTCATCATTTGATGACAGCAAAAATATGATATTGTGCCAAATCGCCTACAAATTCTACTAGTTGTTTAGACCAAAATCTTATAAGAAAATGCAGGTTTTCGTTGGGCATGATTATCATTTTAAATTCCTTAGGGCATGACTTTCGTGACATTGTAGTGACCTAAATGCCAGTAAGGGGGGTGGGAATTAAAATATCATTATTCCTCAATTAGATATATGTTGTGGTCTATAATAAATTTTTGTTATACAGAACGTTCTCTTTGAGAGCGTAAAAGATATGTTAAAGCCATTAAGGTGATGATTCACTGAATTGCACATCTGGCATCATTACCATATCTGTACGATTAACAGTTGGAGATTCGGGTATGAAACTTGGACAAACAAGTAGATTATCTGGTCATTTGTGAAGATGATATGTCTTTCCTTGACAGTCTCACAGCTGGCAGTGTGCACTCTGTGGCAGAATCGCTCTTAGTATTTCTTGAGTGCCTGGCTGAGCCAGTCATTCCATTCAGCTACTACAGCCAGTGCCTGGCTGCTTCCAACAACCTTTTGCTTAGCAAGCAGGTGAGTGGTTCATTAGTCATATGTCATAGTGTGTTTTTAAGCATAGGCGTTAGTTCATTTCTTGATGACGTATTTGAAAAAGTTGAGTAGACACTTGTCCATTTTGAAAGTTTTAATTGTTATTTTGTATGGACAGAGTGTTATGAATGCTAACATTCATTGTTTGGCACTTATTCAAGAAGAAGCAGTACAATACAATATGTAACACAGCTGTATATTGAAACATAAACTGCTACCCCCCAAAAAACTAGAGTAATATCAGCTGCACATTGTATGGTACTTGACTTCACTTCTGAAATACAGCATATCTCGACTAACTGCACTAGTGTTTGCTCTATGTAGGTGCTAAGCATCATACCTGAATTTCATAAGAACACCTTCCAGTATGTCTGTGAATTTCTGAAAGAAGTATTGAAGTACTCCGACAAGAATGGTCTAGACTTCAAGTTCATATGTAAGTAGCACATTTACACATTTCAGTTTTTAAATTTCAAAATTTTCACTGAGCAACTTAAATTTTAAAAAATTGTATATTTCTCATCTTTTCCTAAGACTACTCTGGAGTAATCTAGTGAACCTTTAGGATTAACAAAATAATTATGCAGTCATTATTATAAATCACTGGAAACCCACCGGGTAACCTGCCGCTCCCAAGCCCGGATGAAGGAGGAGGGTTGGGCGTGGGGCTAGCAACCCCACCCTGAAAAACAACCCTTGCTACAGAAACTGCAACTACAACATTATCACAACGAGAGCCTGGACGGGAAGATCCCTCTTTGGAGGGGCCTATGACGCTTGTTGGCGAAAGCCTTCGGGAAGTTTGCCGACCTATCTTCTCACGCCAAGGCAAAAACCAGGATAGGGACCTGGAACATCAGAACCCTATAAGAGAGAGGGAAATCAGCTCAGGTAACACAGGAGATGAAGAGTTATGACATCAAGCTCCTTGGCCTGTGGGAGACCAGATGGAATGGCAGTGGTCAGACCAGACTTGTCAGGGGAGACTATCATCTACTCTGGATACGAAAACCCTAACCATGACCACTCACAAGAAGTAGCAGTAATGATGACACAGGAGGCTGCAAGGGTGCTAATAGCATGGGAACCAGTTTCCCCAGCTTGGTTCAACTCCAAAAGAAGAAAGATGACCATCATCCAGTGCTATGCACCTACCAACGCAGCAAAAGAAGAGGAGAAGGAGGACTTTTACCACTCCCTACAAGCGCTGGTTAAGCACACTCCAAGACGAGACCTAAAGATCATCATGGGCGACATGAATGCCAAAGTTGGAGATGACAACACAGACAAAGAACACATAGTGGGAAAGCACGGTGTGGGCAACTGCAATGAGAATGGTGAGCAGTTCACAGACTTCTGTTTGTTCAATGACCTTGTAATCGGAGGCACAGACTTTCATCATAAAATCATTCACAAGACCACCTGGACTTCACCAGATGGAAATACAGAAAACCAGATTGACCACATCACCATTAATCGACAGTTTAGAAGGAGTCTGCTGGATGTCAGGGTAAGGCGTGGTGCAGATGAAGCCTTTGACCACCACCTGCTTGTAGCAACTTTGAAGATAAAGCTGAGGTCCTTTCATTAATCATCAGACAGACCGCACCACAAATTCAACGTGCAGTTTCTTAGAGATCGCAGGAAGCAAGAAGAATTCAACTGTGAAGTCAAAAACAGGTTTGAGGTTTTGAAGGGACTCTTTGAAGAAACAGTGGCCAAACACTGGACAGGACTACAGGAGACCTGGAAGGCTGCCTGCACACATGTTCTGGGAAAGAAACAGAAACAACACAAGGAATGGCTGACCATAGAGACCTGGAAAAAGAGAGAGGAAAGGAAAGAGCTGAAGCAGAAGATCAACCAGTGTCAAGACCAGCAGGAAAAAGAAGAGCTCAGAGCAAAGTACTGGGAGATGAACCGAGAAGTGAAGAAGAGTGCAAGAGGCGACAAGAGACAGTTTGCACACAGGACGACAGAAGAGGCAGAACAAGCAGCTGGGCAAAATAACACGAAAAGACTATATGAAATTACAAGAACTCTGTCAGGATGGAAAAACATCAATGCATGCAGGCCAGTGAAGAATAAGAATGGCAGCATCATTACTGGGGATGCAGAACAAAGATCTCGTTGGGCAGAACATTTTAAAGAAATACTGAACCGGCCACCACCAGCAACTCCAGGTGAACACCAACCCACCAACCAAGGAAGAAATTATCAAAGCCAACAAGTCTCTGAAAACTAGCAAGGTGGCAGGCCCAGATGGCATTCCTGCAGAGGCACTCAAGGCAGACCCAACAGTTGCAGCAGAGATGCTACACCCCCTGCTGCAGAAAATTTGGGAGCAAGAGCAAGTTTCAGCAGACTGGAAACTTGGCTATCTGGTAAAGCTACCCACCAAGGATGGAGGTGCAGATGAAGATGTAAGAAGCCGAATAAATAAAGCCAGGCAAGCATTCCACATCCTGCGACCCATCTGGAATTCCAAGGCATTATCTCAGCACACCAAGATCCGCATCTTTCATATGAACGTAAAATCTGTCCTTCTATATGGGTCTGAGACATGGCGTGTGACAAACACCATCACCAACAAAATTCAAATATTCATCAACAGATGTCTGCACCACATTTTCAACATCAGATGGCCCGAGAAGATCTCCAGTGCATACCTGTGAGAGAGAGCCAACCAAAAACCTGCCAGCCAAGACATCAAGAAGTGAAAGTGGGCCTGGATTGGTCACACCCTGCAAAAGCCGGCCGAAAATCTAACACGACAAGCTCTGGACTGGAACCCACAGGGGAGGCGCAGGGATGGGAGACCCAGACAGACGTGGAGAAGATCGGTCCACAGCGAGGCGGAGGCAGCTGGAATGACATGGGCCCCAACTGGGGAGGGAGGCCATCTTAAGTCGTTGTTTCAAAAAAATTTTTGTTTTATTTGCTTTCTTTTTTTTTTCATTTCAGCTGCCGTGTTTGGGGCAGTGCTTTTGCGGCCACCACAGTCAGCATCCTGTGGTGCGGGAACGTCAAAATCAAACAGACACCGACTGCAAGAAGAAGAGACCAAACGAGCAGCATTTGTCTACCACTTTCTCACAAATGATGTTCTTGCATGAACAGTCTTGTCAGGCACAACTCTACCTGCTGCTGAGAGAGGCTGTACATTTTTTTGGTTCTCATGATAATGCCATTCTTTGTCAGGCTTTATACAGTGCATCAGGATGGGCCAAGTGGGAATCCAGCATTTTATTCGTTTTAAACTCAAATTTTATTTGCCAGACAATCAAGAGTATTGCTTTCACTCTCGAATCTGTGCCAGTTGTTAAAAGTTTGGTGCTCAAACAAGCCTGTGAGGAGCATTGTGAATCCGCTGCATCATGTCATATGACTTTTTAGAGAACCTTAAGGTCCACCACTTAACACTGGGCATTGGATGCCAGTCCTCCTATAAACATTCACATTAATAACTTTTCCAAATAATATGTCATTTGCATTAAAAATACTTTCTGTTTTTATTTATTTCATTTTTGTATCATTAATTTTGGTTGCCAGGTTTTTTTTCTTATCTGAGGACTTATTCAGCATGCTTACTTGCAACCATGGAGGCCATTATTATGCATATATCTCAGGTGCATTTATCCTCAATGTCTTCATAATGAAAGAAGATACAGAATGTGACTGGCTGCTCATTTGACCCACCCCAAAAAACAAGCATTTCATGATGATTAGGATGAAAAAAAGAAAGTCTTCGTTGGTTAATGATAAATAATATTGTTTGTCTAAAGGATTTTTGTCAACCATTTTGTTTCATTTCTCAAAGCCTACATGAAATGTTAATGCACATTGTCTTGTGAATTATTATGTAGTTCTTAACTGAAAGGAAAGAATTGTTTAATTGCAATCAAACACTGTGGTATAAATCTTTGTCACAGAGATAAGATGTTGCTTTGTATAAAATATACTTAAGAATCAGTCTAGATCTCTACCTTCATACCATACAATTACCATCATTAGTTATAAAGTTCTTAATCTTTTTAAATACTGTGTCCTTTTTAAAATTCCTTCCACATGCTTATAAATATCTACAAAAATTAACATATTGTGAAATGTACAAGAAACATATTGTGATACCAGATAAAGCCAGAAAATGAAATTTGTTTGTGTTTTATAATGTAGTGCGTTATCAAAGAACAGTAAAACCATACAAAACTTAATTTTAAAACTTTGTTGAAAATTTAAATATCTGAATAGCTATCTACCTATAACCTACTGTAAGCCTTGATTTCTGAGAAGATCAGAACAAAATAGTAATATTTCGGTAATCTTAATCAAGAAGTAAATCTAATTGTCTCACGAGAGAAATTCATGTACGTAGATTGCTGCCAACCATTTAAAAAAAAACATGTAAAATGTACAGTTTAGCCCCTTAGTGATGCCGTGAATTGTAAAGCAATTTTTATTAACTATTCTAAAGGAAGTTTTCAGGTGTTGTGTAAGTAACAGTGGTTGCCAACTATTTGCAATGAACAAAGAAACTATCGTTTATCTGTCTCTAACCTTTCTTGCTTTTTCTCTCGCTCAAACACACACACACACAGACACACACATACATACACAATGCTAGTTGGATGACAAGTGTCGTAACAAACGTAACATGCTAATAAGTTATTACACCTCTTCTTGCTCACAATTCAGCAGAAAAGTGTAATAATATATCAGTTCTTGTCATATTCAGCTTCTCGCCACTTATGGTTGTGACAATGTAAGGCATTACTTTTATTTGTACTGATCTCCTTTTTGCATCATGGTGGTTCAGTCCACTTAGGTAGATATAATACATTACTGAAGATATGTCATGTGGTAAATAATCTAGTACGTAGGTTTGTTTAAATTATTTTTTGTGTAAAGACAGTAGAAAAGAAAGCAGTTTTTTAGTCATTATATCATACCTAAGATCATGCAAATGTGACATACTGACCAGTTTCTTCATCAAACACTGTTGAATATTTAATATGCATGTATGATTTGATTTGATAATTATTGTAATTATGGTAATGGTGTTGAGCTACAGAGAAGAAAGATGGGCTGTCATCTTTATATTTGACAAGATTATAATGCAGTGATCATCGATATCTAACATAATTGCTTCTCATTATAAGTACATCTACTTTCTTGTATGGGGCAGAAATTGTGTTTGTCACCTTAGAGTCCCGGATACAAAATGTATGCTCTTTTTGTCACATCTTACAATTTTCATCATTCAGCATATATTGCCTTGAAATTGTGACTTTTTTAAAAGTCATTTGCATTGTACAAAAATGTTCCGAAGTTTCAAGTTAGACACAAAGAGCTTACAATTTCTTCCATAATTATTCTATTAGTTGTACAACAGTACACTCATTTTCCTTGTCGTGCAGAATCACATGGTTTTAAGATCTGTTGCTGTTTGTCCAGCATGATGAAAATGATCTGCTGATGAATTTTCCCTGGAAAAGACCGTGATGAGTGTTTTCCCATGTATACGATTTATTTATATGTTCTGTGGAAGTTTGCTGTGCACATGTGAACAAAGACAAGCTTGAGTTTTCTGCTTTTTTTGCAAGTGATTGGGCAGAGAGTGAAAAGTTATCATCTGTGACTATTCTGTATAGCTTGCTTTGGTAATGTGTTAATAATGTGATTTATATACAAGTCACAATTATAGCTGGCTTGAGCATGTTTTTATATTGGGTCTACCATTTCTTTTTAAAATGAAGATGATGTATATACATGTAGCTTATTAATGTATAGCAATGAGAACTTGACTGCAGACTGTGTCTGTGCAATGTCATTGAAACTTAATGTCATGTTTAGTCAGGTTTTCCGTCATTCCAGCTGTTTTCCCCCATTTGTGAGAACTCTTGCCACGGTCGCATTTAGTTATCAGCTTACATGCAAACAGTGTAATGCTGGAGTTATCACCCCACTGTTAATGTTTCTTCTTATAGCTTTTTTGTTGTTGTCATATTTGTTTGTACTTACAGAGCCTGTGATGAAACATTTTCCTTTGCTCCTCAGCATTGACACTACTGTAGAAATTATTTCAAACAGCTTTGTAATCTTTGTTTATACTGCTGTACGCAGAACTTCACAAGCACTTTGTCAGCATTGTATAGAGTTGGTGTGTTGGAAGCTGTGAGTCTATAAAGGAAAACTAAACTGTGGAATATTATTGATAACTGTATTTATTTAAATTTTTCTGGTGAAATTACCTATCAGTTTAAAAGATTTTCTATATTTAATAAATAAAATGCAACCATTTTGATGTGGTGCAGCACAGTTTAATCAGTCTAATCCAAATATAGTCTCAAATTTCTTGTGAAGGTGTACAAATGGATAACACTTTCCCAGTTTTAACTAGCTGAATTAAAGTTAACATGAATGCCATACACACACCCCAAAAAAAGCCATTGTGGGGCATTAAGGTGGATCCCACAACATATAAGACAGCGCAGCTTTTCAAAGAGGTGAAGTCATCAAGACTGGCTTGATGCTTCCTCTCACATAAGTTTGCTTTAACAGTTTAAAAAATATATTTATGGATGCTTGTTACAGCCTGACAGTAAGAAAAATTAGATTCATCTGGCCAACAATATTAACAATCTTTAATGCTAGCAGAGTAAAACCCACGTGCACAACCAGAAGTTTTTAACTATTCTGCCATTGCTCTTGAAGCAGCCAAGTTGTCAAACCTCAGCTACAGACCTTTTGAATCTATATAAGATAAATGTCATCCATGATCCACCTTGCCTAAGTATAGCTACTTTCAGGAACAACATACCGTCCAGTCCATAACTCTGCTTTATTCAATTTATAATTTTGTATATAAAGCTATAAAATTATTATTATGATATACACTCACACTCATGTAGCCACAATTATGTTTAAGAATAATGTGCAGTCTTGCCTAGCTTGGTCCAACAGTCATGTGGTTAGTACTGGCTGGGGAGCAGGTTGTAGGTTTAAAGGTCACTCAACCTGTGACTGTATATCTCACTTTGCTTACCCAGAAGCAAGGAGTGGGTTGGGCACCCTTTCTACCCTTCTACTTCCTTTGTCAAATTTATGATAAGTTCACAGAATATGGCAAAGGCAATTTTAATCCCATCTAAACCACCATAGCTGTAGTAAGGTGCAAGATAAAACCTTGCCCTACTTAACCAAAGCTGTTACTGCCTTTCTGTTTGGCTTGGTTTTGGTCATCTTCCGCATGTCACAGTTCAGATTGCACAGTAATCTTGTTCTAGGATTGTTTCTATCTGTAGGATTCTTGACATGGTCTCTTCAGTTGGCCTTTGCACCTGCTTGTGGGTTATGTTTGTCGGCATTTAGATCTCCCAAAAGAACTGGTTTTGGCATCTTTTGTCTTCCATCCTCATCAAATGACAAGCCCATGGCACTTGCAAATTTAGGGGAATGAATTGTGTTCAAGAGGTACTACTTAGTCCCCATAATAGAGCTCATCTGTGCATTCCTTGATGTATTTCGTTCCTCATAAATTTTAAAAAAATGTTTGGCTGCTTTCTTAGTCTTGTTTCCTTGGAGTGTTTTTTGTTTCAATCTGCACAGTCGTGAGACTCTGTTCTGGTGCCAGTATGTGTTTACCAGAAAGAAATCAAGCAGCTGGTGGAGTTATAGATGGTCAAAACCAATACAGCAACTGCAGTCAGAACATTCTTGTTTGGCATCACTGACCACGTGACTTAACACTTTTCCAACCATAGTCAGCTGTTGTTTAGTGGCAAGTCTGTGTTTTTTGTTTTTTTTTAAATCTGATTCCTCGGTTTTGGTTCAGCAGACTGTATGCAGATATTTTACCAGAGTCCTTCAGTTGATCCTGTACATGAAGAAAATGTATTCTTTGCCTGTACATGCATTGTTAAACTTTGTGTGAATTATGAAGTGCACCACAGCAGACTAGTGAAGAGTCCACTTGTACAACATATCATTTAATGCCATTTCTTTCAGTCTAAACCTCTTTAGTCATAGTATTGTCGAAGGTTGCCTACCCTCATCCCATCTTTACATTGGGACTTTATATGGAGGCTGCTTAGTGTGGTTAACCACAGGGTGCGACGTGTGCAGAATAAAAAGCTTCATATTTATGTGTGCCTGTGCGCATGTTCACGTGAATTTACTTTTATGTTTGTATGCATTTCAAAGCTATGTTCTGATCATATTTAGTTTTGTAAAATTGTGTTATTTCACAGCAGAATATGGCAGCGGCCACTGTAACAAGAACATTTTGAATTCATACGATTGGCGACAATTATGCAACAACAAAAATGTCCAACCATACAATCTCAGGTCTCAGGGGAGGTGGGGAAAGGGGTGTCATAATTAGGGAGGAAAATATGTAAGTTCAGCTGCAATAGATCTGGACATCCAACCAGAATACAAGAAAGATATAACCAGATAAAAAAATTCTTTTATTAGGCTTATAAATTAGGTATATACCTAGAGTAAAATAAATGCAAGGAAATATTGAATTTTTTCATTAAGGCGTACACGTCCATTACTGATTTTTTCAGCCACTTATGTCCTAGAGCTCAATTAAATTTCAGCATGAATGGAATCTTATAAAAGTAAAAGCAACATGAAAATCAACTTCAAAATTTTTTTAGCTTTGGAATGATTTATTTACTCTAGGCTCTGATCACATAAAATATATTCTCAAGAATATTAACAGAAAACAAGTTATGACAACATATTTGTAATGCTTGTATGAATTTTAATGACTGGGTGTTTCTTTATCAAACTGGCAGTGTGGGAAGCTAAAAGAATAGAGCTTTGTGTCAAAGATTAAAACTGTTGGTTGCAGTATTTTCACTTGAAATAAGTCTGCATTGCAAAAGAACGAATGAAGAGTGCCTTCCTCTTCTCCATTCATCTCAAAGAATGTCTAGTACAAACATAAATTTCAACTCAATGCAAAACATGGAAAGAATGAAAAAATCTTTTCCTGCAAATCCTAAAGTGGAACTAGCAACAACGGTGTCTGGAAATGCACATCAACTTTCAACTGCGGATGCAACCATCATCAGAAATATTCAAACAAACAAAAATCTTAGAGGAGGATCTATTGTGCTACACAATATTTAAAAAAAAATTCCTCCTGCTATTTTTAAGGGGTGTTAAGAAGTAGGACCCATCTAAGCCAAGTGCTCAACATTCAGCCACTTTTCCACTTTTTTTTCAGGGAGTGGGGGGGGTCATCTCAAGGAGGAATAGGCAATGGACTTTTCTGAGTCCAAGCCCTGGCTCAATTTCATTCAATAAGGTCCTTTGTGGATGATCTATCTACAAGTTTGACATCAAGAATCCACACATTTAGCAGCTTATCACCACCCTGATGAAAACCATGTGCTCAAAATTGAAAGGCTATTTATAATAATGCACAACAGTTTTTCTCATCAGGTTTGACACAGAATATAACATGGGAGATTTCTGCTATCCTCTGTACAAAGATCTTCAAGTTATGCACTTAATAATGAATGCCCTCTCTTGCTCTCTTTTATTCATTCATGTCTCCAAGAACTCAAATATGATATAATGAGTATACAATACAATTAACAATGCATGCAGTCTGAGTAGTAAGGTTAAATGATATTAAAAGCATGGATAACCATGCAATCAGTAAAATAATTTTTTCAAACATCAGCTAATTTTTTCTAAAAAAAAAACACTTTTTTTTTGGGGGGGGGGTGGTGGCAAAACGTGACAAATTTGAGTCAAACAACAGTCAGTTGCCTAAAGAATTTTCTAAGCATTGCTAACCTCCAGGTTTTAATAATACAGCATTTTTGTAAGACTGCCTTCTTTTCTGTCCAAACAAGATGAGAAAAAAGATCAGCTGTGTGTCAAAAAAGAAGTGTTAATGGACATAAATTCTGTAATTATGCCATGTTGTCAGTGGTCCCTTAGAAATACTGCTGTTTGGCTTGGACACATTCACAGTTCCATAATGTAGCACAACAAGCAGATACACGGAACAATCTAAAGAAGTTTCAATAATGCTCTAGCACCGCGGTTCTCAACCTGGGGGGCGCGCCCCCCAAGGGGGGCGCAAGCTGCTGAAAAGGGGGCCGCAAAGGCGGTCATTTTCTCATATTTCATATAGGTATTAGTGGCTAAGGGGGGCGCGCGGACGTACCTTTATTCGTCTGGGGGGTCGTCACAAGTAAAAGGTTGAGAAACGCTGCTCTAGCATCAACGTCTAGGCACAAACTGAATCTTATAATCTTTTGGCAAGGAAACCACCTGATAGCCCTTGGCCGAAAGAGGGAGACTGGCTCCTTTAACAGGAACAAGGTCATATTTCTGTAGAATGCCAAACAGGAAGGTCAGCACAGTCAGCTGAGAAATTTTGTTCCCAAGGCAGCTACGATCTCCTGAAAAAGCAGATATGATAGTGGATAAATATAAAGCAAACATGTTCCCTCCTCCCCCAAAAAACCCTCTCAGGCATAGTGTGCAGAAAGTTAAGCAAAATATCTCTTCCATGTGAATATGCACTACTGATTAATGAAAATGTCCCACGCCCATGTTTCAGTAATCAAAAATAATGCTATTTACGTCACTAGTAATTTTTTATCCTCTCTGCTTCTGGATGCCAAAACATGACAAGGAAATGTTAAAATTATTATAAATCATTAAACATATATGACATTTTCCTTTCTCACAGATGAAATTTGTGAAAAATAAATCCAAAAAAAAAGATACTTTCCATTTGTTGATGGAATTCTGGGAATTTCATGAGTGCTTACCAAAGAAAAATGGAATGTACTGAGCAGGAAATGTGGCACAACCCGATGCATCTAGGAAACGTTCTGGATTGAAAGTCTCCGGATTCTTGAAAGTTTCAGAGTCCATAAGAACAGAGTCAAGGTTGGGGACAACAACAGCATTGTTAGGTATGCGATAGCCATGAAACTTGACTTCTTTCAGTACTGAATGAGCCATTGCAAATGGAAGTACATTGCCCAGACGGAATACCTGTCAAAAGAAAATTACTATCACTATAAATAATACTTGATTATTGATTATAACAAATAATGCAAATTTTCCCTTTGTAACAAAGCACTGTGAAGAGACATTAAAATGTAATGATCATGCATGGGACAGACCAAACTAGAAAAATCAATCACATCACTGCTAAACAAATCCTAAAGATATTTTACCAATATCTTCTGTTTATGAAAATAGTTGTGGCAAAATGGTGGCAAGACTACAGATTTCCCTAAAGAAAGTATCTGAATACAAAATGGCATCAGGCACATTTTCTCAGCCTTTCACTATTTACCTCAAGAACCACTGCCTCCAGGTAGGGCAGCTTCTGGCGCACATCAGCTGTCAGAGGCACAGTGCCTTCTGGAAAGTTTGCATCTATCTCTGCCTGAGCACGGACCTGTACATCAGGGTAGTGCAAGAGAAACAACAGGGCCCATTGCAACGCTCCTGCCATTGTCACTGTTCCATGCCAAAGGATGTCGTATGCCACAGCCTGCATGTTGCCTTCTGCAAAAGTATTTTGGTGCTTCAGAATGATGCAAAGCCTTGTCTCCCATGCTGCACAAGTTGTACTATGTAGATGTGTCCTTCTTATGTAAAAGATAATGGACTATACAGTCCTGCCCCAATTAATGACAGAAAAATGTTCCAAAAAATGAGCTGTTAGGTGATTTTAAAGTTGTGCAAACATTTCAGAGTACTTACACATAGTTGTTTATTATCAAGTATTATATGATGTACATAATTGTGTATATATATATATACAATAATTATACAACTGTACAGCATTTAATACAACTGGTAGTGCAGTGGGTCTGTGTGATCCACCTAAAACATGATCAGTAAGCAAAAGAAATTTTACAGCTCCATTGTTATGTAACATCATGAAGCAGTGCATGACTGTGTACTGTTCATTGCCAGTTCTAATTACAAATTTTACACCTAACACTATAGTTTATAGTATAAGCTATTTTCAAAGGTAAACAACCTCCCCCAATTTTCTGGAGTTGTGCGATCAAGGCATTTGATCAGAGCCAGGTGCATGTTCAAACACTTGTAGCTGATTGCCTCTATGATCACTATACCATGGTACTTTTACCATTTAAAAAACAATGCAGAACTGCATTCTTGTATATGTAAGCACAACTCTGGCAACAGGCTCAGTGGGTTCAAAGCTTGTGCCTAGCACTTTGATTTGTTTCACGTTTTGCTTTAAATTATAAGTTTGGAAAATCTTTACAATGTTTGAATAGCAGATACAAACCATGAAATTTAAAGCTTCTAAACCATAAAGATTAAGCCTAACAATTTCCTGTTCCTAGAGGGCTACAAATCCTGTCTACAGTTTCATATGACAAGCTAGGCTGCCTTGAATATGAAAACAGAATCACTATTTATTGTATTTTCCTGGAACATGAAAACACTCACTATTTATTGTACTTTCCTTCTCATCTTTCTTTACCGCCTTCTTCCCGCTTGCTTTTCTCTCTTTTTCTTCTCTCTCCTTTTTCTCTTTGTCTGCAATCTCTTGCTGTTGTATGGCCTGTAAATAAAGGGAGATAAAATCTTCTGTCTCAACACTAGCATCTCTATAGTAATGTCGATCACATTCATCATTGATGAGCTTGCGGTGGATGTCAGCCATGTTAAGCCTTAAAAATTTGGTGTCAAACGTGTCTCCAATGAGGAACTTCTCAAATGGGAAAAAATTTGGCAGGCGACAATCACTGTAGAGCTTGATGTTTTCATTGAAGTGGGACACCCCTTCAGTTACCCGTGGGTCTCTGGAATAAAAAAAACAGACATGGAAGCAAAGCAGTTGGCAAATAAATGAATGCTCTAAAGGAAGACCTTAGCAAGAATTACATCACTAGAGCTTTGTGACAGACATTGTTAATGATGTAGACATTCCATGCCCTAGTCATAGTAAATTACTTACCTTCACTGACATGATAGGTTTTGACATTTTCAGTTAACTATGAGACTATTTTAACCTGTTATGCTCAGTTTTCTCTTATTCATCAACTTAACAATTGTGTGTTGTAAAATCAGGTATTACCAATCTTTCTCCTTGCAATAGCATGGCTGAAGAATACCTCTTACCTGCAGTCAAATTTATGGCCAAACAGCAAGGAACAGAGTGAAGTGAATACTGATGACTGAATGTAAATACGTGGGTCCAGTGCATTCTGCGGGCTTTGTTGTATTGCTGAAATAAATTCTTTCATTTCTTCAAATATTGCCTGTTCCAAGCCTTTCTCCTGTAAGTATTCTATCGCTGTCTTTGTCACATGACGTTGCTCTCGCCAGTGACGTCCTGAGGTACAAATCACACCTGTCAATGAGATGGGTATGGGGATCAGTCAACTTGACTATTTACCAACAGAAAGCACTCAAAAAAGTCGACTCGGCTGTAACCACAGCTACTACTCTACTTGACAACGGCACAGGTCCGCACTTTTACCAATATAACATCGTACATCCTTGAAATATACTATTACTTTTGTTATTCATACGTTGCATAAACAAATTCGTTCCTGTCTTCAACATGAAGATTCACTTTGGGTTAACTGTTACTATAGTTGTACTTTAAGATTCGAAACTAAAATTTTATCTAGCTACCCTATCTGAAGAATGACGATAAAGCTGAGTAATGACGCATATAATG
This sequence comes from Marisa cornuarietis, assembly GCA_004794655.1. Classification (NCBI taxonomy): domain Eukaryota; kingdom Metazoa; phylum Mollusca; class Gastropoda; order Architaenioglossa; family Ampullariidae; genus Marisa; species Marisa cornuarietis. The sequence goes on from SMMW01000616.1 coordinate 695,343, forward strand.
GCCACAGATATTATATGTGATGGTTTTGATAGTATTGAATTTGTAGACAGGTCGTTTTCCCCAGTCATGGATCGACTTACCATAATGAAACAAATCACAGTTTAAAATATCCGGTCGCCAAGCAATATTTCCACTTTCTCCTAAAAAGAATTCTTTGATGTTCTGGAAACCATTTATGACGATTATAAGCTGCCCTCCCAGCCAAAAGCTAAATATGTCGCCATGTTGGCGTCTCAGGCGACGGAAAAGATCTGCTAAGTCACCCTTCACCATGAGAGAATGAGCAAATCCTGGCCACACCCATTTGGGACATGGGGGAAGACCCGAAGGTACGCGTACCCATAGATACAGAAGGACGATCACCACCAAAACTAAGATCAAAAAGTTACTATAATGATATACCCAAGCTTCTATGCCATCTAACACACTTTTAGACGCCATTGTGGATCGTTAACACTTTCTCCCAGAGTTACGTTTCTTGGTAATTAAAAAAAGGAGGGACAGGTCGTTAAGTAAAAACAAATTGCTACTTTTTTGTCCTTTTCAGTTTTTTTCATAATTTTTCGTGCAATTTAACAGTAAAATATATGTTGGTGATTTAGTTCTTTGTGCAGAAGACTATTCTCTCTAACGTGAGATTTGTGAAAAAGCTCTGACTTAGAGTTTGCTGGAATGATATGCAAGTCTCGTTTCGGTTTTACGGTCTGCTGCCAACCTCGGACCTTTTTCAACTCTTCCCATAAACGTTAGTGTGTGGATGCTCGCTGATGCTGTTTAACCTAAAGTTCACGTTTTTTACTTTAAAATGAACATTCGTGATTAATAGACTATTTAGGATGTTTCCCAACGTTTAGCTAGTTTATTTGCTATATATATATATATGCTGGTCCTTCTTACCTCCCCCCTTCCCTCTTGGTACTTTACTCATCTTTCTCGGCAGAATCACTAGATTTCTCTGTTCCTGTTACTTGATGCCTTTTGTTTTCTGTTTCGTCGTCAGTACTGTCGTTTTCTTTCGTCCCCTTTGTTCTGTATCTACTTAGTCCACGTCTCTTCCCCGTTTTAAGCGCCAAGAGCATGCTCTCTATGAGTGTGAATATGCGCTATAAAAATCTTCACTATTATTATTATTTAGACACATGCAGAATTATTGCAAAAGTAAAACTGGAAGCTTTCGTGCAGCGCAAAACTTTTATTAATCACTGGATTGCGCGCAAGGCAGCATTTTCTCAAATGTGATACAAGATTTTAATATAACCATGCACAGAAAGAGCCCAAATTGTCAACAGACAACCATCACAGCATTGCAATGGACATTTAAGACCATTAAAGGCATTAAGAAAAACGTTTTTCTTTTGCCAAAAGCATCTAGTTTAGAGGAGGAGTTGTCCCCCATATAACTTCTTTTTATGTTGTTTGGTGAATGAGGTGTCAAGAGACCACGCTTTTCTCACGGCCAGTTTTGTTGTGAGGGCGGTGCCCATCTCTTCTTCCTCTCACTGTTTCATCTCTACCCAACCCTCTATGGACTCGGGTACTTGTTCCCAACAGCTGGGTAGTTTGGTGAAACGTTGCTATGTCACAAAAGTATTGAGCCAGCACACCCTGGGGTATGGACGCCAGTGCTCTAGCCACTGGCTATCTGCTCCCCACTTAAAAAAAAATCACATTTCACCAAATGCAAAAATGTGAAATAAGATTGCCCTTTTCAGGAGAGGAATCCTGTCTGAAACTCACAAGTATCCACTTGTGGAACAATATTTTGCAGTAAAATGCACTGTCTTTGTTTTGTCTACACTGGCGCTCAGTTTCATGCATGCAAAAAGCTATTCAAACAAGCAAAATCCACAGCTCATTAAGCTGTGAAATACTTTGCAGTCCCAGTGGAAGGAAACATGAATCAACAGAATAAATAAAATATAAAGAAATCCACCACCATGAAAAGAAAAAAAAATCTGTTTATTCCTGGTCCAAAAATCAGTGTGCATATGGTCCTCATCAATCAAGAGATAAGTATGTATGCAACAAAAAGTAAAAAAAATTGGTGTGGTCACTGGAAAAGACTTCTCATTTTCTCATACAAGTTATAGGCAGTAGAAATGTTCTGGCTGGACAACTGGCTGGCTTCTGTAAAATTCTCCCGCAGGGCCTTCAGTTCTTGTAGCAGTTTCTAATGGTGGAGCAAACAGAAATTTCTACTAAGAGTACTGTCAGTTAAAGAAAACTTGTTACAAGGAAGATTAGTTTACCCCTCACCCCCAAAAAGTGTATCTTGTTTTGCTTACCTAGGAATCAGTTGTATAGTTTTAATTAAATATAATTATGAAACCTGTTAAATATGTATTATTTCAAGGTGAAAAACTACCCAAAATGAAATATGCACATAACCCAACAATGGAAAGAAAATTAGAGCTTGGTTTTATTCAGCACAAACCTCTATTCTGTCAATCAGCTTTTGAACACTGCCTACTGCAAGTTCCTTATGCACTCTGGTAGAGGACTGAAAAGAAAAGGAGATAAGATATTTAAAAAATAAAAATCTATGTGAAAGCTTTCTCTTCTTGAGTTGAAGTGAGCATTCATTGGATGTTGTGGGCATGATCTTCCATAAACATATTCAGGTTATTTCACATGGTTTACATTTTTAATACAAAAAATTTGTATAAATTCCTGCTTGTGTCTATAGCAAACACTGAAAAAACTGAAGTACATTTTAAAACATCAACTGAAAGAAAGCCAAACATGATAGATGTTATCCTGCTTAATCTGATTCACATGAATTAAAAAAGCATAGAGAAAATGAAACTGTTAAAGCCCTATGCCAAAGTGCCAATTTCAAATAGAAAAATACATATTTCAAGTGTATGTAAGTTTCTGTACAAGAGGAGTTTTGGGTCACACTCTCTTTATAAAATGTTATTATAAATTCCTCACAATGACACTGAAAAGTAAACTATTTTACCTATTTTCACATGAGAATCCTTTTTCTATGAGATTTTCATCAATTATTACAAATGGACCACTACAAGAAAAAAAATACCATCAGCATTTATCAAAATGACCAAAGTGGTAATCATAGACACGATACTAAGCTTTGTGCCTGAACCATTTTGGAAAGCCTACTTTGTGGCATTTAAAAATGTCAAAATGGCTTTTTGTTCTTCAAACAAACGGGATGCAGAAATAGATCACAAGCTTACAGTAAATAACTGAATGAAGGACATTTTTCTTTCAATCTCTATGATGTGATAAAAAGAAACAGAAGGAAGATGTATACTGATGAATAATTCTTGTTAATTTCTGAATTATAAAAAAACGTAAAGAAAATGAAAATAAAAAACAAAATAAGAAAATAAAATCAATGTTACAGCTTCACCTATAATGAAACCCTCACCTGCAATCTACGACCAAGTGCAATTCTGGCTTGGGCAAGCAATGACATGCTGGAAGATTTCATAATGACTCTGAGAGGGCAGACCTCTGAAATTAGACTACTTGTTTTTGTTTCTCCAAGATTCTCCTCCACAAACACAGACAAAGGGGTGTTATCTGGGTCCTGAAAAGAACACTTGGCAAGGGGAGGTTTCAAAGCTGATCCATCCATCTGAGTCCAAGATGCAATAAGGGTGAGGAGGCTAAATGGTGTTTCAATGTTAAAGTCTTTGCCTGAAATTGGAAACTTTATTAGTTACAGCTGTATAAATTTATTATATGGTAATAAAACTGATGGTGCTAACCACGAAGCTGGCTAAATTCATCAATGGTAACTAATATTATGCTATATGTGTCACATTTATAAAACTGACAGTGAGGACAATAACCTATACATTATACTACACTCTGTAAATGACAAAATGCAAAATGATATAAATAGTCAATGAATTTTGCAACATATGCAGAACTTAAATAGTTTACCAAAATATGTTGAACGTACAAAAGCTATCTGGTACAGCTTCAATGATGGTGTAGCTCTGAGCTGCTGCAGAGTCCATATTATTTTCTGAAGAAATTTTTCTCCCGTGTTGTAGACCATCTATATAATCATCCACCATCAAAGTCCTTGAAGAAACTGAGACAGCGGAATCTGTTTCTCTTACTTGCAGAAAGTCAAACACATCTAAAATAGTTATGTGAACTGGTATAAACAAACATTCATAAGGCTTCATGTTTTTTTCATTGCTCATCTCTTTGAAAAAGTGCAAAGACATCATGACCTGGACCATCAGTTGTGTAGAAAAAGTGAGATAAGATACTGGAATTTGGAAGCTAGCCTGCTGACCTGATGACAAACCACGATCAAGAGCAAATGTGTGTGATGATGAGGGAAAGACTTCTTTGCTAGCAGAATCCGAGCTGAAAAACTGGTTATTACCATAGCATTCTTGTATAGCTATGATAACACTCCATTCAGAAGTCAATGCGGCCAAACAATTATTCACCAATGTAACCACCACAAAATGCTGAATGCGGTGGTATTCCACATGTGACTGAACTTTGACCTGACAGGACACTGGTGACTGGTCTTTACTGATGGCACCAGCATGGTGATGATGAAGCAGCAGGCAAGATGCAACATTCATTTGTTGAAGAAAGGAATTGAGTCTACAGTGTCTCGCCTGCAGCTGTCCCATCTTGCTGCTGTTGATGTCGATGCTTACAAGGAGTTCCTGCAGTGACAGTTGTATATCAGATGAAGCAACACTATCACCATCATCACTACCTGTTTCTTTAGCATCAAATGCAATTATATCCCCATTTGATGTCTGGCAAAGAAGTATATCCTCTTGTGCTGCAAATTAAAATATATACATATATTTGCATGTGTATGTAAAGATGTTAACAGAATGGATCTGGCCTGTCATCAACATGCAGTCTCTGGTCACTGCTTGTTGACACAAAAACGATTAGTATTACACAGTGAAATCTGTGTTCAATGTGTAAATGCAGAAATTGTTTATTCCATAGGAAAACCTTGTTATATGTGTGCTGTGACATGCTTACAATAATCTTCAATCCGTTTTTACACAAATAAGATATTTAGTTTAGCAAAGAAATAACATTAATTCATTATCTACAAGTTATACATAAAAATATTTCAGTTTACATTTTAGATGCTTTAATTTTAAAATACACCTTAGTCTCCACAGAGTTGCAGACCTTATAATAAAGACAATACAAGTTCTGCTATAAAACTTTTTTTTTTCATGGCCTTCTATCTTCAGGAGCCAGCTCGACACGCAAGCCGAAAGGTATCCTGCATGATTAAGTTAACCGCTAACATCTTGTTGATAGCCCTTGATTTTTGACATTAAAAAACTTCTCACTTTGCCTATTTTATGATCCTCGATTTTTAGTTTCATAGACTTTACCTTAACTGGACTTAAAGTGCCAAGCATAACTTCGGATAGTTCAAGCTAACTTCTGGAATAAAGAAACTTTTTTTTTAACTTTTGCTCTTCCATTCATACCAAGTCATTAAAATTCAAGCCAAAGATTATACTATACTGAATTTGTGAAATATACCTGCATCACTGACAGCAGCATGCTCACCTCTGATATCACTTATGAGCCACATATCTGATACAGAGGCTGTATGTAGGCTGACACACTCAACATGCACTCTGTGCTTATCTTCTTCTCTCTCAGGATCTTTGGTCAGGGTGAGGTTGCACCTTTTTATGCCATGACCAGTGGAGAAAAACAAAATCTCGCCTTTGCTGCAACAGCATTGAATAACATCTGGCAAAGTAAATGTTATCATGACTCTGATGAATTTCTGGGTGATGCCATCAGATTCTGGGATGGTGCTGAGGATCCAACACAAGCCTGAGGCTCCACAAACAAGGAAAGAGTCCATCAAGGAAGACACAGCAGGCAGCCCTAGGGAAAGCTTCAATTCCGATGCCATCTTCTCCTTCTCTGACAAAGCTCTCTTGACCTTGATGGAACAAATGTTGACCACAGGACATTCCAGGTGGCAAAGCAAATGCCAGTCAATCTCAGTGCTGCTAGACTGCGCAGTATCAACAGGTCTGTAAAACACTGCACCTGATGAGCCTCCCCACATCAGAATTGGTGTAGATTTGATGGCAGACTTTGTTCCAAATAAAGCAGAAAATAAATTTTCTGGCAGAACAAGCTGGGACGAAGAAACTGCTGCCTTTTCAGTGGTTGCTAGGAAACACAATGGTAGCTGATCCTGTGAGTTTGGTTGCATGCATGATGACCACAGATTTCTTGGACATGGAAATAACAGTGTGTGTAAGGCTGTACCCAACTTCTTTGATAGTAGACTGTGCAATGAGTATACGCAAATGGAAATTTCGTCTCCATTAATTCTTGAGACACACACGTTCTCGCTTCCACAGCAAACATGAGTAACTACTCCAGTTAGTCTCATTACTGCATCATTATCTGACAGCCATATCATTTTAGAAACTTGCACTTTCTCAGGTGTGTGTTGGTCCTGAAGAAGATCCTCAAATATAGACCAGTTCTCTTTGACAGCTTTTTGGGATGAACTGCAAAATACATATGCATTTCTGGAATAGATACAGAAAAATTACAATTTCTGTTCCATGCAAAACAGCTCAATCTGATGAAACTGTCAAAGCAAATAAACTTCAAATATGATAATCATTTTTTATGGGACACTAAAAGTTACTTAAATATATAAAAACAATGAAATGAAGTCAGGAAAAAGTTCAGGATAAGGCGATGAAGATGCTAACACTACTGTGTTGTATCAAAATAGCCTGGAAAAATAAGATTGCTTGGACACTGTTGGAATATTTTATATACATTTAAGTGCTATGCAAATTTTTAGCCATATTTACATAACATAAACAGCGTTTTAAGTGATTTGTATTTCAAATTTCCATTATCATACCTTGAAACATGGTTTGTGAGGTGAAGGCTATTCCTATAGATTGTTCCATCTTGAACAGCTACCCATAAATGCCAGTGATCGTCCTCAAGCTTATGTAGCTCAAAAGTGGTTACGATTTTAGGCGGTACTATGATAGCCTGTAGACAAATAATTGAAACGAAAGGGGTAAGGTTCATACAGATTATTTGGAGTGTTGGAATGGTTGACACTATTTTTAAGTATAACAATATTTAAACATACACAATGTTTATTTGTAGCAAACAATTTGTCAGCAACTACGGTTTCGAAAACACGGGATTTTCTCGCTGCCTTATGAGGCACGGCGTCTGGTTATCCTGACATCAGCTGTTTCTATTTCAGTGTTAGCAATCCTCGACTTGTACTACGAATTATTATACAAGGTTAATTTACTTCTCGCTGATCATCTCTGTATATGTGAAGTCTGTTGTTTATATGTCTTGCTGCCAGACAAAACTTTACTTTCTCATCAAATGCGTAAACGACACGCTTTGGTTTAGAAGGCGAAAGCATGTCAGAAATTTAATTTTTTTCATCTGTCTCCTTGCTGTTCATCATCTCCCGCGATAATTGAAGTCTTAGAGTTCCTTCCCTTTAGAAATATTATCCCGTGGATGAAAAGTAATTCAATCATTAAAATCTTCCCTCCAATTTAACATTTATTCAAATGAACATGTATTATCCTGTCACATCGTTGCACCATCTCATGTAAGTCGCAATTTTGCATTTCTTTAATGCAATTAATTTTAACATAGTTACACAATTTGAGGCATTTTTGCAAATAATATTCTTAATAGTAACTTGACTTTTATATACAACAAAATTCTACTGCTGTTAAAATGACTTAACTAGTAATATCTAAAGAGTATTAAATTTATTATATTTTTGCAAGATCTTGTAAAATCAAACATACAATAAAAATGTTTAAATCGACGCCTCAGTTCTTTAGTAAGGAAGAGCAACAAAGGGATTAGGTTATTTGCGATTGCTTCCCTTAGATCTGAAGGGACGGCATGTCAGATTGTTGTTACCCCAGTATGTGTGCACGCCTCTAGATCATACAGGTGTACAAAATGATCGAAAACATGAGTCATAAGTAATCAATCGGTAAAACGGTCCAGATTTATTGAGCATTTGTGGTTTAAAAATCTGCTCGTAGGCACCACACATACACATTATAAAAACTGAAAAAAAAAACACTAAAACAACTTCCCTGGACATTTATTAGCTGAGTGCATGGGAATCCAATCCCCTTATCCTAACACGAATTAGCACTTCTCTTGCTTTAGTCTGTAGAATCATTTGGGGCATTCTTAGTGCGGTCAAAACTTTGTTGACAGGAGCCCTCAAAGTTTTAGCACAGCATTTCGGAGAAGCTTAGGTGCGGACTTAAAGTAAACTGTCTGCACTCAGAAACACGAGAATGCAATTAATTAGCTATTAATTTGCGCACGTACGCTCTAGTAGAAAACAACCAGAGACCTTGCAGTAATACTTAATGTTTCTTATCACTGCTTAGCCTTGCATTTTCTTTTTACAAAAAAATCCTCCCTCATCCCTTTTTTTTCCATGCAGGTTTTTTTTTCAAGTGCAGCTTGAAGATTTTGTGCTGTATGGTTGCCTTGAGTTTACTCCCCTATAATCTCCCAGATTTCCTTCATCGGGCGCTGTTGTTCCTTTAGGAGCCGTGTGTTGGCGTTCCTTTGCCAAAGCCAGATCATTTGAAGAATTTCTTGGCCATAATTACTTTCTACTACGATTCCGCGGCAGTAGAGCTATTAATGAACGATCTTCATCTTTGTGTCGATGAAGCAACAAAGATTTGGGAGTGGGTAAGGAATTTGCTAGAATTTCGTAGGAGAAGTTGAGATGGGGGGGGGGGGCAGGTGTAAAAGGATGCAAATTAAGCAAAACGAAGGAAGGAAAACAAGGCATTTGATACTCTTGTGCTGAAGTCCTGTAGTCTTCAGTACCCTGATATTTGTTTTGCTCTCTAATGAGGGCTTTAGCATGACGTAGGGTCAATGCGCAATCTTCGTGGTCCAGCTCTCCAAACCAGCAAGTTTATTGTGTTTAAGTTCCTACGTGAAATCATTTTTTTTTAAAAAAGGATGGTATGAAGTTTTCTGCCAGTTCATATAATGTCTAGCTGGTCATTTCGGCTTCTTCTGTTTCGTTCAACTGGCTGTGTCAACCCCGAAGTCCGCATGCTGCAGTTAAGGTGGGTTGGTCCTAGACCTGTCAAGATATCATCTCGTGTTCTCACGGCTACAGCCATAGAGTGGCTACAGCATACCCCGTAGTCTCAGTAGGCGAACACTCTATTAACTCAAGAAAGCCCTCTCGAACTTGCAAGCCGTTTCGAACTTACCTGTAAAGTCGTTTGCAGAGATGATGAATTAGACCGGATTGTCAGCAGTTCCTGAAGCCCCAGCGGAGTACATGAGATGAGAAAGGAGGATTGGAGGGAGGGAGAAGTGGGGTTGGGGAGGGGAGCGGAAAACAAGCGGCTGTGCTTTGGTGACGAGCCGCTGACAGCAGGGGGCGCTCGTTAACGCGCGCGTGCGGACAGAAAATACTTTTTGTCTAGTCAGACGTCCACAAACAGCACGGGCCGGAACGGAGGGGTTGTAAGAACAGCGGGCTTTGTTTATGGCACACAATAGGACGTATGCACGTGCGCACAGACACATTCTCATGGATAGCAATTAATATTTTGTGATGACTATTATGACGTTATCAGATGACCGTGATTGTGTAACGAAATCACCTATATATATACATATCTCGCATTACTTGGGAGGCTCCGTAAACTTGTGGTTGGTGCCGGCTTGGCTGTGAAGCAGAAGGTCGGCTGGTTGGAGGCCTGCTCAAGCCTATAGTTGGGAATCACCTCATCCCTTCTCTTGACTACCAAGCAGGTGCTTAGCAGAAACGGGTACCTGATTTATTAGCGAAGGTAAAGGCAGCGGGAAGTGACGCCTGGTCTGTCTGAATGATCGGCTATTAAATAATGATTTGTGTGATCCTTATTGGTGCTTATATACAAATGTTTAATCACTTCATGCATAATATACATCTACCCATTTCTTGATTTTAGAGAGAGAGAGAGAGAAGTAATGTTGAGTGTGAAGTGTCTCAAGGTTAGGCGAGAGTGAGAGAGATCTCGCATGGACCGGTTTGTGACGGTTTATTTAAAAGAAAAGCGTCAGATCAGGTTGACACATATGTTGATTGTCTGTACAAAGTTATATACTAGCTGGCGGTTTGTACTCACAAGAAGAACGTCAAATTAGGTTGGCATGTACATTGACGGTCTGTACCTTAACTCTCACCTTAATATAGGTTGATATTAGGTTGACGCGTATGTTGGTGACCAGCGTCAGACATGGCTGACACGTATACTTTGACTTAACTCTAACCATTAGAACGTCAGATCATTAAGACACATATGTTGACGGTCTGTCCTTTCCTCTAAACCAGAAGAACGTCAGACCACTCGGACGTCATCACGCTGCATGTTGCCCACGCGCCTGGTGGGACTCGGTAACCAGACTCTGGAGCTCGTGCCTTCAGCAAGCACAGCTCCATGGGGTGCAGATGCTAATGAGCCATGCCCATCATTCTAAAGGGTATGGGGGGGTACTGCAAGACGGGACCCGGGACCCGCTCCTGGATGAGAGCTTCTGTACGACTTGGATGGGTGGCCCTCGCGATGACGAAGTCGTTACCGGCCATTAAAGACCACTATTTCTTTTACCGCCCAGAGCGAGGGTGGCTGAGGTTAGGAGGAAAGAGTGATTACTGCTGTCGTTCTGCTTCTGCTGGGAAATCAGGGTCCTGTGTTTCGAGTTCCTTTCGGTGGAATGTTTGAACGGCGTGGAAAGGCCGAGCCCTTGCCAAAAATTGTCCTCGTTCGCACAGTAATCCAGGATGTCTGTGTAGTGTGTAATAGTAGACAGCAACCAAATAATGACGACTGTAAGCATAGATTAGTAGTATACAGCGGTCAAATAATGATGACTGTAAACATAACAGTATACATCGCTAGATAGTGGCGACTGTAAACATACTAGTATACAGCAGTCAGATAGAGACCCCTGTAAACATAGAATACAGCAGTCAAAGAGTGACGACTGTAAATATAGTAGTGTACAGAGACCAGATAGTGACGGCTGTAAATAATTGGACTTTTATAAAATATTTCATGTTGCTGTCGTTCTTCGCGGTGGTAGTTGAGGTAGTGATGGGGATGATGGTGGTGGTAAAGGTCTTTTTCTTATTTCCCATCTTTTTTTATCGCCTTCTGAGTCTTACGCTCGCTTTCTCTCTCAAGAAGGTTTTTTTTCTTTTCTTGCAGAGTTTTTGATAGATTCTCTGGCGATACATTCAAGTGATGTATTGTAGGGAAGTTAGTTTCCTGGTCCTTCAGTTGACTTTGCTCTTGTTTTCTGTTACGTTTGGATGGAGCGTAAAAGTTGCGACCTCAAAAGGTCTGCTTCAGTGGTCACGCCCAGCGTACGCGCACTCACAGCCTCTCGCCGACCCATGGGATGAACCACACGGACATGCAGTCTTTATATAAAGTTAGTCTCCCAGCATTTCAAGCGCGTGGGGTGGGCTGCTTCGCAAGCACCGCAATGTCTGAGATGCAGCTCCACAGCATCGGAACAGGAAGCTCGGAAGGTTGACGTCATCACTTGCGAGTGACTTCCCTTATTTGTAGTGCACAAACACCGTTTTAAAATTGGGACGCTTGTGTTCGTGATTGCAGCAATTCTGCCTCTGGTAGAAGTTGATACACAATCCAAGCAGTTGTGAGAAGAGAAGAGCCAGTTACACAAAAAATAAATGAAAGGAGGAAACGAGAATGGATTGCTCAATTGCAATTTTAAAAAGTGAAATTCGAGTCCTCATCTTAAAGACCTACACAATTAGTCCGAGTTATAAACAGATTCTAGTAGGCAGAGATAGTATAAATATATTCTGTAAATTTTAGGACATATTCGTTATCATTTACTGTGTGCACGTTGCTTACAACATATTGTATCGCCAGTCACAGCTATAACACTGTGACTTGAAAAGTTGAATTTGAAGTACATTTATCGAGACGACTTCATGTGTTCGTGCAGCTACTCTGTGTTGCTGGACGAGGAAAAGTATGCTTCGCCATGTCAGTAGGTACGGACCATGGAAAAAGACATCAAAACCCTCTTCTTCAGTGTATACGTTACTGGGAAACATTTAGGAGCATACAGCAGAGTGCTGTGTAGGCACAGTGAAGTCAGCTGTACACAGACGAAGTTGATTTATTGTCTTCTCAACGATGAATCCTTTAGGAAACTATCTTCTTCCATCACTATGTTTTCCTGTTCATTCACAGTAGTTTCGAAATCTGCACTTGGCCTTTCGAGATTCGGTATTTTCTTAGCAATTTGTATCAGCCGTCCTGTGGTCAGCCATAATACCACCGGAACTGACGTCACACACGGCTCCGGACCTAAATGGAGATTTGAACAGGCGAGAAAATCACTTTTATTTGCTTTCTTGAGACTCGTGTTTCGTATTTTATGTTCGAAGAATTAGTAAGTGATATGAAAGGAGTTTTTTTTGCGCGTGATATGTGTTACCAATCAGGTAGATCTTTAAAAACTGAAGCCGAAGGTAAATAAGAGCCTAGAACGACAAATATTCATGGTATGCTAGTTTTTTTCAAAAGTGCCATGTGTGTCACCTGATGTACATAGAAACCTTTTTCTAAATCCAGTTTTTCATTGATGCATGTATGATCAATTATTGTCTGTGGAAAAAAACAAGGAAGAACATTAACAAGCCTAGTATAATAAAAAAGCGATTACAAATGGGAAGCCTTTAAGTCGACAGATGAAAGTCAATATTTACACCATGTAGCAATTTCCAACAAGCTTTCACCCTAGTGAATGTTGGTTTCTTTCTCACCTCGAAAGCAATAATATACAGTACCATGAAGTATTTGTTCTGAAAAGCGTTGGGGCCAGCCTGAATATTAGAAAATGGAATACGTTTCTGGCTGGGAAGTTGCAATTTCCCACAGATCCCACTTTCTAAATCTTTGGCAAATACGTGCTATTCGTTTGCAAGCAGGCGAAAAACTTTAGGCTCATTAATTTAAACTCTCAGTTACAAAGCATTGACACTCGTTGAGATGGTAATTAAAGGTGACAGAAGGGTTGAGGGAGATTGTGAAGCTTGTGGGAACTAGTATGGTGAAGCTAGGATGGAACAGAGGAAAAAGTCAAACGCGGAAACAATTAACACGCCATTTTTACCTTGCTTGGGACTCTGTTTGCCAGTCAGCTTCAGCCGTTGTCCTCATTATGCGAGGACTTTTTGTCCTCCCCACCTTTTTTGATTTGCCGCGACTTAAAGGAAGGGGCTTAACTGCTGACCTTGTGGACAAGCCTATGTACATCCTTGCAAAATTGAAAGGCCGAAAATGTGTCTAAAAACTCTAAATCATTTAATGGCGCGTCTTTGATGCTTCATTCAAAGTGAAAGAAAGCAGTTACCAGGCAGTTCTTTTTTATGAGTTTTATTACCCATTAGGTAGTGTTTTATAATACTGATATCAGCCATTATTGTTGTGCAACATTGTTTAGACATTAGTTTTAGATACTGCTTTAGCAATTCATTCTGGTGTCACTATACTTTAAACACATGTCTTCTCGTGCCTCTGTTAGTCTATATTACTCTGTCAGTCTATATTTTGAATCTTTCTTCTGACGCCTTTAATGGTCCCTGGTTCAGCGATCATTTTGATCTTTTATTTAAAAAGAAACAAAATACTAATTATAATGCTAGGCGATTTGTACGGCGCACTGATCCCGTGAAACAAATCATGGTGCTGCCGAAATGAGTTTGCTTGGAGACACTGAGTCTTGAAGAGGTGCGTTCAGAGAATTAGCCTGGGAAAAGTTTAAATCGGGGGACATGGAACCGAAGGGTGTCAGATGTTGAGCGAAGTATGCTGGATGAGTTTTGGGTGGGGAGGTAGGAAGAAAGATAACGAGAAAGACAGTGACTGAAAGACTGACAACAAAAATAGTCCAGTTTGTAAATAATACGGTCAGTGATTGGCAACCAGTGAAGTAAGCAAAGCATGGAGTGTATAAAATGGTCGGCCGTATTTTTTTCCGGAGCACCAGACGGGGAACAGCATTTTGGACGTGTGGAAAATTTGTAGGGTGTGTAGGTGCTCAACCGTCATACCTTCTTCAGGATGGTAGCCACGGGGACAGTGATCGTGAGTGGTTCAGCATGACTATGTTACCACTGAACCTAGCGCTTACTTTACGCAGCTTTTACCTTTTCCTGTCGCAACCATTTCTTCTGCTGGGTGGGTTTTAGCCATAGGACCAAGCTGGACTCGAACTACACTCTCTCCACAGTGGAGTTCTGTAGGCAAGTTCAGCTGTAGCTGCTAATAAAATTGCTCTATACAAGTGCAGGTTCGGGGGAGGGGGGACAGATTACGTAAGAGCCGAACAAATGTATTCCTTAGTTCTCCTTGGTTTTCTTTCCACTTTTTGTCGAGTAGTTCGGTTCGGAGCCTTATTCCTGAGGGGAAGTCATTGCTTACTAAATTAATAGCTTCTGCTGCCCGTAGATGTCAACGCGAAGCAGATTCAGATAATAAATCCCTTTCAGTGCCAGGCCGCAGTCTGATAACTCAAAGGTATACAGACACGCTCTTTGGAAAAGGACTAGAGAAAGACTTCATCTGCCTGGTACCTATAGACTTGTGCGTGGGGTCGCCGTGTGAAGCTGGTTTTTCCTAGCGACGAGGCGCACGTGCGCGGACCAGTTAACACCTTGATAAATGTCATGCGCCGGGGCGCGGACCCACCGCCCGCCGATCGCGAGCCCAGTGCAGGCCGAGCACGGGCAGCCCGTGAGGGGCCTCAGTCGGTTTGTTTGGCAGCGCATTATGTGGAAATGAAATTTTGAGGCCCGCAAGCTTTCGTCAAACAAGGCCTGCGTTCCGATGGAGCTGTACGCCAGGCAGCTAAGTATACCTGTATGCTCTATGTGCGAGCGAGTAGGGGGTAGAAGGGAGAAGGGGGGAAAAAAAGAAGAGGAACAAATCTTTGGCTTTGAAATAGAAGAGGATGCGCCTGCCCCGCAGGACGGTGAAAGTCAGGCGATGGGAGTCATGTTTGTAAGGGATTGCAGAGTCGCTTCACTGACAATGAGACAAGAGCCTTGGAGATGCATGTGGAAGTAAAAGTGCTAGGAGGTAGGCAATAATGAGTGGCTGGGTGGAGAGGTGCTGGCATCCTTTGGTGCAAGTCAGATGCCGTGGCCTCAAAGGTTCTGTGACTATAGGGAGAGGGATCATCCGACGTGCTTTTGGTATGTGGACAGGGGGGGATATGAGAGGCTGAAAATATTTACCCTTGGCGAAGCAGCTCGTTGACAAGTAGGTGGGGAAAAATCAGAGGCTAAAAAAAAAAAAAAAAGACAGCACGATTCTCCTTAATGGCATCGAGGTTGTGTGGGTGGCTGGTGACAAAGTTGTCCCCCTCCAGCTATTATTTCTTTTTTTATGAAAAGTACGTTTTGTGGTGAGGGCAGGAGGTTGGGGTTAGAGGCTGATGGGTAATACGCTTTACTTCGGAGTAGATGCTTGATGGTCTGAAGCTTGCTCAGTACGGTGATAGGAAAATCCCTCTGCTCACCCAGCAGAAGGAGAACATGATCACGAACTTGTATTACCTCATATAACAGGAGAGGTATTTGTGGCTGGAGTAGTCTTGGCCGCCACTACAGCCACTCATCTGAGGAACGTTTCACGTGCAACTGACGGTTCAACAAGAGAGTGGAATGAGTGAAAGTCTTTCACTCTACTATAGCAATCATAGACGATAAATAGAGAAATTACTTGAATTGTACTGGTTGTAGATACTGATAAATTTTAAACACTTTATGGTTTTGAATCTAAGGTACACCTGTATTTAATTCAGTAGGTATGTCCATGGGAATTTGTGATAGAATTTTTACCCACTTTACATCGTCCTAGAGTTCTGAAATTTTCACCAGTTACTGGCGACTATGCAATATTAAACCATTTCCAGCACTCCACAAGTAGTAAAATAATTTTTGTATTTTTTTATATTTTGTTCGAAAACTTATAGCCTGAGTTAGGGGAGATAGAAAATTGCTGCTCTAGGACTAGTAAACTATAATTATCCTTCCTAATTCAGCCTATAAGAAGGGAAGAAAGCTATAAAACGGAAAAAAAATTGATGACAGAATTCAAAAAGACTAAAAAAGATTAAAATCCAATAAGTGAAAAATTTTAAACACACTTACTTGAAATGCACTAAAAAGGATAAATACTTTTTCTTTAGGTCTCGGGATGTTCTTTAATATAACTTAAAATGGAAAAGTGTGAAGGGCACTCTTACAAACCTTAAAATAAAAAACTATAAATCATTATAAAATCTTTCCAAGAAAACCCTCACACTTTTATATTATACGTTTTATGTATTAAAGAATATCCCGAGACCTAAGAAAAATTATTTTACCCTTTTTAGCGCATTTCATTTATTAAATGGGTTGTCGTCAGTTAAAGAAAGAGACGGCTAAGAGAGAGAGAGACGGGTGCGGAGAGCTGAGCGTGTGAAGTGTCGCAAAGTTAGGCTACTCGTCATCTCCTCCTGTCTGCTTCCTCAGTAATCTCCCTGACCCACGGCGTTGAAAATAGGAAGTCAAAGGGTCCTAGGGCGCAGATACCCTTGCACCGCCTCCATCCCCATCATACCCCCCGCCCCCAGCTTCCTCTCACCCTGCCTGTGCGCCAACATGGCCGCTCCCTATTCCTCGTACTGTCTACCCTCACCCACCCTGCATGCCCTGCACCCCAGCACCACCACCACGCGCGCCCACCCAGCATGCAAACAGGGGCCCGACGTTCAGACGTTCAGACGGCCGGACAGGACGAAGGCAAACGCTGCGCCCGAGAGGTGCCGTCCCGCGAGGTTTGCTCGGCTCACTTGTTAATTAGCACGGCTAATTAGCGACACGAGGATGCACAGAAGACGAGTGAGTGGATGCGGTTGAGGAGGGAAGGTAAATAGAAACCATCCTACGTGCTATTTTTTCCAAAGTTACTTCCCTTTCATTCGATGCGCCTTTAAACTCTTCTTTTGAGGTGGACAGGTGGGTCAAACCCGGGTACCCCCATGCCCCCACCCAGCCAACCTTCCAACCCTTTATTTTAACAACTCGCAAAATACATGTCTTTCAGTCCCAGTCAAGAGTGAAATGTTTATAAAGCGTGGTAATCAAATGTTTACAAATCATCAAATCATTTGGAGTAAAGAGTGTTTCTTAGAAAAAGAAGTATAAAAAAGAAAGATGTATATTAGAGGTGGAGTAAGGTAGAGCGTAAAAAAAAGTAAGTGGTCAACATCTGCGAGTGAAATTTTTTTATGAAATAGAAGGTCGTGAAATTAATTAATACAGGTATGAAAAGTGAAAGAAAATATTTTTTTACGGAGAAAGAGTCCACCATCTGGAAACGCTTTCATTTTTTTCACCCTCCCTCTCCGGAAGTGTCACTGTTCGAAGTATGCACTAAAGTCTACGCCAGTTTCTTCATTAAACCGAGGACCACGGGTATGTGTGCATGGCTAAGTCGGATAGTAGAGAGCCGACAGGTCTCAACACTGTTTCAGATGAGGACTGCGAGATAGTGGGTGAGAGGGACTGACGCCTCCTCAGTTCCAAAGAGTTGCCACGTGACCACCTGTCTTGAATATGTCTCTCCCCGTCAGCTGGAGCGCCACCTGCTGCCGCAAGTCTTGCCGCTGCCTCGAGTCGGAAAGTCTTGGGAGAGTCTGACACGCGTTCTTTGTGGCCTTGCTCCGACCCGTGCCTTCCTTGGAGACATGGCTCACCTTCGCTTGTGGCACACCTGCTTCTGTGACACGACGAAGTATTCTGAAGTCTGGATCGCTGACTCCTGCCTGAAAGTAATCGAGGACGATTGTTTTGGAACAGTTGAGCTATGGGTTGTTGTTATTGTTGTTGTTGCCTTCTCTTCCTTGGGGACACGACTCATCTTCGCTTGTACAGCTGCTGCCATGAAATGACAGAGTGGGTACTGGAACGACGCCGTGGATTCTACTAGGGTGGGACATAACCTAACTAACTGATGATGTAACTGCTCGTTGTTGAGGAAGTGGGAAGCAAGGCTTTATTGATTTTTTTAAAATAATAATAATAATAATAATAATAATTTAAATCATTATTATTGTGCGCGATGTCCTTTCACCTGACATGCTTTTGCTGTCACTGGATCTACCTCAACTTTAGTGTCTCAGTATCTCTGAAATTATAACTGTTTGTTTTTAATCTACGGAGTCTTCACGTGTTCTCATCTACGGGCCTTGTGATTTGTCCTCTACATGTTTTGGTTTAGGTTTGTACGTATACACGATGTCGATTGACTTCTAATAAGAAGTGTGCTCATCATCATCATCATCAGCAGCAGCAGCAGCAGCAGCAGCAGCAGCAGCAGCAGCAGCAGCAGCAGCAACAACAACAATGGAGCGGATGTCTGCCATATTGACCAAACTTTCTCTCCGACAAAATGCAATCGAAATGCATATCCTGCTAATAAACTTATCTGCAGACATGTGAACTAGTGATTTGCAAACATTGGTGTACATTTGATCTCTTGATCCGTAAACATTAGTGTACACGTGAACTCGTGAAAGGAAGTGAAATAAAGTAGTAAGAAAAAAAACCCCAGACAACAACACAAACAACCCATTCCGAAACACCGCAGTGAAACACGAGAGGTTTTGTACCTGAATTTCCTTCCCCGCGCGTGTGGGTTCCGCACGTGCTGAAATGATTCAATGCATCCGGCAAATTTTGAATCATCTTTTTGCCCCTGGCTGATTTATGGGCGAATAACTAGCGTCGAAAGATCTGCATAGCACGCGCGTGGGGGCCGGCATGCAGTGGCGGCCCTTACTTTGGCGATATGGAGAGCAGCAACAACAGCAGAAAAAAACCTTGACAACAATCAACTCGCCATCCCAGCACTCCACGAATGCTGGTGTCATTGTGTCTTCACACGGTGCGTGAAATAGAGCCGCTTGTTGGCTCGCCTGCGGATCAAGAAGAAGCGAGAGGAAGAAATCAGAGGATGGGGAAAGAAAGGACGTAAGAGAGGCTGTGGGGGAAGTTGAGGGGAATGGTGGTGGGAGGGGGGGGGGAGAGAAAGAGTGGGGTTCCACTGAAGTAAACCGACAGCTGCACTTGCGGCGTTTGTCTTAATTACCTTCCTTTATCTTGCCGTTTTCTTCGACATCTTGTACATCCACACAGGGGTGTCGCGGTACTATTGCCAATGAACGGTGTCAAGAAAACAAACCGCGTCTTTTCTGTTCTCTCTCTCTCTCTATTTGTCTCTTCCCCTTTTTCCTTCTTTCACTTCTCACACGAAAAAAATACGCTAATGTCCCTATACCAAAAATTGACTTCAAATACTCCAATAGAGCAGCCTTCTTCATCGCCACCAAACGAACTCAATACTTATTTATACTAAAACTTATGATGACACTTTAAGATCTCTTGTCCACCGATAACAAATCTAGCACGAGAACCCTTGTTAAACTTTCATAAGGAACACATGTGATAAGCCATTTAAATAATAATTACTATCTTTGAACCCTTATTTTACCATCCCTCTAAAGCTCTTTGCTATCGAAGAAGGTCGGCAGCTTAGGGAATGTTTTCTCGTAGAGGTGATGGTTGGATGTTAAAAATCCCTCACAGTTTTTTTTTATTATTATCATTGCCGCTCGATATCGTCATCAGTATTGGCATTCTGTCTAAGTGTTTTCATGCGTGCATATTTGTGTGTGTGTGTGTGTGTGTTTAAGGGATATACCCGAACACCTCGCACACGTGTGTGCACCAGCGCGCACGCACGCACCCACGCACTCTCGCACGCGGGGATCGTTGTTTTGCGGAAGCTGGTGGGTAGGGGGAGCGGGAGACCAAGGCCACGTGTTCCACAGGGGCGACAATCCATGAGATAAGACAATGCGCCAGGCATGACCTGCGAAATACTCTTGGCAGCAGCATTGTAGATCAGCAGCTTTGTCGAGTTGTATTTGGTTCAGGGCGACCCCTTCGTCTCCTCCCACAGGCGTCCGAAAAATTCGATACAAAAACCTGGCCTGCCCAAGGGCCTTGACGGGCGGTGTTGTGGGAACAAGTACGTCCCTCGGCCAGCTCCCTCGGCGGCGTGTATGTGTGTGTGTGTGTGTGTGAGAGAGAGAGAGAGAGAACAGCGCCTTATGAAGAAGCTGTAAGGGTGACGGTGTAACGTTCAAGTTTCTGCGTAGAACGAGATGACGAAAACGCATTTCCAGTTTCTTATCTAGGCGAGGTGCATGCCCAATAGCTGGCCACGTCTCTAGTTCTGAAGTAGGGTCAGATGCTGACAACTGTTCTCAATTTTTAAATCTGCCCAACTTCACGTATGAAGTCTAATCGAGTCATTAAATGTTTTGCGTTTGCAGTCTCGCCGGCACCCATGATTTCAGCCACAGAATGTTTGTGATACTTACTTGATCGGTTGCGACTAGACCACGAGTGTCTTGACTGCTGGATGATTTTAATAGACCTTTCCTGCCTGTGGCACAATGACACACAACAATAGCTTGCTATGTTCTTTCGTTTTGCTACTTTCCACTGGGACCCTGGGGGTGTCGTAGGAAGGTGAAGACTGCGGGTTATGGCGCCTATGGCATCAAAGTCACGTGGTGGGATGATCTCGATGCAGCGTCTGTCGGGTCATCCTCTTGATTGGATCATCTTTCAGTGTGGAGTCTGATTGCATGACAAGTGGCATCCTGATCAGGTGGCCGAACCACGTATCATCGCTGCTACTGGATGTGGTCTTTACAATATTTTTTTTTTAATTGTTTTCTTTGGTGATGGGGGGGGGGGTGAGCATCTGTAACGGCTCCAAAAGGTTTGAAGATACGAGCTTGATTTACGCGTGACGCTTATTAGTTAAGCACAAAAGACGTTATTAAACAGGATGATATCAATATAAACAACAAGATAAAATGACAAGAGTATGTGAATAAGAACTATAAAACTTTTACTCACCATGGTAACCAGGATTCAACAGCGACTTACCTTGAGATATCATTCAGGGAAACAAGGGTTGTGTTAAAGTAGGGCGCTTAGAGTGACGGGCCTTTACAAAATTAGCAGCGTGACAAAGAAAGGGGAAATAAGTAACATAAGTAACAAGAGCACTTCCCGTCCGCATCCTTGGAAAATCGGTGACCTTGATGATTTTAGCGCAATGACGGACACACGGGTTTTGGGATGAAGGATAGTTATCGACTTTGACTGGTCTGTGAATGTGTTTACAAGCTGGATGTAGCTATTGGCGTCGAAAGTTCTTCGAGAAGGTTAGAGCATCAGATGGCCAAAGCAAGTCAACAGTACAGAGAGAACTATGCAGACGTATCTAGAGTGTAAATTCAATGTTTCCTAGCTGGGAGACGGAGTCGAAGGCCTGATGGGAGCATCAATACACTCCGCAGCAGGTGACAAAGTGATGGTCTGTTTACCTGCTCCTACGAGGTGGGAGGAAATGCCACAACTTCCAGCAAGGACAGCGGGATGTCTTTTTTGATCTGTAGAGGCGAGATTTTATCTTCTTCTTTTTTTTTAACCAGGGTGGCTTACCCGTGATGTATAGTGGGGTCGTTCCTTGGAATCGACATGGATAGTTACAGGTCCTTACCCGAACTCATATTTTATGATGTATCATCCCGCCGACCGCCCACGTTTGTTTATGCTCTTGGTTGATGCAATCATCATCATCATCATCATCATCATCATCATCATCATCATCATCATCATGATCATCATCATCATCATCATCATCATCATCAAAGAAAAACCCAGATGCAATCATTTCAACTAGCCACAACCACCGCAACATTTATACCACACCACCCAGCACAGACCAGATTTCAGAACACTTCGTGAAGCGTCTTTGGATTTTTAAGTCGAGATAATTTGTTACGCTTACAACTCAATCCTGATGTTGAATGACAGGTAAATAGACCTTTTTTCCCCCCAAACGGATGCATAGCAATGAGCATAACCAAGAAGTACAATAATGAACAATTGTGATGCGAAAAAAGTAGCAATTCTCTTGGGTTTCAAGGTTGTCCTGACACCGCCCGCCACCAAGTCTTCCCCGTCCCACAGCATCCCAGCGTCACCCCCACGTCAAGGGAGGGCACCAGGCCGCAGTACTGTGTGTCTGTTGTGTTGTCCCTGCTAATCCGCACTGGCGCTTCATTTACTCAGCATGGCGACTGCAAGAAAAAGGCACAATGTCCGTTTTGAGGGAAGCGTTGCGTGTAAACACCGGTTCCCCTTGCAGCCGGCCGGCTGGCCGGACGGCCAGCCAGCGGACAGGGAGGAGAGCGAAGAGGCCCAGCCGGCGGTGCTCACCGTAACAGTGGCCTCCCCTGTTGTGGGCCACTCAGGTAAACACGGCTGCCCAGCTCCCGCGCGCCCGGGGCAGTAAACAGCAGGCTGCACGTGCAAATTTGGAGAGGAAGATGGAAGGATATAAGAGCTAAACAATTCGGGACAGATCTGCAGCGTCGGGATTTGCTGAAATCCCTTTGATCTTGGCCGCAAACACGGGAGGTGACTAGCTACAAGTGGGCTGGGCAAACCGCTGCACTGCAACGCTGAAGACTCGCGGGTATCCGCGGGGGTCACCCCCCTCTCGCACCCCCTCCCCCCTCTTGCCGTCTCTCCAACCAACCTGTCTGCTCTTTCTTTCTCTGAAAATGCGTGCACACGCGCGCACACACGCACAAATGTAACAACACTGCTGCAATACTGCACCATACTCTACTTCTCCTTTACACACGCACGCACGCACACCCCCTCTCCTTCTACCTCAACAGTAAATACCACGTCACTATAAACACCATAAAACACAATATGAATAATCAGAAAGCAAAATCTGTACTTTTGCCTCACAACGCGGATCAACTTGTATCCTTGCGCTACTTCAAGACGAACTTAATTTTGACGACGCGCTAAGCATAGATTTGGTCTTTTTACGATGAGTGGTAGAATAAATGTTTGTCCTACTGTATGTCTGACATGAATGAGCAAGACACAAAAATAAAGGTAAGAGGGTGTGAATAGAAAACTTTTAAGTAAACGTACTGTGAACAGCAGAATAAATGTTTGTCCTACTCTATGCCAGACATCAATGACAGAAACAGAAAAAAGTGAAGAGGGTATGAACAGATGGTTTGTAAGTAAACGTACAAACAAACCACACATTGATACGTACGTAAATACATACACAAAAACATAAACACATGCATTTCTCTGTATATTTTCGTGTGGTGCTCTATGGTGGAGCTGATGATGGGTATAAATTCAGTCATGTGTTCACGTGTTGTCTTTTCTTATTATCGCGGTTGTGTCTGTGAAGTTGTGTATTTTTCTACCTACATGTCCTCATCGTGCAGCAGTTGCTGTTCTTTGGACTCGATGTACTGCGCTGTAAATAAAGTTGTTACAACCTTCGTGTCAGCGGAAGTACGTGTTGGAATGGAAAGAAAACAACACCGTGCAGTGCGACCTTTACGTACGAGGCACTTTCTTTTTTTTACAGCAAAGTCAAACTCCATGACACAAAACATGAAAGAAAGTTATGTTATGAATAACACTGAGCCACTTGAAAAATAAAATGTGGAATAAAAGAACACAACTACATGAAAGAAAGTTGTGCAATGAAAAAAAATTATGCACCCACTCACATACTGGTACACGTTCATTTATTTGTTAAAAAAAATGTAAAAGGTTCAAGTGATAGGAGGGGCACTGAACAGTGATTCGTTGAACCACTTCAGCCACTTTTTGGTGTAATTTTAATCAAATGCCTATCTGCTGCGTGGGCAGTGGAGAGGGGAGGGGGATCAGCCACCTTTTAAGCTAAAGCTCATATTTCCTGGAAATAATTAACAGTTTGGCGCTTGTTTGTGATGCACTAAGTCCCAGGTTGTAGACTGAGTTACAATTTTGCAATCAAACACCTTTAATTATTGCTCACTCCAATAATTCGTAAGAAAGTTGACAAGTTGACAAAACTGTAAAATTCTTGATAAAAGCTTGTTTGAAGTGTAACTGGATCGGATATTTGTACATGGTTATGACATTATGATATGACCTCCCACCATCCCTTCACCAAAAAAGTGTTTAAGAGATGAAGCTGAACATGAACGGTGTGTGTGTGTGTGTGTGTGTGTGTGTGTGTGTGTGTGTGTGTGTGTGTACAAAGCTGTAGATAAGCAGGATTTAACTAATGATTGATTGTATCCATGAGCTGGGTGTTGGATAAAGTCGCCGACGTGACAAATGATTGCGGACAGTCCCTTGTGTTCATTTTGGTTCTTTTCTCGCGTCAGTTGACTCTATGAACACGTGCGATTGACACCAGAAATCTATTTACTTCGGCAAAAACAGGTTCATACACTGGCTTCAGTCTTTTCAATCTAGTGTCAGGCGCATGGCGGACCTATCACTTTCTTCTTTCACATATTCTCAAGACATGTGGTTATCTCTCTTTTTTTTCACTCCAAAAGCCTACTTCGATTTTTGTTTGCATTTTATAGACGACTGGCCGGCTTGTCCAAATTTATTTCTTTAGTTTTACTACAATTTACATTTCTTACATCGTGCTGGAACGGGAACATCCACCTTTACAAAGACACCCGCCTGTCACCAGTAAAAATGGTGGGGATGGGGAGGATAAAGTCACGGACGTGTATAGGTGGATTGCTGTCTACCGAGCTTAAACAATGGATGTGAATAAACCAGAAGCTTTATAGTCAAATGCCTCGTTCAAGTAGTTAAACTGAAACGTGACTAAGTCGGAAGCTTTGTAGTCAAAAGCCTCGTTCTATAACTTAACTGAAAAAAAAAAATCGCCTGCAAAAAGTCCAGTAATACAAGTCCGTGATAAAGTGAAGAGAAGGAAGGGTGTTGACGGGATTGGCCGGTGGGGTGGGGGGAGCCTGGTTTGTGTTACAGTGAACTAAACCTCACCACGCCTCGACAGCTCTTCTCACGCCAGACACCTCACGAGCGAGTGACGAGCAGTCCGACAGCTGTCAGGCCGATACATTTTAGTCGGTGGGTGAGCCTCCGACAGCCTCGCTGGTTTAGTTGTGTTCAAGATCGATGATTTATTTTGTGGATTTCAGATTCTCACCAACATACAGCAAACAATGCTGTCCCACTACCCCCCGAGACCGTATCCTAACTGTTCCTGTCACCAGAACAACAACATATGGTCACAGGACTTTTGGCTACTGTGCTGCAAAACAATGGAACTCTCTTCCTTTCCATATCCGCCACCTTCCTACAACTGAATCTTTCAAATCTGCACTGAAAACGCAGCTCTTCCTTGAGCATTTCTCCTAACACAGTCCACACAATGCTCGTCCTTCTTAACCCCGCCCCCTTCCCTCTTGCTACTTTACCCATCTTTCTCGCAGAATCACTATATTTTTCTGTTCCTGTTACTTGATGCCTTTTAATGTTTTCTGTTTCGTCAGTACTGTCGTTTTCTTTCGTCCCCTTTGTTCTGTGTCTACTTAGTCCACGTCTCTTCCTCGTTTTAAGCGCTAAGAGCATGCTCTCTATGAGTGTGAATATGCGCTATAAAAATCTTCACTATTATTATTATTATTATTAAAAGTGTGTGTGTGTGTGTTAGTTCATAAAGGAATAGTTTTGTTTATCTTTCAACGTTTGTCAGAAATCCATAACACTTTAATAACTATTCTAACATCAAACATTCTCGCATGCATCTTTATATCAATATATCCAGCTGGTCTGTTTACCTATCTGTTGCTTTTTTTGACTTACCACGGAAAAGTAGAGATGTTGTAAGTTTATTTCTCCTTTTTAAAATCTCATAATTATCTGAGATTTATATAAAGCAGTCACCTCAAGGTCTTTTTTTTTATACTAAAGGAAGCAGCATCTTTTGCAGAGACATTCACTATAGAAAAGAAAGCAGGTCGTCTGTGGATAGATAGTTAATGTTGTTAAATGCTTTATTTCCTTTACTGGTAATTATGCACCGTGTTCATGATCAAATATTTCAAGACGGTTGTAAGATAAAATTATTTCTAAAAAGATCAACTTTGTTAATGAAATACCATATTTGATTCATACATTTATACCACACTTCGTTTGCACATTCACATCGTACATGTCCTTCACATATTTACATGTGCATGCATCTGCCTGTTGAAAGAAAGATAAACATTATTTCCAACGGTCATACATTTACCTATCCGAAGTAAAAAGCATGAAAAGCGTCTGCTGAAAAGATGAAAGTTGCCTCCGCTTTGACTCTAAATTTTATTAAGAAAGTAGATCAGTAAGTAGAAGAGGTTTTAATAAATTCACATATAAGGTATCGACTTCATTTCAACGCAACTATCGACACTGAAAAGACTCAGACCAAACAGTAAACACACACACACACACACACACACACACACACACACACACACACACACACACACACACACACACACAAACACAAAACTGCGCCCTATGTTTACGCACAATTATTTTGCTGACTTATCATCAGCCTTCAACACCATACAGCTACATATCCCAGCTAGAAGAATCCTCGACGAGTTTTCTTTGATCATCAGCTAGTGTCAGGATCATCCACTTTTTGGTTGACAGTCAGCAGCGAGTACTTGTCAAAGGCACTTTTTCTGACTTAATCACAACGTGCACCGGCTCACCTCAAGGCTGTGTTTTATCCCCGCTTCTGTTTATTCTGTGTACCAACAGTTGTCGCAGTAACCATGAGGGTCAATACCTCGTCAAATTCTCTGATGACACGGCACTGCTGTCTCTCCTTAGCGGGCCAGCAGATACCCACGGTGCAGCCTTGGAAGAATTTATTGTCTGGTGCGATGAAAATTTCTTAGAACTTAATGTGAGTAAAACCAAAGAGATGGTTTTCGATTTTCGTCGGAATTCTCCACCAAGTCCTGTAAGTGTCATCCACGACAAGGAGGTGGAAATGGTTCCTGTTTTTGAATACCTGGGCACCATCTTCGACAGGCGACTTTGCTGGGATGTCAACACCCAGGCTGTCGTGACGAAGGCTCAGCAGCGCCTCTTCCTTCTCCGGAAGCTGAAGTCTTTCTCTGTCTCCCACCAATTTCTTCAGCTTTTCACAGATCGCACATAGAGAACGTGCTGTCCTTCTCGTTTATCTGTTTCTACAACAGCTTATCGGTGAAGGACAAGAGCAGCCTACATCGTGTGGTATCCACCTGCTCAAAAGTCATTGGGACAGCCCAAACTACTCTTCAGACTCTGTATGACAGGCAGACATTTCTGAAAGCGTCTGGAATCCTCCGTGATGACAGGCATGTCCTGTCGAGAGAGTTTGTCCAGCTCCCATCGGGCCACCGATTTTGTGTGCCTGCATGCAGGACTAAAAGACTGCGGCTGTCATTTCTTGTTTCGGCCGTGCGTCTCTTGAATGGTGCTGTGCGAATGAATGAAACATGAATATGGAAGTCTGTTTGGTGCATACGAATGTGTGTGTGTTTCGTGTGTGTGCGTGTTTTTAGTGTGTTTTGTGTGTGCGGTGTGTGTGTGTGTGTGTGTGTGTGTGTGTGTGTGTGTGTGTGTGTGTTGTGTGAAAATTGTATCGAGCTGCCACCCAAATGCCCTCTGGGACAAATAAAGTATTATCTTATCTTATCCTAATACCATATTTGGCACACGGGCCATACCGAGGCAGTCTAATTTTGCAGATGAGTGAAAACAAGTTTGCTGAGATAATATAGAAGAACAGCGGATGAAGAGGCAGCAAGAGGAAAAAAGTAGCATATGGATGTAAAGGAGAAACCCTGACATAGTGCCTCGGAAGAACACGGCAACGAACGTCAGGGCGATAGTCAGCCATAGTTACATTTCGAATCACCGACTTTTGACACGACTGCAAAAGGGACTCGATAACTTACACTGGGACTTGCAGTTGGTGGAATCGGGTGCAGTTCTTCCAGGCAATCAGAAGCTCACAGCCATATTAATCTGGAATCTCTACCCCATGTCTATCAACACAGCAGCAAAAGCGGTGATTATTCTTAGCAGTGGTAACATCGTCCGCTTTGTTTAACACCCGAGCATATTTATAATTAAGCTGTTCATCTCGAGACATGCACAGAAATTAAGTCTTTCGAGCAAGTGAGTGCGCCGTGGCCGGAAGTTCCTCTGAGAAAGCAGACGATTGACTGAGTGCCATCGTTGTTGAGACGAAAGGTCACTTTTTTCTATGAGGTGGCGAGACTTTTTTTTTTTAAGATGACTGAGCAAAAGTTTCAGCTGTGTCACGTGCTTACAGACCGCAGTTTTTGTGTGGAGATGTCTCAGATGTCTCACAGCCTACAGACCTTCAAGTGTGTCTGAAGCAGGTGTCAGCAAATGTCTAGTCATCTGACACAAGTACTTGCAGGTGTTGACGAGTCTTGATGAGAAGATCTGGATTTACAAGCGCGTACCCACGCACGCACTCACAAATAAACAGGTGTGCAATCACATACATACATACATACATACATACATACATACATACATACATACATACATACATACATACAAATGCACTAATAGTTTAAGTCTTATCATTATTATTTGTGATCATTTAGAGGTTGAACATGACTAACTCCTTTTAGTTAGGAAGCCAGGGAAAAAAATGTGAGGAGGAAGATAGCTTTGCAGCACCAACACCATGCAGACCCATGCTGATTAGCATGACGACTGTATCACCAACGGGTGAGACATTACCCTCGGCAGCATTAGACGGTAGGCTTGGAGGCTGTGTTGTCTCATGCACGCGCATCCCTCTCCATGTGTCTGCCCGCTTGCACGTGCATTTCATAGCCCAGGGCCATCAATCCCTGCACGTGCCACAAGCCTTTCGTCTTGCCTGCAGCGCTCCCTAGACAGGGAAA
This sequence comes from Marisa cornuarietis, assembly GCA_004794655.1. Taxonomy (NCBI): domain Eukaryota; kingdom Metazoa; phylum Mollusca; class Gastropoda; order Architaenioglossa; family Ampullariidae; genus Marisa; species Marisa cornuarietis. Next base: position 724,377 of record SMMW01000616.1, read on the forward strand.
GGTGTTGCGGGACCTTGAGTGGCCTCCCCTTCCCCCTCAACTTACCTGTCAGAACCACTGGAGATCTTTGTCCGACTTCCAGCCGGGCAGCTGTCTCTTCTGCCACAAAGAGCGACAGCCTTGATTAGGTGTCTGGAGTAGTGAAGGTGGGTGGTGGTGGTGAGATGACGGGGTCAGAGGCCACAGATAATGAACGTGGTGGCAAATATCGCTGATTAGCACTACACCACGTGACTAGACCTGCTGCCATTGCGGTGATCGCACTACGCCAAGCATGTTATGGCAGAAAACGCTGAGACTGAGATATTTACAAGCAAAGACACTGACGTCTTTACTCTTTACAGCAGGACAAGCTGAGATCGGTGTCATTGCAAGAGGATAAGCTGAGATTGATCCCATCACAACAGGACAATCTGAGATCGATACAACAGGCTAAGACTGACGTCACTGCACCAGCACAAGTAGAGACGGACGTCTTCACAACAGCGCCGTCTGAGGCTGGTACAAGTACACCCGGACAAGCTGAGACCGACAAATGTACAGACGGACAATAAGATACGCAGCTACTGACGTAAAAGCCTAAAAAAAACAAAAATAAACCTAATTTAAATTGTAGGTACTTTCTATACCTAGTCACAATTTTCTTTCACAATTTTTATTCTCCCTCCCACTCTCTCTCTCGCTCTCTCTATCTCTCCCCCCGCCACACACACACAACACTGGACAGACAAGTGGCAGAATCTCGGGAAATCGCGCAGTGACCGAGAACAAGCGGGTTGACGGGGTTGTGATGCAGGTAGCTGTCAAGAGTGGGGAATGGTTCGGACCTACGGTGTCTTGCTGCAGGTCCGTCAGCATATGGACCACAGTCCTGCAGCTCTGAGGTGGGCTGGAGGGGTTTCCGGTAGCATATGAAAAAGTCGACACTGATAACAGGCCCCACCACTATTTACTACGAGGACGACGAAGCTGCACACCTGGTGATGGTGTCGTCAGTTATGTTCACTCATGTCCCAAAAGGAAGGCGGAAAACTTCTGAGATTCGTGGGAAAGCATTCTAAATCACTTGTAAACCAGAGAATTTATGTGCGTGACAACAAACGTTCCTTGCAACGGCAAAGTGATTTCGTTGTATAATGTTGTCATTGTCAGCACAGTGATAAAAAAACTAAACAACTCTTATAATAATGGCGTCTACACACAGTGTCGGTAAAATGCAGGGCCGTTAGATCCCCCCTCCGCTAAACACAGTATCAGTACAACACAGGACCCCTATAGAAGATACACACTTGCACACATTGTGTGTATTAGATGCACACTGAGCTAGTAGTGTTAGCTACTTAGCGAGGGCAAAACATAGCTTATCTCGGATGTGTCTTAGGAAGTTTTTTTTCCCGCGGAGGATTTTAGTCACTGGTACTATCGGACGATTATTCCTGCAGGGCAACGCAAAATCTTGCCGCTTCTTCATCTTTCTTCTTCCTTTTGTTTTGTTTCTTCTAAAACAATACAATTCCGTTTTCGTTTCCTTGCCAGCCTTGCAGTTGGCACTTCAAACAACTTTTTATCTGAACTTTCTAATTTATTTTCACTCCTCACAAACTTTCTTTAAATATTGTAACGCCATGTTCTAAACGCAGTTTGTTGTGTTGACAAGGAACAAACAGTCGGTCACGTCGAGTCACGGGGAGCTGACCAGTGGCTACTGACTACTTGACCGCGCGGTGCGGGGCGGCGCTTTGATAGGAGGCTGGCATCGTACAGCTGGTCGGTAGCAGAGGAGGAACAGAACGTGCTCTCCAACCGTCTGCGGGCCCACTGTGACCGGTCAAAGATCAAAGAGCAGACGGCCCGCGGTGGACACGGAACAAACAGCCAAGCGACCCCTGGGCCCCTACCGGTGCGAGTGTTACGTCAGTGGGGACGGCGAGGATGTCGTAATTTGCGCCGTCATCTTGGGCTCTCGTGACGCACAGGCCTGCACAGAACCCACGCGCTCGTGATAATAACTGTCCAAGCAAACAAGTGACAAAGCTTCCAAAAAATCTGAAAAACAGGGAGGGCAAGGCTTCAAAGGTCAGCTGCATAATCACCATTTTGCTAGCTTTTTTTTGTGGGGGTGAATCCTTGAAAGTCTAGAACTGCGCAGGTAGGCGGAGGCAAGGTAAGGCAAGGCACAGGTACCCACCCGCGTGGGGCCGCCGGGCTACCGCGGCTTTGCGACTTTTAAGGGTAGGCGGCCGGTTCGTAAGTCTCGGAGAACCAGGCGCTGTCACGCCCGAAGTCTTTGCCGCTGAGCGTCTCAGTCAACAGACGGGGGCTGTCGTGCTTCAGGCTGCATCCGCCACCTTACGGGTTGTGCTGAGCCCCGCTCGTTGCCTTTTGCCCTCACGAGTCGTGTCGATGGGCGAAAGGCATCACAGGGACCACGGTTGGGCGGGGAGACTTAAAAGGGTGTGTGTGTGTGTGTGTGTGCGGGGGGGGGGAGTTTGGGGGGAAAAGATGAGCGGCTGGGGTGTGTGTGAGGGGGAGGGGGATATACTGTGAGCGTCCATACCGCTTCTGTATCGGACCGTTTGGAGGTCGGGAAGACAATATGGCGGGTGGATGGGTAGCGGGGAACCGACGGCGGAGACAGTTTAACGTGGTCACGAGTTTCAGCAACTTTTTTTAATGTAGTCGGCAAACACGAAGAGGTTTTCTTTGACAGCTGAAGCGACGGCCGGACACTGTCTCAGTATTTGAAATGCTCTGACATTGTGTTTCCTTTTTTTTTCTTCATAAACCGTCAACGCTGCGCGCGTTTTGCTTTCCTAAACGGATTTAGTCCTTTGATTTCCAAACGGGAGAAGTGTCTGGTTTATATGAAAGTCCGAATGTTAAGATGGCGATATGATACCGACTACAACGACGACGATTTTGATGACGATGTGATGACGACGATGATGGTGTTGATGACGACAATGCGATGTTAATGATGGCAGAGGATGAGCGTGGCATAGATTCTAGTAAGATTGCAACTGCGCATGAGTTCTTCAGATTTGGAGCATTCAAAGGTATTTTTTCGAGTTCCTATGTGATACGTTAATGGATGATTGCCATTTTTGTGTGAGGTTTAGGATTAGGGTTAGATAACTGACTGGACAAAGCAGAAGACGTTTGCATAGGGTTTCCATAATTAAGTCCCCTTCTACTCCGCCATTAAATAGTCGCCATCCATGTAATGGTCGGCACAAGCTACGCTACAACAGTTGTGTGCCTCGTGGACACGGAAGGGGGAACCAAGAAAGATTTGGTACCAACGTAAGATGGAGAGAGAAGACGTTAAACGGCTTGAAGAGATCTCGGGCATGCGGGGCTCGCCGTCCCACTGCTCTCACTCCCCTACTCCACAACACGCGCCTCCTCTCCAAAGGTTCGACGCCTGAAGATCCCGGCACTACAGAGAGAGAGAGAAGAGTTAGGCAGCAGAGGTGGAATGGCGACGATTCGACACAAACGCCGATAATTTCATACCACGACGACAAGCATCGACCAGCGGCACCTGAGCCACGTCTGGGACGTGGGTACACGCGTGTGCGCAGGCATGCGTGGGTCGTGCGGACCGTGCGCACGAGCTTGTCAAGCACGCACTTACATCACACCAAGACCACGCGCAACATAGCTGGGGGAACTTTGGGGAAGGGTGGGGAGTGGGTGTGCACGACGCCGCGGACTGCGCTAGTAGACTAGTTAGGTGAGAGAAGTGGCTTGTCATAGCCCAACGTCAGGAGTCGGTAAGTGTTTGGAATATTAGGAGGAGCTCGTAAGCGGTTTGCTGCTGACGTGCGTACGTGTGTGTGTGTGTGTATATATATATATAGAGGTGGGAGGAATTGGTGTTTTACGCCTAGCCAGCAACTAAGGCTATATCACGGCAAGATAACCAGTCCTGTAAACAGATGCCACATGCATAGAAAGAACAGTGTGCCCGAGACGAGAGCTGAACCCAGGACAGCCAACTTTCACTGGTTTGCTGACAGGCGTTAATCGTTGCGCCACCGAATCTCCCTCATGTGTGTGTGTGTGTGTGTGTGTGAAAGAGAGAGAAAAAAGAGAAGAGAAAATGGGAAATGTTGCTGCTGCTGATGATGATCACATTTATATTGGGTTTACTCACTCCCTCCTTGGGGGGAATAAAGAAGTTGACTGTTGACACAATACGCAAAAAAAACCCATTATAAAACCATCCTGAACGTTCTGTTCATCCCATGTGTTGTTCACAAATAATGGCGCCTGAAGCATTTGACATCTCAGTCCTGACCGCGCAATGACCTGCTCGCGCACATGCGCTTACACAATTTTCCAGCGACAGCAACAACAAACAGAAGGTAACAGGTTACGTCCTTATCGAGGGCAGTGCGCGAACTTATGTGCAAGTGCAGGTTGCAGACATGCTGAGAGGTCTCACCAACCCATGTATGACCATACAAACCAAAGTGTGCATGATAATTTAGTAGGCGTGCGCTTGCTAACGCACCTTCCGGGAGGGGGTGGTGGGGAAGGGTGGTCGAAGGAGAATGTCTTGCGGCAGAGAGAGAGAGAGAGACGCGTAGTGAATGAGATGCATAGAGGAGAATGACTATAAGATGGCCTTGGAAAATTTGACAGTTTCGAGTTATTCGTCGATTTTATGCACATTTGCTCTGTTTTTATTTATTTGTTTATTTATCGAGTGCACGAAGTCCGACTCCTTGCAACACGAAAAAGACCAAGACGGCATCTCGCTACATCGCTCGCTCAATCGATTTGAGGAATGGACCGGTACTGTTTGCTTGTGTGTGTGTGTGTGTCCGTGCCTTATTTCCTCGTAATTGTGAGTGCGAGTTCAAGCAAATACATTTTATATTCTGGCAAACCCTAATACAAATTTTTGAGCAGAATAAGCCAATCGTACTTTCAAAAATAAAAATTGTTACTATACAGGGAAAAGACACAAGCACTGAATTTTTCTTTCCATCAGATATTCATTATGAACAAGCAAATCTGTACTTTTATTGTCATTTTCAACATGGATGCTAACACGCATTTTTTCAATGATTTCTTTTTTTTTTTACCATGTACACGAGATTGTTGTATTTGTTGTTACTGCCGACATCAACACGATTGTTGTAATTGCTGATGGTGTAGTCGTTGCGCCGTTGCTGGTTGTAAAGGGCGGACTTTCGAGCTTGGAACAGCAGCTCATGTTTACCAGCGTACACCCGCTTAACAACCCCACGATGCGTGAAAGGATGTTCTTCGCTTGGGAAGATCCGGCTCTTCCACCCGCTCGTGTGGGCTTACCGGATTGAATGAAAGGGTCGTGCTGTACTGTAACGATACTCACATGCAAACTCTCCAAACATGCATCACTCTCGACTTTCGCAAGCGCGCGCGTGCACGGAGGCACTCTCTGGAGGCATTTTGAGAATTGGGTACGTTCGGCACTCGACGGGGAAGTGGGGCGGGGCCGGCTCGTCAGAGGGAACAGCGGCAAGCCCCGCCCCGCCCGTCACACGCAACTGTCAATCATTTCAACCTGACAGCTTGCGTGCGGAATGGAGTAAAACCCGTTTCTCGCTCTTTTCGCCTCCCTGAAGTTTCAATCTCGCAACATTGGAATTTCCTAACTGCATGAACCCCTTAGCTGTTGAGAAGGAGGCGCAGTTTGTCAGGCTGTCGATCTCGCCCGCTGATACCCATCTTTGAGAGGTCAAGCGAGGCTAGGCGATTTGATCTGTTAGAAGTGGCGGTTTTTAATGAACTGTTTACCGTCTTTTCCTCTGATACCCCAAATCGCTCAGGCTATCAAAGTGAAGGGGAAGTTGGGTGCGACACAATAGGTCGGCTTCAGTTATCCAAGAATAATATCACATCAAGGTGTTTGTTTTTCGAGTCACGCCAAAAAATCAGAAAAAGAAGTATAAAACATGTGGACATATTGCGACTGAGTGAGAAGTGTTTGTGATAAGATTTAAGGAGAAAGAAATAACAAGCACATAAATTCAGTATCTTTTTTTTATCAAAGAGGAAAATCCGGAGGAAAAATGTATGCAGAAGCTGTTTCGATAATAATGTATGATTGTGCGGAGAAAGTAAGCACTCCAACAACTTTACTTTCAGTCCATCCGCTTTTCGACTGTTGCAAGAGACCGGCCATGATCAGTCCAGACTCCCCGCTGTCAGTAATAACGCAACATATAGCAGCGAGGATAACGAGCAATATTTTTACATTCTAGAAATATAAAGGTGACGAGAACAAGGGCATTGTCCAGTGGTCAGTGATCTCAGTGGCAAACCTCAGTTCATCTTCACTGAAGCAAGGATCGTTGTTTGGTTGGGGTTTCAGTTCACTCTGGAATCTTGCGACATTCTCGTCTTCCCACCCACCCCACCCCTTCATTTTGAACGACTCTTGCTTTTTTCTGGAAATCTCCCCTCCCTCTAAAGCCTAAAGACGGGTACCGTATTTATTAGGGAAGGTAAAAGGCGGCGTTGTCTTGAAACGATGAACCACTCATCGTTCCCGGCGTCCATCCAGCCACAATTCCGTTTTACAACAGCTAGCTGAACCCTTGAGTAATCTCACTCAAGTCAATTTTTGCCTTGGGATCAAAAGAATACAATAACAAGTTTACTTGTTTTGTGAGGTGCTGTTTCATCAGAAGTCAGAGTTTATGGGCTCGTTTAGTAGTTGACCTTCAGGGTATACCACCGAAATCTCTTTGTACCACAGAAGTGTGCAAAAGTCCCCAACATGGCAAGCTGCTGTATGGAGTTTCACTTTTCAGAAATATCTCACTTTTCGACGATTTTACTATATATATATATATTCCTCTCCTGCGACCTTCTGTCCCTGACTGCCACCTGACAGGAGCTTATAGCTTTGGTGACACATAGGCACACAACTATTTACCACTGAATGTTGTTTTTTTTCAGTATACGTAGGCATACACAGCTATTCCCTGACAGTTGTTTTGCTCCAAGACATACACAGCTAATCACCACTGACAGTTGTTTTTCTTCAGCATAGGCATACACAGCTATTCCCTGGCACTTGTTTTACTCAAAGAGATACACAGCTATTCTCAACTGGCAGTTGTTTCTTTCTCTAGTAGAGCACCTTTCGCTTCCCCACTCCCACCGGCCATAAAGTCCACCGTTTCTAAAATCGCCACTTTAGTGTTGTCACGGTTAACGACTAAGCAAAAATTTTGGTATTTTTTAACGTTTTGAAGACAATATGGTGTACTTTATTGGTTGAATAGTTATCGGGTGATAGCTCTAAAGCTCAGTATGGTGTTGAATATGGACAAACTGTCATGGACAAGTGACAGGGTACATTGTTTCAGAGCGTGAGTCATGTGTGTCTGTTTTGGCCACGGACGTCAGGCCTCACCGAGATCGTGCGGAAGTTCGAGCTTTTTTTTTTTTATTCTTTCCAAGGTAGCATTGGATGTTCTAGAAGGATAGCTGGCCCCATATAGTCCGACCACCTGACAAGTTTTGCACATCCTTTAAAAGCTCAAAGTTGAAGCGCGTGTGAGGAGGTGAAAAACTACCTCCCCAGAAAGGTGTGGTGTAGATAACCAATGTTTGAGTTTGTTGTTTACTTGTAAAGGACATTAAATATTGTAATTTATTTCTCGTTGACTGAGGTCGTTCCTAAAACAACAAGAGATAGTTATTAAGGCAATGTTTAATTACACGTAGCCTAGTTATATAAGCGCAGTTTAGTTTGCATCGATGAACTGTTAACCAACCATCCAACACACGATTGCGAATACTACATAATTTCATAAAGAACAGAATTCCCAGACCTGAAAATTAAAGCTGTTACTGTAGAGAATATATTTTGTCTGGATTCATCCTCTAATTATTTTAGATAGTATCCGCAGCGGAAACCTCAAAAAGAAAAGAAAAGAAAAGAAAATCAGTTCTGTTAAGCAAGTCCTCAAATGTAATAGAAATAGATTATTATCACAAAATTAGTAATTTAATTACTGCGAAAAAGAAAATAATTACGCCATATTTACAGTCAGTTTTATCAAGAAAAAGCATTTCCAGAAATCGCCTGTACATATGCAGCGTAACCCCGTAATCACACACACACACACACACACACACACACACACACACACACACACACACACACACACACACACACACAGACAGAGGGAGAGAGATACACTTCACAACGTAGTTTAAATACACTTTATTGTTTCAATGAATTAATACAGTATATTTATAAAACGCAATTTCATTAAACGGACATTTACATACATACAGCCAGACAATATTCAAAAACATAAAAGCAGTCATTAGCAGGTACCTCACCTGCCTACATTAAACATGATAAAGTCATAAGAATGTAAAAAATATAACATCATGCACAGTCAAAACCATCTCTTATAACTGTAGCAGACAGCTTACCATTCCCCCGACGCCCGGCACACACACACACACACACACACACACACACACACACACACACACACACACACACACACACACACACACACACACACACACACACACACACACACAGAGGCATTTCGGAACATACTACTCAAAAATCTTCCAGAAAAGACGAGATTTTTAGAACGAAAGAGCTCGCATGTTGGAATATTCCTAAGACTTACTGGTAATGAATTGTAAATGGTCGGTGCGGCTAAAGAGAATAAACACTTTGCAAAAGATTTAGTGTTGATGCATAGAACAACGAGAGTTGAATCATATGCAGAAGATCGGAGTGTTCTTGGCGGAAGTTACTGAGATGAAGCAAAGACAGATACGAACGACCAGTTTGGTAGACGGCAGCACACAACAAACATGAAATTTCTTTCTGATTCAAACAACAAACCAGTGCAGGACATGGAGATGAGCAGTAATGTGCTCATTTTACTTGCTAATGACTTGCAATGAGAAAAATCATTTTGCAGAATTATTGAAGAAGGTACAACAAATTGTGAAGACAGAATGAAGGCCGAAACAATATTGGAAATGTGCTGTACGTAGTTTATTAATTAAAACTTAATTAAAACTTGGCTCCCATTCACGCTTCTGTCTCCCTGCAGTGGAAGACACAAACAAGAAGCGCACTGGAGCCAGGGCCTTCAAAAACGCGGCACCTAAACTGTGGAATGCTCTGCCATCGTCATTGTCCACCATCACCTCACCAACGACGTTTCGAAAAAAACTGAAGACCCATCTGTTTATTTAAGACGGACTTAAACTTAAACAACCAAGCAACACTTGTGTCTTTATTTTTTACTTTCCTGGTGTTTATCTATTTATTTACTTTATTTTTTTCTTATTTTTTTATTTATTTTGTTTTTGCTGCGCAATGAGCATTCTTCCGAATGGATACCTGCGCATTACAAATGGACATCATCATCATCATCATCATCATCATCATCATCATCATCATCATCATCATCATCATCATCATCATCATCATCAACTTTCCGTATTTATGCATACCCCTCATCGTTTTTATGCATGTTACAGAAATATCAAGAATATATCTCAATATCAATCTTGGCTTCGCTTAATCGCGGTGTCTTGGAGTGTATTACGAGTGGTCCGGTGGCGCAATGGTTAGAACCTGTCATCAGTACAGGAAGAAGTGGCTGTCCTGGGTTCGGATCTCGTCTCGGGCACATTGATGTTTTTCTGCATGTGGCACATGTTTACAAAACCTGCTGCTTTGTTGTGATATAGCCTTATTTGCTGGATCGACGTAAAACACCAATTCCTCCTCTTGGAAAGCATTACCCACGAATGAGCAGGCCACAAGTGTAGTACCTTATAAAGCTCTGTTATATAATGTATTCAATTGATCAGTTAAACATAATCATTGGACAATCAGACTGATTTGGTCAGTAACACCATTTATAGTTTCCTTATATACCTTGACTAATACTTGACAGAAATGCTCAAAATGTGCTATGCAAGTGTAATATTAATACTTCAGCAGAGCCTAGTTAGTTAGCTCTTTTCTGACCAAAATTATTTGTGATTTTGTTTTTAAAAAAAGGGTTGTCTGTAAAGATAACCTCAGACTGCAATTAACATATATCAGAAGCATAAATGCAAAGATCCGTATAAATGTAGATTATAGGTTATGATTGGATAGTGTACAAAGATACAAATTTACACTTTACGGTATGGATTAAATGCTTTTTCGTGCAAACTATCGTAAACTAGGTGATGGAGAGATAGCCCTGACTAACCCATTGCGTGCAGGATGTCAAAGACGTTTGCTGTGTTCTTTATTAAATTAAAGGACAAATATGGACAAATGTTTGACACAGTTTGGCAAAGTTGTTATACAGCCATTGTGTAAGAACTAAGTCAACCGTTAGAACACATTCTTCCTGTAAAGGACGGCCGTTAAGGAGGACTTTTACATACACCTTCCAGATCTGCTTATGCACTGTTCATAGACACGATTTTATTTTGCTGTCCCATATAATTGCTGTTGTAAACCACACATCATTAGAAAACAAATAAGATGTCTTACAGTATTAGTTATCTCGCAATTTTCCCCAACTGAAGATGGTCAAAGAAGAGTCAAAGCAAAGTCATTGCCCTATGAAGCTTATGCCCAATCATTAAAACCCGAAAACAAAACTCCAGAATTCTCTGTTCTGAGCCCCTTCGAAACTTTATTTCTCATCACCCACATTGCATTTAAGGGGTTTGCAACGATAGGCAGAAATAGTTACATCAGATCATGACTTTGAAGTACTTTTCTATATGAAAATTTAAAAAATCTAAAAACACTTTTGATGATTTTGATATGTGCTGCCCTCTTGAATCTGTACCGAAAGAATTATTCCTCCTAGAGAAAAAAATACATTTTTCTTGTTATCGCCGACCTCTTGTTCATCAGTACATAAGAACTCGACAATTCAATAAAGCTGGCAATAGCTTTTTCAGGATATGTTTTAACATTGTACGCACCTCCATTCTTCCTCCTTCTGTTTCATATGTTTTGTTTTCTTGTTGTGTGTACTTCAATTCGTATTTGATCTTTTTTCAATGCTTTACCATTACACTTTACGGCTGTTCTCAGGAGGGCAAGGCGCCGAAATATCAAACTCCTGAAGTACCCTAATGTTTCACATTCCTAGTCATACTTTGACACATTTTTTGGCAAACAGAACTTTTTTTTTACTTAGCTCAACATGTTGACCAAAGCTGCTTCATCCCGAAGGTTCATCAAAACCATTGCTTTCCTGTGACCTTCACACACAACTTCGACGAAGCTGACGAAGCGCTGGCCCGTTTATTAAGAAAGACCTTCACCACACTGACAAAGCCTAAAAACTCCGCCTCCTTTTAAAATTTACTCGTCGAGGCATCTTGACCTGCCTTGCAAGCTAAATCTGTGCATCCAAGCTTGCATGCAAATCCTTCACGCAAATTACATTGTCGCCATCAAAACTTATCGCAGTTGACAGGTTGTGGGAGATGATGGATGATCCGGACGTGTGTGCGCCAAAGCTGATTATGAGATGCGGTGTCAACTGTGGCGCGGGGTCATGCATGTTTGACGCCTGCTTGACGCAAACTTGGGAAGATATAAGACCGCCAGTGTGAACGTATTCTGCAAAACGAGTGCGTGCAATCAGCATGTGTTGCGAAATCTCGGGATCGCGCGAGAACTCACGTGACGTGAGCAAGATTGTCGAAAGAAATCTCGTGGCTGTTCTCGTTATTTTGAGGTCAGGGAAAAAGGTCACTGAGTTTACTAACACATTTAATGACAATAATGTTATATAATATAGTTAAAAAAATACAGACGAAGGAGGTTAGAGCACTTGAGTTAGAAACCTTACAAAACCTTGAGTAAAAGAGAAAGTTGTGGTAAAGAAACTTGTTAGAATTCAACTGGAAAGCTCTGAAACAAAAATACAAACGAACCTCTCCATCATTTCACAGACATGCTGTAGGCCGACTAGTACTATTGCCATAGTGACACCATTTATAATGGAATATTGATTCATAGACAATACAAGTAGTGAAAGTAGGTGACATGATCTAACCAAAACATCTTTAGACAGAAAGAGAGGCAGGTAGATGAAAAGGTAACAGTATTCTCCAAACCTTTCAGTCGTTTTTCGTGAACGGTTACCATACATTCTCCCTCGTTGCCTTACTTTCCCTAATAAATCAGGTACCCATTCGATAGCTGAATCAGCTTGGGCGGGGAGGGGGAGGGGAGTATTCTGTAACGCACGGGTATCGAAGTTGCTAGTGTGAAGGCTTTCGACCTCGGACGACAATGCTTCTGTAACTCTACTATCTGTTTTCCTCCGGATACAATCATCGTCAGTTTCCTTGCCAAGACGACGTCGTCTTCCCAACAAAAACGACTGTTCTCTGCGTGTGACGTCAGGTCTTCACTTGCCCGTCTGACCGCTTCATGTCTGGCCTGGCGATGCGCTTTGCCCTTCAGTGTTGACCGACCGGCGATTAGCTCCATGCAAGACAAGGTGACTATTGTCGGCCACAACATCAAAAGGCTGCATGGACAGGTATTGTCTCCCCCACCCCACCTCAGACCTCATGTGCCCACCCTTCCACACCTCCATCCCTGCAAACAGCACGCGCAACTCCATCTGTTTGGCTGCCCTTCCCTCCCCCCTCAGCGTCCCTCCTCCCCCAGCAAGCCCCCTCCTACACACCAGCATATTCCTCCACATTTCATCAATTTGGCCCCAGTTTGCTCACAACACGACCTTAAACACAGCCGGCCACAGGCCTGTCACGCCTGTCGTGATTGCGCAGTGCACGCTGGGAAACGTCGACCTCCACGCCGTCGTCGCTTGGGCAGGAGGTGGGGAAGGGGGGAGGACATGTGGATCGGGGGATGGGGTAGAGTTCTGAAAGGCGTCCAGTGTCCTCGTGACCTGGCGACGATGAAGCTTCCCACGACATGATACAACGTATGCAGCCGCATGACCTCGCGACGTATATCCGCGTGCTTTCCCCCTCATGAGAGGTGACGTAACTGTCACGACACCTCAACAACGTGACGTAACTGTCACGACACCTCAACAACGTGACGTAACTGTCACGACACCTCAACAACGTGACGTAACTGTCACGACACCTCAACAACGTGACGTAACTGTCACGACACCTCAACAACGTGGCGTCTTTAGTGCAAGTGTTTTCAGTGACCTTTTTAGGGCTGCAACTCTTTAGCAGCTTCTTTAGTGTAGCACCTCTTTAGTGGTATCTTTAGTGTTGCGATTCCTTAGGGAAGTCTTTAGTGCAGGAATTGTTAGTGACTTTGTTTAGGGATGCAACTCTTTAACAGCTTGTTTAGTGTCTCACTTAAAGAAGTCTTTAACACGTCTTTAGTGTGATGCCTTTTTAGCGACTTCTTTATGGATGCAGCCCTTTATCAGCTTCGTTAGTGTTGGAATTCTTTAGAGATAATTTAAGGGAATTTTTAGTAACGCGACGACAGGTCTTCCAATGTAATGTCAGTTGAGCGCGAGAATATATGATTGCTGAACACATCAGAAAGCGCTAGCACCTCCATTGTGGTGTACAATAAAAGAGCAATTCACGAAGGCGAATATAGAGCGAAAGTGAACAGGTTAAAGCATGAGTCAATGAACTGATCAAGAAACATGGAAGCTTAAGAGCGAACTTTTTAATGCGCACCTCTCCTGCTGAGAAAATGCACCGCGCTAGTAAGATGCGGACGAACTTTTAACCAATATTTTCACAAGACAGTTATAGAAAATCTGTGTCAAACTTCATTATACGTTCGTTAATATTTGTTTAGTGCAATTTTTTTTTAGATATAGTTTAACACTTTGTACTGCTCTTGCACAAGACGAAGATAAGTAGAAAGAACGTCCGCAAGACCGCGGCCAGTAACCAAGCATACCTGTTGCCTGGCGTCCTTAAAATTTGTCTCCTGGCCACGAAGCTACCGGGACACCAAAAGAACTTTCAAGTTTGTTTGCTTTTAAACTACTAGCTCTACTGTGAAACTGTTTCACTCCTGAAGGTTAAGCAGGTTTGAGTATTGTAGTTATTTCCGAACTGATACACACTATAGCTTTCTTGCTGGCATTCGCATCATCTAAATGTCGGAAACTGTGTCTTTGAGCGTTTGCTGATAATGCTCATTGGGATGTGAAGTTTAAAAAAATAATCGTGTGAATGTCGCTAAACAGCTTCTCCATGTTCGCCATTGGACGGTAATTCCCGCCTGATCGAGAACATGCCTTGAGCCAGCGAACCTTGGAAAATGTCTCGGGGACCATGCCTTTTCAGCTCGCGCACACAAATCCCAAATTTACCTGTAGCTTAACGGTAAAACTTTTACCTGTTTATGAGCCTGGGTTCCCACGTACCGCCAGCCACGGCCATTGCAGGTAACAAGTGGACAAGAGGCGGCGAATAGAGGGGCTTGTTGTGGGGGTTGGGGGTTGGGGGGCCTGAGGGGCGAGGAAGAGGCGGAGAAGGGAGACAACCAAGACAAAGGCTGCATGGTATTACGAATCGTCGCCATTCCTTGCAGGCCAGTTTCACCGGCGCCTGGGAACGGTTAAAAGGAGATCTGCACGATCCGTTATGAATTTTCTTGAACGTGGTTTGCACTGACGTCGGGATGGGATTGGGAGGGAAAGGGAGGAAAGTACCCTTTTAACTTGATGACAGGAAGGAAGCTACAGCATACTGAGATTAAAAGAGTGAGATGAATGGATCAACTTCATTTTTTTTAATGGCCTATTGCGGAGGTGGGGAGGTTGAGGGAAGAGGTTGTAACTCGAGGCTGATTATTAGAGGGTAAAAAAAGGTGTGTGTTGGGAGGTGGGGGGGGGGAGCTACACGTGCGTTGTCTCCGACTGCCCTTAAGGTCGCTGCACTACCGGAAGAGACAATGAGAAAATGCATTAATATTAATGCAGTGTAACAAGTACGACCTGGAACAGAATTTTGGTGTCGTGTCTTCCCCATTTAGGTGGAGACAATAGGTTCTTTGTTAAATATTGTAGTGATCGCATATGGGATTGTCTTCCTTATACTGATTTTTTTCCCCTGAATCTTTCGCTGCTTTGGATGGTTTTTCTATCGCTGATGTGTAGAAGGAATGTGTTAGAAAGGACTGAGGGTGGAAAGTATAGAAATGAACGCTTTTTTGCTTGTTCGTCAGTTGCTGGTTGCATTCGCACTAAGAATTTGTGAAGCTTATTAAATACTGTTTGAGCGGAGTCAGGTGTGTGAGGAAACAGAGCAGCTCATCGAAGAGGTTTACGAATGGATTTCACTTGCTTGTATAAATAACTTGGTTGATCAGCGTTGGCGGTGGAGCTAAATGTGTGAAGTTGGAAAAAAAACATGGTCACGTGGCAGACACGTGATTTTTTTTGAAGCTCTGTAGTTAGAATCGTTAGAGTTATGATGCAGTAGGATTTATAGATGTATTAATTAGGCATGTCAGCTACCATGATCTTGCAATCGTGAAATTCAGTGTGAGCGTTAGATTTTTTTTCACAGTTGCCTTGTCTGGCCTGTTCTGTTCGTTCTTCACTTTCTTCTTTACTCCTTACATCGATCAACATAGCTTTCAATAGTTGTGATTATAGTCGATTGACTAGCCCGCATGCTCTTCTTTCTCTGCACATTTATGACACGTTCTATAATTCTTATTTGTTCCCTGATTTATTTTTGTGTCTTGTATGTTTTGTCTTTTATTACTTGTCTGCATAGTTTTTTTTTCTCCTTTTGTCCTTCGTATTTTGTTCATTGTATGTGGACGACTGTAGCTGCATTTGAATTTAAGAACGGGGTTATCGTTTGTCGATATTTTGCCAGTATTCTTAAGTCAAATCATAAAGATATAGTTATATGTGGATTAGAAACATGTCTTCTGGCCATTTTATCAAAGTAAACGTGTTTACAAAATCGTGTTCCTTGATGGCCAAAAGTCGGCATGAGATCTAACAACATGTTTAAAGCTTATTTCTTGATACTGGTCTCTTCGTCTTGTTGTTATCACAGATTTCCCCTATTTCTGTTTTCCCATCCCCTTTTGTAACTACTCCTTACTCCATCCTCGCCCAACGTGACCAAATCGACAATCATCAATCATCGTCCTCTAACAACGATCCAATGACAGTTTGATCGACAGACAAGACTCTCGTGATTTATTTTTTCTTCTTTTCTTCTTTCACCACAAGTGACTTGACGGACTTTATGAGCCGCAGCTTTCAAACGTAACGAGACCTGGACTGTGTTCTCCTTGTTAATTTTCATGCGTATGCGTATGCTGGTGCACGCAAGCATGTGTGTGTGTGTGTGTGTGTGTGTGTGTGTGTGTGTGTGAGCGAGAGAATACATTTTTTCTATTGTTCTATTTTATAAAGCGCACTAAACCTTGGGATGATGCTCTAAATTTCTCCACCACCACCACCATAATCGTCGTCGTCATCCTTTATATTCAGTTGCAAGTCATGAATATTCGGATTAACAACTCTTTCTCTAATTAGTCAACATTATGCCCCTCCTACACACACGCGCGCGCGCACGTACACGCACGCACGCACACGCATACACACATATATTTATCTAATCCAAGAAGCAGCACCCATTTAATCGGTTAAATTCATCCAAGCGAAATCCATCCTTGGCATGTAATTATGTCGTTTCCCCCGGGAAACCATCTTCTGAATTTGCGCGGCAAAGATGCAGGTTGCTTACCTTGAGAATATTTTGTGCAATGGAGATCGTTGTGTTTGTTCAGCCTGCACATACTCCGCTCTCGCCAAATCCCGCGCGTGCTTTCCGGTGAACGCTGACGCTGTTGCCACTCAGCCACCAAGAAGAAGCGACTTGGTGGTGGCGGCCTCTCTTTTCACAAGTAGATCGACATTTCCGATTAAGACGACCGTATTTTCCATCCACACTGTTTTTATCTCCGTATCAGCATCATACCTGCCATCATCATAATAAAGTCTTACTCTCTCATTTCTTCTCTCACACTTTTTCCATCTCTTCTTTTCACTCATTTCTAGTTGTAGCTCTTATTATCCGCCATTATGTCCATAGTAATATCTCTCTCATTCCCTCTCTTTTTTTATATCGCAGTCTCTCTCTCTCTCTCATTACTTTGTGTTGAAATCTACAACACCATGCTCAGGGCACAAATGGAGTCACACGAGTCTTTCTATACAACTCTCAAACAAATTTATAGATCATTGTATCAAATATTAAATAAAAGAAATGAAACCAACATTTTTATGAACAAGTGGAAATGTTAATATGTAAAATGTAATGTTGCTGATGTTTTATGTAAAATTTCTCCCTTGAAACAAACCAAAGGGTTTGTTAAAAAAAGTCGAAGTTTCTGATTACTTACCACCGTTCTTTGAGTCAGCACCATCTCAGCCATCAGCATAAAAAAACACACCTTACATATAAGTGTGTGTGTGTGTGTGTGTGTGTGTGTGTGTGTGTCACATACATGTTCGATATAAAACGAAGGTAAAGGCTGGCTTTTTATGACACTTTCAGCAGTAATGTAAGAAAGCTGGATAGTTTTAACAATACGTTTTTAGAACAATGATTTGGAACCTATAGGCCTTAGTGTGTTTAAAGTAACGTTTCTGGCAGTTTTGCATATGAGTTCAATAGTAAATTTGTATTATTGAAAGATATAATATAATTCGTCTCCCAATTCCATCACTGTCACAGTCACAGAGTCTATTGTCTTTCGTGTCTCGGACTAATTTTTGTCTGCCCCTGTTCCTTTTCTGGAGCTATTGTGGCTGATCCTGACCAGGGTTTTCTCCTGCTGTTATTTCTATTCAGGAGCTATTCTGTCGGTTCCTACCCAAGTTTATCTTCTGTTGTTATTCGGAGTCAGTTTTGTCAGTTCCTCTCTAGGCTTATCTTCTGCAGACCTTTCGGACCTAAGCGGTCTGCTTCAGCGATTTGGTCTTGATTCTGAACTCAGGCCGTCTTCTGTACAACAGCATGAAGGAAGCTGTCAATGTCAGATCTTTCTCCCAGTCTCCTGAACATCTTCAAACTCTCTGTCCTCCGATCTGCTGTTCTTTTCCCGTCAGCTTGTCCCAGCACTGAAAGCCATTAGCCAGGCACCGGCGACTGACCGGCGGCCATTTCAAAGGGACCGCGGTGACGCGCTAGCTCCCTGGCACTGACCGTGACGAGGCCAAGCGCAACGAGGTGTGGCGAGGGCCCCTGACCTTTGACATCCGTGATGCAAGCGCAAGCCTGATTTAAAGCTGCAAGGTGTGTAAAAGGAGACCATCGGCCATGGTAGAGGAAGCGCGATCGTTATCGACATGACAAACTGCCCGGCAAAACGGTCTTCTGAACGCTACTCATGCAGCTGTTCGGCCATGCCACGAGGAAGACTGAGGCAATAAAGGAGGGGACTGCGTGACCCTTGCTTCCATGACCTCTGAAGAAACAAATTATTATTTTTTTTATTGCTGTCGTGGTTGCTGTGTGGACTGCTCGCACCAGTCGGAGATAGAGAATAGGTGTCAGGTGAATCTAATCTGCAGTTACCTCGCCATAAAAGGCAAATCTCATTATGCCCGTTTCATCGGCACACCTGCTCAAAATGTGAGGAAAAAAACCACTTCAAACCACTTCAAATGCATTTATATGATCAGAAAGTCAAACGAAAGTTAATCGCCATCACACTAAGAAAAACGCCTTTAACTATTACGATTTGGCCACCAGTGAGACAAAGGTCTGTCCCTTTCCGTACACATAAAGAGCCTCTGTTATTTACACGAAGATACAAGGCAAAATGTACATGGTGCTAGAATTCCTAAGCTATCAAGGGTTAAAAAATATATATAAAGATCTAAAACGATGTTTCTTGAAACACATAAATGTATATCGAAGTCGATATTTTAGATAAAGCCTTTTGATCAACATTATACCGATATCAAGATCGATATCAGTATAGTACTCTTGATTACGAGGATTTATTTAGTATTGTAGCGAATATCTTCACCTGAAAACTTTCTCCGTGCAGCTGAAACTAGACTTCGTCAAACGTTCGACGATGTGACTTATCTCTCCCTATGGCGTCGTTATTAACGGAACAAATATGGACGAATACTTGCCCATGCAAGGCAAAGATTTTGTGTAACCGCCACGCGAAGCCTTTGCCAAACTAAGTCAAATCTTCGCCTATGCTTGTCTGGTTTAAAAACTTTTTATTTCATAAAAGAAGAAACTGTGAGCCAATTTAAAAGGTTTGACGATTCGGCACTTTGCCCCGTTAAGAAGAGCCGTTAATAAGAAGAGCCTTTAGGTTTGGGAACAGCGCTCACTCGCTCGCTCGCTCGCTCGACACACAGAGGCTGCGAAACACGACGGAAGGCCAGTGCAGGATCAAAGGGAAGGTGGACTGCCGCAAGGCCGGTGGCTTTGTTTATGAATTCTGCAACAGGTTTGCCATCTGGGCTCCGGGAACGAAGGAGGAGAAGTGGTGGGGGATGACGGTGGGGCGGTGGAGGTTTCATGCGTCTTTGATTGTGGAAGTGGAAACACAAGTGCAGATTCCGTTTGCGAGGGACAATGTGACTTTAAGTCATCACAAGGGACACCGGTTCACCGCATTTTAAAAATCGCTACTACATAAATGAATAAGAATTAAAAACCCTTTTCAATAAAAAAAATAATTGTGTAAAGTAACAACTTTTTATCCAACTTTTTATTGCGTTCATGGTTTCAAGAATCGTAAATCGCAACACAAAGAACAGACAGGTAATCTGGAATCGTGAATAATTTTGTCACATCTTGTATTTATGTTATTATGTCTTTGTACAGATTTTTGTCATCATCCCTTCGTCCAAGTGGATAAAAGAGAAACACTGTTTTTTCTGCAGTAATCCCTTCCTTTCATTTCTACCATTTATCTTGCTGTTGATAAACTGTGATAAACGAGAGTTTATTTGTCTTAAAGGAAAACCCGTTCTGACATCGGCAACGCTTCGCATGTTAGTGTTACGGAATATACACACGAGTTAGCGCGAAGCAACCACACACACCACGCTCGACTTCCTTTATCCTTAAAGTTCCAGTCACCACGCATGCGTACAGACCTACAGAAGGTAGACTCATCAATAGCATGGACCCCCGACTGGGTCTGTAGACAGAGCTGCAGAAAGACTCGATGCGGTAGTTTTAGCAGGAGGACACGTTTCGCCATTACATGCATTCTGCCCTCGCCAGTTGTGTCTTTATCTGATTCGCAAACAATATCGTTTGTTCGCTCTTCATTCCAATTTTCAAACGCCGGCACGGTCTGCGGAATTTTGCCGAGCCCCAAAGACCCAGATGTTGTTTTCCCTTGCTGCACAGATTGAATAACGCTAGATGTTGGTTTCCGCATCTGAAAGAACTTTAGCGCATGGATGCGGGGAGAAAATATTTACAATCGATGGGATGGGTGTCAATTAACGGCTTAATCGTGGTTGTAGTCGTTAAAGATCTAGTGCTAGATTTTTTTTTTTTGAAGAGGGGAAAAAATCTGACAACATCATTTACAGAAACTGTTATCTCCCACCCCAGAAAAAAACAAATCAATGAGCAGAAATCCAGAAATTTAAACACAAACAAAATCTCTGGCAATTACTTTAGTCGGAGGTAATGTCGTATCATTGGCGTCAACCATGCGTAACTTCTAAGGTTTTAAAAAAGGAAATCATGTGAAAAATGTGAAGCATTTGAGTCACATCTTGAAGACTAGTTAAAAAATGATGATAATGACGAAAAAGAAGTTGTTACTTAAAACTGAGAAGTGCATGCTTTGTAAAATGACGAATTTAAAATGAGAGGGCATGTACTTGCACTGCAGAAACCTTCCTTATCAATCTTCTCTCTACCTACTTACTCGTCCTTACACACAGACGCGCGCACGCACGCACGCTCGCACGCACGCACACACACATATATTTTTTTTTCACGCTAACATTCACCACACACGCATGCACGCGCGTGGTCCAATCTTCTTTCTCGTGCACGCACCTGTATGCACGCAGGCTCCAGCGCGCGCAACCAAACACACGCACACAGACAGACACGTCACGCGGTGCATCAGTTCATCAGGCTCTTAATGAAGAAGCAAAGCTTGATACCAGCTGTGGCGTAAATAGAGCGTGGATGTCACACCACACCCTCTGCTGGCCCCCGCAGTCAGCGTCGCTCGTACTACACACCAAAAGCCACGCAAGCTTGCGTGCGCGCGCGCGCGGACACCTCTGCTGCGATGATTAACATATCGACGCGCCTCATTGACTTCGGTGCACAATAACGTTAAACACAGAACACACGCGCTCTGCACGCCTCATTCCCATAGCAATGCAAACTACGGAAGGAATATAGACCTCTCGGTCCTTTTATAACGCGTACGCCCTGGCTTTCGAAAGGTTGTCAATTTTTCTCAGATAGTTTTCGCTGTCGCTGGTTCGGCCCCGCTGATGTGGCGTGACGGCTTGGAATAACGGGGGAAGGGGGGGAAAGGGGGAAGGAGGGGAACGGGGTTAGGACGAAGGGGTGGCCGCGGGTACTGGAGAGTGGAGCGGGTGAGGCGAGGCATCGCGCAACAAAACGTGGGTATCGTTCGTGCAGCTGTACAACTAGAGGTGACATGCTGCAAATGTCACGAAACTAGTAGACATGTTAATCAAAAATGTACAGAGACGTGACTGACGAAACAAGGACTGATTAGATAAAGAGACAGACCTCAGTCAGTCCAAGACAAAGAGGAAGAAATATTCATCTGCAAAACGTGCCCGTGACGAAGAGACCTTTCGTAATTGTACAAGGCCAAGTTAATATAATTTTTGGAGTCTGAGGCCTGTGTGAGAACTGGATACCGTTATGTATCTGGTTCAAGGTCAAGTTAATATCATTTTTTTTAAATGTTAGGCCTCTCTAAAATAGTTATTGATATATTCTGACATCAAGTTGTTCTGGACACGTGCCAGCTTATAATTATTCCACGCATATTATATATATATATATAGTAATTAAATTGAATGTGTATAGTAATTTCAAAGAAATAAATGCGATAGACAGACAAAGAGGCAGAGAGAGGAGGAACAAACACAGCTCACAATCTCATGGAAACCTAGACCTGGGTTCTACACTTGTACCGGGGTGACGTCGTCATAGCACAGGAGGAAGAGCGTTGCCTGTGTGAGAACTGGATGCCCTTACGTATCTGGTTTCATGTTTTATAAAACAGCTGAGGCATGAAACTTAATTAAACACAAAATAGTAGTTACGACAGATATTTCCTTGTAAGGCTAAAAGCTGTGGGTAACTGGGGGTTGCCGATGCAGCCGAGGACCACCTCTCATTCCCCCTACCCCCTTAACTACCGTCAGCCTGCGGCTCCGTTACTTGTCAGACGTTTTCCTGGGGGATGATGGAGCTGACTCCGCTGGCGCTGGATATATGTTTCACTTTCAATTTTTAAAAAAAAATCCTACTTTTCTTTCTCTCTGTTCCTTCGACTTTCTATCTCCTTCCTACGTTTCCTCATTTCTTTCTTTCTCCATCACTTTCTCATTTCTTTCCTTCTTCCTTTGTTTCTTTTTTTTTCTTTCTTCTGTCCCTCTTCTCTGTCTCTTCCGCCCATCCGTCTACACACGTTAGCACACACACACACACACACACACACACACACACACACACACACACACACACACACACACACACACACACACACACACACGCATTCCTCTCTGTATCTCTTGTCTTCTATATATTATATATATATACACACATGTATATATGTTCATTAAATGTTCTCAGATACGACAATTTTTTATCATAATATCTTTCTTTCGGTTTGGGTAGAAAACTAGAGGAAGCATATACTTTCTAACAAAATACAGTAACGAATTTGAAAACATCTTTTGCCCTTCACAACAAAGAACATTTACAAGCTTCACTCAGTGGTCCATAAAAGAGTGATTTTTAGTTGTTTATCGGCCAATGACGAGTTAATAAGAGCTTACACTTGTCAAAGAGTAAAGTTAATCAGAAATAGTATTTGGTTGTCTTATAATTCGTTTTATTTTGTTACAGTTGAACCTTGTTGTTTTGTACATTTAAACGCATATTTAAAAGCACATTCCATCGCCAAATTCTTTTTTGATAATACTCTATGGTATTAATTTTTAAAATCGTCTGAGCCAGTATTTCTGCTTCGCTGAACTCTCGCCTAACTCTCGGAAAAAGGTCAAACCTGTAGTCATGGCAACGCCTCAATTAAAAGTTTGTGTAGCTTGGCTGTGGCATTCTGTGGCGTCAGAGACTTGGGGCCAACAACTGTGTGTGTGTGTGTGTGTGTGTGTGTGTGTGTGTGTGTGTGTGTGTGTGTGTGTGTGTGTGTGTGTGAATAGTAAAAATATAAGAGAGTTCGTCACATTTTGCTGACGGACTACGTTCTAATAATGTCAGCATCTTGAAATACATTTTATGTTTAACTTCGTTTTTGCCCTTAATTTCCCACAGCTAACATGAAGTATTTTCAACATGTGTATTGTGTTTTGCACGTACAGAAGAGACAAGGAGCGTTGGAAAATTCAAAGACTTGAGCCATATTTGTGTAATAAACAATCTTTTTGCTAAAAATAGTTTGTTCCGGCAGAAAGTTTAGACTCGTAGAAAGTAAAAGAATAGGAAACAATGACAAAAAAACAAACAAACTAGAACTCAATAAAAACCCCCGTCTACTTTCCCCCTTCCCCCACCCTACCGTTCCCACCAACGTCAGATTGGTCCTACGAGGCTTCATCCCAGTCCTTTCAAGACGTATACTGTACTCAAGACAAGCATAACAATACCCAAATCTCCTCACCGAAAGGCGAGTTTCGCTGCGAGGGGTGACAATTCCCAAGACCGTTTCGTCACGGTGAGTCGAAATAGATTATGCTCGCAGCCTCTTATCAGATCCGATGGTCAGAGCTTAATTAGCAAATTAGCAAGCGACACCCGCAGCTGCTACGGCTTCTCAATCGCCCTGTCGTGCCAGAGGCATGATAACTGACAGGCTGCCGGAGAAAGTGAGAAATGCTGGATGCGGGAAAGGGAGCTGACTGCCCGTTGTTTGGTTTCAAGCAACCAACTCCTCCAAAGGAAAGGCAGAAAATGAAACTTGAAAAAAATATCACAAGATCACTTTTTAAAATCTGGTTCGTGTAGAGTTAACGTTGTTGGAGAAAGAAAGCGTCCTTTACAAAGTGTCTGTGGGGCTGTAGTTTGTAGCTAAACGCTCAACACGATTTTGAAAATGTGGCAGGGAGAATTCATCCGCTCGAATACACAGTCCAGTCCTGCATTTCAATTCGAAAGGTTCCCTCCGCCGTCGAGATGCGGTTAGCAGAAGCGATCAAGATTAATGGCGACAATTGGCTTCGGTTTTGCCAATTTGTCACACCCTTGGGTGTGGAGGTTTCTTGAGAAAGGGGGTGGAGTATGGGGGGGGGAGGATGCGTAGGATTCTAGGCAAGGCGGTATGGCGAGGCACGTGAACAAGAATCCGATACAAAACGGCATAAGCAATAAACCAAAGCTGATGAAACGCGTCGAAAACAGAAAATGTGTGTGTGTGTGTGTGTGTGTGTGTGTGTGTGTGTGTGTGTGTGTGTGTGTGTGTGTGTGTGTGTGTGTGTGTGTGTGTGTGCCTTCAATGTCATTGACTTCATCACTAAGACATACCAATGATAATAATGTGAACTTATTACGCGCAGCATCACGACCAAGATAGATCGCACTCTCTGCGCAGACTAATAATGATAAATGAAAGATAACAGACAGTGGAACGTGAGATACGTATAGACACACTGAACAACATAAAGATGAGGTACAAGAGTAAAGGAGTGTGGAGTCATTACATGATGGTTAGCATGAGAAAGTAGTGTAAGGGAGTTAAGTATAGTAATAGTGAAAAGATGTGCTTGCAGAGAGCGTTTGAATGTAGCCTTGGAGTCCGAGTGGTGAATGTGATGTGTTTAGCAGCACAGAGGGAGGATGTCCGTTGTCCGTATGTGACTGTCTTTGTGGGAGGGAGGTAAAGAATACGCGAGTCTGATGAGGAGCGAAGATTTCGGGCAGGGGTGTGGACAGACAGGATTTCAGTAAAGTAGTGGGGATAGGAGCCTTCAAAGAATTCATAACATAGAGTTGAGAGCTTGTATTCTGTTCTAGCTTAATTGGTAGCCACTGAAGAGAGGGAAGAAGTGGTTTAACAAAAGTGAGTTGCAGTAGTTTAGACATGAGACAGAGTCAAGCATAATATTGACAAATTAAAGTAGAATGTAGGAACCAGCGCGAGAAAATGAACATTTTCTTTCCATTGAAATGTGACGATCATGCACAAAAGATTCAAGGATAATGTTAACAAAGCAAAGCAGAATATAGAAACTAACTTATTATTATGATTATGAAAGCAGATTTATATAGCGCAATTTTCAACTCCAGAGTCGACTCAATGCGCTGTACAGTGTATGGGGTTAGTTTTAAAATCACTGAAAAATAGCAGAATTCTTGTAATAAGATCATCAGATTAGTTTTCCAATCACTGAGAAATATGCAGATTCTGTTCAAGAATTTCCGGACTGAACTACTGGAGGCAATCAGCAGTATGCTAGGATAGTCATAGACTGTGGAGTTGTGGAAGCCAGTGAGACACACCTGTCCGCTAGCTGATATAAAGCATGGGTAGTCTTCACACCCCTGTGTATGACCAGCAGGTCACGGCAAGAACCATAGCCCACGACAAGCATGACCGTCCACAGTTCATGGCGATGGACGAAGCTACAGTAATGTGGGAGAAGTCTCATATTGTAACTGCTTGGTTTATACTTCTGTCTATACATAAGAGAACTCGTGATCTAAGTTTTCTAGATCAATCCGCTTAACAGCCACCTGCAGTCCTGTTGTCGAGTGCGGAGCTACATGCAGTGTGGTTGTATCTGTGAGACCTTTGGCTATTCCTGTATATGGCTGATAGACACACGCCACACTGTCAAACTGCACGATGACCACTTCTGATGACGATGACTCATTGATGCTGATAGTGACCTTCACCTTTTCTGCCAGTGGTGGGGAGGTTACTTGCTGGTGGTAAATCAGACAACTGTGAATCGGAATAAGCACAATGCGTGGTTACTGATTTGTCTGACATACCCTTTGTCTGTCTTTAGCCTCTTGTCACTCTTGAATCTATGAACTTTACCAGCTACTTGTTTTAGCAAGTCGTCTGCTCCGGGACCCGTGCTGGCTCTCAACGGCCGTGAGTTCAGAGAAAAGCCTTCGTGTCGTTGTGTGATCTAAAGATCTTCAGAAAAAGCCTTATGGCTTCAGGCAGAAAGCGACGCAGCGAAGAAAGTACCGACTTACACAATGGGCAGTAAAAACACAACAAACTAAGAAAAATACAAAAATTGCGGAGAGCCGCCTCCCTCAAGCCTGTTAGGCGAGGGGACGCCACTCCAACCCAACTTGTGAGAATAAACATTTTCGCTCCGGTTTTAATCCAGGGATAGACAGAGAAAATGAGAGCAGAAGACTTTTTTTTTTAAAAAAGTTCAGTCTGTGCCACATTTGCGCCACTTAACGGTTGACTACAACACCAATAGTGCGAAAGAAAGACAACGGATTGTCTCTAGTGTCCCCTCTCAACAGAACATGACACCAGGGGTACTTTAACAAATACAAACACATCGTGTGGTGAGTTAAAAAAAATATTTTTGTTCATTTTCTTTCATTTCCGGTGGTGATGTCTGTGGAGAAGTATGCTCCACTTTTCCTCCCATAGAGGAGACATATACAGGCTCTCAGACGGACCGGTAGATCCAGTGCTTAACTTGAAGCCTATATATCTATTGCAATAAGATTGAGCAAACACACACACACACACACACACACACACACACACACACACACTTTTTCTGATAGAGAGAAATAGGTAAAAGGAGTGAAGGGGAAGTCGAGTTGTTTCCACTGTCTATAAACTATTTTAGCTGACAGCTATCCCCTCCGTAGTGTGGAGTGACGAGTGCTTAGCGGTACTCTCAGAGATAACTATTGCTAGAGTTGTCAGCCCTCACCGATTGTCTTTCGTTTTCAATAATAAATATTTCTTTTCGATTTTCTGTCCCTTCTTTCCTCATGTTCTGGTCAAATAAAAACAATGTTAGCTTATCCTCTTCTTTAATGGCGTTCTCTTTTTACAGTTAGTTCCCATTTGACTGCTGCCGTGTGAAGTATAATTCTTTGAACTAATCAATAAACAGAATAAAGGACACTTCAACTTGACCTGCCGAACAAAAAACACCAGACACACGGTCCAGTACCTAAATATTAAGCATCTAGACAGGGTCTTTTTTTTAGGGAGGCTAATGCAAGCGAGAGCTCACAACGATAAATAGATTGATCGAAGTAGATATTTGCAAATTTTATTTAAATTTGACAACTTATACATTATGAAAATATTCTACAGACACTATACTGGATCATTACGATGACGTCAGCCACCAAGAGCAGGTCATCCTGGAGTTTGTCGAGGGAATATTGTCTAGCGCCGTTAAATTACTTGTTTCGTTCTGGAACAATCCGCGTGTTGTCCCGCATCCACTCTCAGTACAAGCAGTTCCGCACCAGCGATTGTCGGCGTTGGACAGCGTGGTCTGTTCTACGACTTTGTGCGCGATTTCCGGCAGACAACCCTCGTCGCACGTGATCACGGCCTTTCAGGGGCTGAAGGCTGAGAGCTGTTGTGTGGAGAAGTCAAGGCCGCATGTAAAGGTTACTACCGAGTCACGATCAAGGTGACAAAGCGACAGAATAGGGGACAATTCGGTTGATATTGTAGAAGCTGACGATGTGTACATGTGTGGATATGAAAATAAAGCAGCAAATGAGAGAGAGAGAGAGAGAAAGAAAAGAGATTTAATAAAGAAATTTAATGAGAGTATCAATCAACGAAAACTGATTAATTTTTAATGCATGAAAGATGTTGAACGAACGAATGAATTTATGAATTTACGATGAAATCAATTTAGTCTTCTCGCACGTGTCTCCAAAAAAAGGCATCGGAAATCCTGCCTCTGTCTCATTGCGAATGTTCAATTCGCAGAAAAGTTCAAAGTTTCCAGGGTGTATCGCGGATACCCCCTTTTGCTTCTCAACAAAGAGAACTGGGGGTATCCGACTAACACTGGCCTCATAGAACAGAAAAGGTTCGATTCTCTAATAAATTATTTTATGCTGCCGACCCGCCGAAGCAACACTCTGGTGAACTCGAGACGTTGATGAAACGAGTTGTGCTTGATGAGTGCATAGTCGCCACGTATGGGTAATTTCTTTTCTTTAAATGGACTGTCACACTCAACACAAGAAGTGCATGAATTCATGGTATGCATGAATTCCGTCAGTTTCATGGAGCCCTGTAAGTAGTGTGAGTCTAATGGTGTCTTGGAGCTCTGTATGTAGTGTCAAGTAGAAGTCCGTTGGTGTCATGGACGCATGTAAATAGTGTTAGTAAGGAGTCGGTTGGTGTCATGGAGCTCTTTAAGTATGTCAATAAGGTAGTGAAGAGCATGTCAGCAACGCACCACGTAAAACCGCAATTTCGCAGGTTTGTCGTCCATGTGTCCTCTCTCAGGACACTAGCCTTTTTCCTTGACAACCCTCGTCGCACGTGATCACGGTCTTTCAGGAGAAGTCAAGGCCGCATTTAAAGTTTACTACCGAGTCACGATCAAAGTGACAAAGCGACAGGACAGGCGACAACGCAAAGGGTAGATAATTCTCACTACTTCTTTCCCTAGCTACTCATTCGCCGATTGATGGTGCTGTGGTTACTGGAATACTGGGTGGGTTTATGACCTATTCACAGAACTGAACGGCAGTGGTTTTCTCCAAGTTCTCCGGTTTCTTAAGCTCTTGAACTATTTTTAGACAAGAAAATGCACGCGGATAGATCTTTAATATCTTCTGAACTAGTGCAGAGAAACAAGTCACTAGACTACCTTGAGTAGAAAAGAAGCAAAACCGTAACGAAGAGAGCCTTATGAACAACTCACAAAAGCTCCGACGGCAGTTGGTAGTATTTGAACAAATACTGGTGTGTGCTTCACTCGTCAAGTGAGTGGGAAGTGGAACCAGTTTTCACAAAAAGTTTTTAGCCAACCAGGCAGCCATGTGCCGTTCAGGTCTCCAAGCTTTGGTCCGTCGGTGTTTTTTCAAACAAGGTTTCACAACACGGCTTATCGTTATGACATGTGACACCAGGAGTGAGCCACGTGGCTTGTGCAAACCTAGCCGTCCGCGAGACCAGCGCGAGACTTCAGAGTGAGCAATGAAAAGTAAATACATGTTTATTTTCCTTTGACACGTCTCCACTGCAGGCGGTTTGTTACTTCAGGGGGTCTTGATGGATTTACTCCTGCCGCTAAACAGCTTACCCAGGTTCAGGGAAAACATTGTTCAGTTTTCAAACTTGGAATGCCGCACTCCGTCAATAACCAGTTTTCTTTTCTATCGTTCGAAGAAAGAATAGAGTTACAACCCAACTGAAAGCGAGCAAACGGCTAATCAACGAGAGAAATTTTTCAACAAAACAGCAAAATAGAAGGAAAATGTAAGAAAGAAAGAAAAGACAAAATAAAAAGTTGATTAGCAGACTAACAGCTGGTCTGACTAAATAAAGGAATTAATGACAAGTGGGATAAAAGGACCAAATGAAGAAAACGAAGGAACAAAAGAAGAACAGCCAAAAAAGAGGAAAAAAATGAAGGAAGGAAAGAAGAAATAAAGGAAGCAAGGAAGAAAAGAAAACAGAAAAAAGTAAGAAGGAAAGTAAGAAATGAAGAAGTAGGTAGACGATCATGACAGAGAGCACAAAACATTAGTTTTCTTAAAAGGATCTTGACATTGACTTTCCTTTTGGTATATCTTTGTTTTGAAACTATGTTGCTATAATGTTTACAAAGATATTTGAAAACTATGTTGTTCTATTATTGACGAAGATGTTTTGATCCTCCCTACATGTAGAAAAAATGAACCCAATAAACTTCAAAACTACTGCTTGAAAAAATAAAATAATTCTATTTAAAACCAGTAAATAAATTAATACCATGTAGCAACAACAAAAAGTCCTTCCCAGAATTCCCGGATGAGTGCGGCTGTTTATGCTCCACTCGAACGCCTTTCCTACGTGTGGCTGTGCATTTGGCTATTTATTGTCTTTGTACATGTATATAAGTTCATGAGTTCGTGTGTCCCTGTATGTGTGTCTGTGCATGCCAGTTCATGCACAGAGATAACCACGTGCAGGTGCATGCACGCGCACTCTCGCACGCATGTAGTTGCGTGCGTCGAGTGCTTGTGTGCATGCGTCAATAAAGAATAAGCCGCTTGGGGGAAAGAAGAAGTGAGAGCCCCTCCCGTTGCCTCCACACTTCAGTCAGCTGTTCCTTTGTGAATATGTAATGTAAGCGTTACAGAGTACCTGTGCAGGTGTAGGATGCAAAAGCACAAGCTGGCACCCTCTTAGCCTTAAAGCAAGACCGGCAACCCCAGTTTGCAAAACACAAAAAAAGAATTTTTTTACCGGGTCCTCTGTCAGTTAACCTGAAAGACGAGTTATTCTGCCCGATTCCCTGTAAGAATCCCGTAAAAATTTCCTTAAAAAAAAAAATCCAATAGAATCCACACGTAACCCACTAACCTTTTAGTCGCCCGCGAGCGAGGTGTTATTTATATAGACCACACTTTTTTCGGGACCACTTCTTGTCGTTTCCTCCCCAACCCTTTAAAGACTCAGGCAGGGTCGACTGAGAAAAGTACATTGCCTCACACGAGTATCGAACCCGCTCACATACGGGTTTGCATGCCAGTGCTCTAACCAGTTGGCTACCCGCTAACTTACCCTGTCATAAAATAATTGCACGAAGTTACATTTTAAAAAGAAAAATGCTGGAAGCTGATAATGATTTTAGAATGTCATTAAAAAAATTCCTTTATTTGTAAAGTCATTTCGATATATTAAAGAAGATAATGTCTGCATTTTATTGTCGTGTCAGGTTGGATTATTGATTACCACTGTCACAATATGTAGATATTTTAACGATGTCAGAATCTACGTTAAAATGCATATAGCATACTATGGATATTTTTTAAAAATCCGTTTAGGCTATGCAACAGTAATGATCATTGGCGACTCGGTCACTTCTGGCTATCAACATGTGACAAGTATGTCTCAAAAACAGGAGGATAGTTTTGGGGAGTATCAGAAAGAGAGTATGCTTGAACCGTCCCATTTTAAAAATATAAACAAACGGCAGTCAAAAGCGAGCCGACCTTCCCTGATACAGGGGACGTAAATCAAGACTTCATGGCCCTCGCAGAAGACAGGCTTCCCGTTCGGCCGCGCTAGTTTATCGCCCAAAAAGTCTGGCACTGCAGCTGTTGCAGAGATGTTCGCCGACGAGTCCGACACGGAAGCGATGTCGTTTTACATCTCCCCTCATTAGTTCCTCCCTCTTTAAAAACGTTCTGCTCTTCTAAATACGTTTTCACGATCAGTTGGGCTGGAAAGAAAGCATGCAGAGCCGTGGGCTATTGCGCAGACCTACCGCGCACATACTGGCTTCCCTTTCCGCTTCACTCCTTTCAGCTTCCGAGCCGCATTTCCCGTAAGAAATGTATAGATGCAATGTATGCATTGTACTTAGAGAGCTTAACGTTTTTTTAGGGAGTGTAACCAGTTAATGTTTGATATATATATATACACACACACACACACGATGGATTAAAGGTGTTCTGAATTTTTGAATTAAGTAGTGATCTGTAGACCGCAAATCAGTACTGTCATGCTGTGCATTGTTCTCGGAAACAGTTCTACTTGCGGGCATTATCTCTCAGCATTTATCACCGTGTGATTGCTGATGTAAAATTATCGAATAGGTAGTGTTATGGAGTGTTTTTTTTAATTTTAGAAAGTATTTTCTTATAAAAGAGCTTAAAATTAGGTATTTGACTACAGATATGTGTCTATCGTCCTAATTTTACTGTTTGTCCATTATCTGCTTACAAGTTGAATGCCACTACGCAGAGGGTTGGTGGGACATTTAAATAATTTAAAAAAAAACCAACATTGGTGATTGGTTTCATCAAGTTAAATTTTGTTTCCAGTACGGCTCTCGTATGCTCAGATCATAGTGGATACCTTGGATAGGCAGGAATTACCACCTTTACCTCAGCACGAAAAATCTGCTCACCACATTTTCTGATTGGTTAGCACGACAGGAGATAATGCCTCGGGGTAGTTAGTATGTATTCTTTCAGACTTTTAACTATTGACACGCTAAGTCGGCCACGTTCAACAACAAAAATACATACTAAGACCAGGTTCAGTTGAACAAACCCAACAAAAGTAGTTATAATAACAGTGGACATATAAATATAAATACAAAGTTAAAAAAAATTAGTTACAGTTGTTGAAGGAGATAATTGTGTCAAACCTGTCATGAGACCAAAGAAAAGAAACCACATGCAAGTAGCCTCGCTGCTACAACGAAGAAAAGGTTGTAGAAAATGAATTTCTGCCTCCAGCAAGATGAATGCAGAAGGTAATGGACACAAACGGGTTACGGGTCAAAGGGCGACACGAAACACTGCTTTGCGGAAGGCTGTCACCTTTACGCCGGGTCATCAGGCGCACGGTGCGTCATACGACCCACAGCGTATCATTCCGCTCAGGCAACCAATTACAAGGCTCGTCACAAACCCTCGCCGCTCTGCCTCGCGGGGCCCGCCACGGTTGCCGCGATAGTATCGCTGGTCGCATTTATCTTCCCTGGAGTTGGTGTCGACACTTGACTGGTCCAGGCTTTGAGGCTTGAGGTGTTTTGTGGAGTAAAGAAGGGTAGGAGTAGGGGAGGGAGGGTTTGTATGTCGAGAGTATCGACGAGGCACGCAGCCAGCCCACGCTGCTACATACTTGCAGTCATCCAGTTGTACATCCATCCATCTATCCATGGCACATCTTTAGTGTTATTCTGCATGCACGCCTAAATGCGAACCTTGATTGTGGGGGTCCAGATGCTCAGGTATATCTGGATGATTATTATAACGCCAGGCAGTCGACCACAAATGATCATAAAATGTACTGAAGACAAGTCAAATATGTGACGGGCTTGGGTGATGTACACTGGCTTGTTCCATCTAATGTTGTCATTGGGGAATGATGTGTGGCTATGAAGCTGCGTTCATCGTACACAACCTGCTATTTATGTAGCTATGGTCATCAGACAAACATTCTGCTGTTTGTGTAGCTGCGTTCATGGGACACAAATTCTACTATTTATGTAGGTATTTTCACCGGATACGAATTCTCATGACGTAGCTACTTTCATCGGACACAAATTTTGCTGTTTCTATAGGTACGTTCCATGTATGAAGTTTTATGTATCGGGCATTAATTTGTCAGTTTCTATAGCTATGTTCATCAGACCAAAACTTCCGCCGTTAAGGTGTTTATGGTCATCGGACAAATCCTTTTGCTGTTTATGTAGGTAGCTACATTCAGTATATTCAGTATAAAAAGTATATTGCTTATTCAGCAACGTTCATCACGCTTATCACAACGTTTATAACTGTGTTGTTCGCACACTCAGTCCTTGCTGTTCGTCGGGCAAGACGTCTGCTGTTGTATATGTAGCTGAATTCGTTGCACAAACCTTCTGTTGCTCATGTAGCTACATTCATCGGGCAACACGTCTGCTGTTCGTTTACACGTGACTTCTTCTGAGAATGTAGCTACGCACGTTCATAGCAAAGTTTTCTACTTAAAGTTACTTCCATGGGTAAGAATTCTGCTATTTATGTTGCCACGCTCATCTGTCAAGACTTGTTGTGGGGACATTCATTAGATACGGATTATACTGTTCATGAAGCTATGTTTATCGCAGACAATTTCTGCTATTTGTGTAGCTACATCCTTAAAAAAAAAACCTCTGCGGACTTAGAGAAGGGCCGGTAGAAGGGGTAAGGGTGGGAGGTTCCGCGTACATGTTTTGGGTTGCGTTTCGACAAGACGCCAACAGACGGGTGCGAGGCGCCGTTGAAGCCCCTACAAGCTCTCCGCCAATTCATCTTTGTCACACCGACAAATATGTGCGTATTGAAAGTTGTTAACCTTGGGAGCCCGCCCGCTCTACTTTCTCTTGAAACTGCCTCTTAACTCACGCGTGTTTGAAACTCCAAGAGGAAAAGCTGCTTCCAGAGAATGTTAGATGGACAAACAAAGATTAACAGAAAAATAAGTCTAAATTATCTACTGCTGTAAGCTTCTTTATTGTAACACTTTAAAAAAAAGCATTCCATGTTTCTGAGTGCCGAAAGGCACCCCATGACATTTTCTTGGGCCATTGTGTGCTTCGCTTCCTGAGGCACTTCTATCGTGAGCACAAAAAAAAAAAAGTTGGGGGGGGGGGATGTGAACTGACCCTACTGCACTACGCAGACAACAAATACAATTTACGCACTGCAAGACGACACAAGAAGACTAGCGAGTACAGGCAACAGAACCTTTGGACAAAATCAATTCAAGAATGATCGTTCGTATACACAAAAATACAGTGTGAAACAAAAACGCCACAGTGATGATATACTTTCATGTGACAAACACTAAAGCGAGACAAACACTTCTTTTATTAAAACCAAACCACGCGAGAAAGATAAAAATTACTATGTAATTAGCACTACAGGGAAACATACCCCATCGTTGGTGCGAACTACATCATGAGCGTTACGCCCATCAGCAGGATTTAAACCCTACACCAAAAACCCTCGCCACTTTGGGCAGACAGAAACGGATGTCGGAGCCTTTCCCCATCATCCTACACCATCACAAATCTCATAATGAATGGTTGTCCAATCGAAAGCGTAAACATCATTTTCGAAGGCTGTGTAAACATGGTAAATTTGACAGTGAACTGCGGAACAGCGCGGGATTGGGGTTGGGGTTGGGGTTGTGCAGCCGGTGAAGACAGAACGAGAAGAGAAAAAAATCAACGGCGTCAACCCTTGTGAGAAACAGAGTCCGGGTTCTTGCATTTGGGAACTGTCGTCTTTTGAAAACAGTGGGTGAGGACACGGCACAGATATAGTAACGGCTGGGGAAGCTGTTAAAGTAAGACAGTTCTCGATAAGTCTAACAAACCTAGAGAACACTGCAATCTCCGGAACATTCAATTTCCGGAGATCTGTAGTAGACATTGTGCTGCTATATCGAATTATTATTTAATTATTACTAATAATAGTAATATTGCTTTCCTGGAGATGAGAAAACCAACCAACCAACCAACCAACCAACCAACCAACCAACCAACCAACCAACCAACCAACCAACCAACCAACGTTTTTTGAGGAATAAAAAAAAACCAAGACAAAACAGAGACACGTTACAGCCGAAACTCTTGTGCCTTCATTTGGTATCTGGAATTTCCCCGACTTCACCAGCGCTTTCAGTTAAGAGAGAGACTTACAATGCACGGTGGGTAGAAAACACAGGCCGCAGTATTAATATATCTCTGGTTTCCAAAACATGCGCGGAGGAAGTAAGCATGGCAGAGAGCGGAGGGAAAGGGATATTTCCTGTGACTCATCGATCACCTGACCTGACGCAGCTATTAGTGACAAGACGAGAAACGAATGTAACTATTAGTTAGGAATGAAGGCAGAGCAGATGGCGAAGGGCAGAAAAACAAAATAAGCAACAAACTGGCGAATGAATAGGAAGGAAACAGGAGGAAAAGGCAAACCGAGAAGAAGACAAAACTTAAAAAAAGGAAGGAAGGAAGGAAAAATAAGGAAAAAGTAATTACAGACTGTAGGAATGAAGGAAGGAAAATAAGAAGGAAGGAAGAAAAGAATGACGGAATGAAGGAATGAAGGAAGGACAAAATAAAGGAAGGAATGCAAGAATAAAGTAAGAAAGGAAAGAAAAACGGAAGGAAGAAATAACGCATCGACGCAAGGAACGAATGCAGTAAACAAAAGACAACGAGGGAAGAATGAAAGTAGAAGAGAGGAATAAACAAGATGCTACCTTCTATGGTGTTTCTACGTTTTGTGTACAGAGAGTGTAGGGCAAAGAGCGAATTCATACAAATGGAAGAAATACGAGAAGCCTGTTGAGAAGAAATGTGACAAACTGTGACAAACTGTGCCTTTTCGTGTTCCCCCCTCCACCCCATCACCCCGCTGACCAGAAGTATTGCTGCATTGAGTGGGTTTATGTTATTGATGTGTGTGTGTGTGTGTGTGTGTGTGTGTGTGTGTGTGTGTGTGTGTGTGTGTGTGTGTGTGTGTGTGTGATAATAACATCCTGAAAATGTTACCCCACTTAAAGATGGAGATACTTCGGAGGAAATCATAGAGATATTCTAAGAATACTATTTGTCGACAAAGTAAGCAGCAGTGGTGTTGATGATGACGACGACGATGATGATGATTGGCAAACAAAGAGGATCACCCATGTAAAAGTAGATCTTCCTCTACCTGTCTGTCTTTCATTCCTCTTAAACAACCTCTAGCCCCCTCCATCCTCCCTCCGTCCCCACAAAGCCTCTCCACTCCCAGTGTGTGCTAGGAGGATTTACTCATCACAGGTGGAAGAAAACAAAGAGACAATTTTAAAGTCTGTTAGGTACAATAGACTCGACCCGAATCATTTAAAAAGGTTTACCCCTGACTGTTCGTTATTTCCTACAATTTTTCGCCCCTCAGAAATTTCAAAGCTTCTTTTGTTTAATTTTGTTATTATTTGCACTGAATTAAACCGAGATGAATGTGTTGCAGAAGATTAGCAGCGGTTTTTTTTCGGATGTTAAGTTTATTATGATTATATGTTGTTTTTTTTTTGGGGGGGGAGAGGGAGGGGTTGGTGAGGTAGGGGTGGGGAGCCGTTTTCGTTTTGCCACGAAGACATCCACAGGTAAACGGCGTGCAACTCCATCGTAAATTTGGCCCTCGGGGGCTCTGAAGGCGAGATTCTCTGGATATACATGCAGTGACAGCTCGCAGCCCCCAAGAAACGGCCGGGCCTCAAAATGTTAGTTGTCTTTCTCATGAATGTAAACTTCACGGTGATGTCAAATATGTAAGTGTTATCTACACACCAAGCATTGCTGCGATCGTCCGCATAGTTGGGACGCATTGTTAAACTCCCAGTGTATCTTACCACAGACATCTTACCCTCCAGACGGCGTGGACATAATCTCTGCTTGATGGGTGCTGAAGTTTGGGCGGTCTGGGATTGGGGGCTGGAGGGAGGCTACAGTGGGAGGGAGGGAGGTGAAGTGAGAGGGCGAAGGAGGTGGTGTGGGAAATGGAAGGCTTATTCTCAGTGCACTACTGTATTTACAGTAAATCTTTTCTTTCCTGGACTACTTTCGGAGAAGGTAGTTTTTTTTTAGGCTGGAAGGGAATTGTCTTTTTTTGTGTTCGTGCTTTCCTTTGTATTCCATTTTCCCCTGTTCTTTCTCGAGAAAAGGAGGTAAATCATTTACACAGCGTCAAAGAATTAGAGTTGCCCCCCCCCCCCCTTTTGTGCGCACCTATTCCTATTTCCAACAGTATAAGTGCTGCGTGTTACTGCCAGTTCTCAGTACAGGTATTTTGCGGTCCTTCCGTTCAGCCGAAATCACACTACACGTACCTCACTCTTAGGAACATCCTCTTTCATGCTGAACTTGATCTTCTGTCGATGCCGAGACTTTGTCACTCAACTATCCTAACATAGTACGGTGCAATGTTTCCCTACAGTTGCTGGAGGTGGGGCCTGTTCAGTCTGTTAACTACTCCAACACGCTAGAACTAGACTATTTTGTGTGCAACTCTAAACTTTACTGCGTTGATAGACAGTGAAGAAAATTCAGTAATGACAACAGTCGACAGCCGGCGCCACAGAACAATGAATACAGTAAAAGACTGTGAACTTTTACAACAACGAGGCTCAAAAAGTTGGCATCGTGACTTCCTTTACTGTTGTTACTGACTCGAAAACCGCCTCTGTTTTCAGCACAATGACATGACTATAAAATAGCTTATTTTATGTTATATGTTATTTTATTTTATTGTTAACTGTCTTGAAGGCACGAAGAGTGTCAAGAAGAAAGTGCAAAGGGCGAATCTAAAGTGAACTTTGTCTGCGAGAAGGATGAGAAGTTCATGACCTCTTGGCAGCGCCGTCGCGGCAAACTTTACCTGTGCACACGCTCTGCAAATGTCAGACTGTTTTGGACAAAGCAGTGAAAAACAGAACTACGTGGGCTTCTTGTGCTAGACTCTGCCAGTCTCCGTTTCAGGGGTTGTTCTTGCACATTGTCAATCTGACTTGGTTATACTTATTTTAAAGGATCAAATGACAAAAACACTTAACAATTTAGACAATAGATGGATGAGTGGCCAGCCAG
Organism: Marisa cornuarietis; assembly: GCA_004794655.1. Taxonomy (NCBI): domain Eukaryota; kingdom Metazoa; phylum Mollusca; class Gastropoda; order Architaenioglossa; family Ampullariidae; genus Marisa; species Marisa cornuarietis. Next base: position 762,923 of record SMMW01000616.1, read on the forward strand.
CCAGCCAGCCAGCCAGAAAGAAAGACATTAAAAGGTTAATGTTTAATAACAAAAGAAATTGGGGAGTTTTTCCCTTCCTAATCAGAGCCAATGTGTGATGCATGTTTGCAATCTCTTTGAATAAAATGAAGAATATAAAACGTTCAGGCATACACGCGGACATACAAATATTCATACATACACACAAACATACGTACCTTCATAAAGACGCACTTACAGACATGAGTATAAGATTTCTGTAGAGGTGACTGTGCACTCATTTCGAACGACGCATGTACAAAGTAGTGCCAGGAAGCCGTCACGGTCCAGAGGCAAGGACTATTCGGCGTGTGACGTGTGCACTTGGCAGTACTGTCAGGTCGTGCTTATGCACGTGTCGATTATAATCCGTGATGACGCGAACAGTGCCCGTGCCTCTTACACCACCCCCCATCCCAACCCCGCCTCTACCCATTGCCGTACACCCTGCCTTCCGTCTACTGGTTGCCAGTCAGGGAGACAAATCTCGGCCCCTCATCTGCTGTGTAGACTCTTACAACGATGAGGCTCAGAAAGTTAACTTCATCACCGTATGAGTGACTTCTCTTTCCTTGGGTAAACAAGTCCGTTTTAAGAAACTAAGAAACTGAGACGAGGAAAAGGTTAGATCCACGGACCTTCATTCACTGGATAAGTGTCTCTCATTCGTTTCCTCTTTGCTCTATCATAGGAGTGACCAATCGTAACAAAGCCTAAAAACGAAGGGCTTTCGCTTCCGTTTTCTGTCAAAATGGCGGATGTTCCTAACGTAGAAACAATTTTAGAAGTGAGTAATTAAGCGTTTCTGTCATCTTAACCTTGCAAAATATATTCTACTTAGAGTACTTTCTGTAAAATATATTCTGTTTGTTTATAGAAAACGCATTTAGATTTTTCAGTAATTCTATAAAATAAAAACATCGTCGCAACAGATGCTATTGACTTGTTTTACCACTAACAATTAAAAAAAACCCACTGTTTTTGATTTTTTGAAAACAATTATATAGATTGGTCTGTTACGAAAACAAAACATCTACTTTAAGAATTTATTTAAGGTATGCAAACAAAGAACCGGAAACACGAGGCCTGTCTAACGGAAAGCCGAGACTTACACCTGACATGAACCTGAGTCGCTTATCCAGGTCCGTGGTTAGACCTACTGTTGTAAAATGGAAGGAATTATGCGAGTTGTAAACTAAGTGTGGTAACTAAACTCAATCGCTCAGACTTGATGGCTGTGAATCTTTGTGGTAGAACTGTGAGCCTGTGAAGAACAAAATCACATCAGATAAGACGCTAATCGCTCTGTCAGTTCTTTCGTAGTGTATTTGGACCGTGGGACCTCATCAGCTTCATTCTTTGAAGCACAAAGATTATTGATTATTGTAATTCAATTATAATTTTAAAAAAATTCCCCCCCCCCGAATCCGACTTATATTTAGTACAATATCCATATTTGTTACAATTTACAGTTCAGGTTTATTAAATAAGCATAAAATCTAAACATAGAGCTATTCACGATATACAAGTATTTGCTGGTCTACGTTCATCAAGTGGCATTGTCCTATTGATTTAGAAACCTGGCGGCTTAAAGCCGAGTAAAAACATGAAATTAAGTTTGGAGTTTCTGGGAAGTTAGTAGAGCACACAGCTAGTATTTATTACAAAAGGTAAAATTATTTTTTTTTAATTAAATAAATCACTACTCATTCTGTTTATAAAAACGAATTTCATCGACACGGCTATGCTTTGTAAACTTGCTGCCAACTTGAGTTTTATTTTGTGTTTCACCCTGGATTGCCTCTAGTATTATCGCCCCTGGTGGTGATATCGTGTCACGTAAGGTGCAGAGGTACCAGAACGTTTTCCTGTATCTTGCAGACCACCACGACCTGCTTCTTCTTCCTCCTCCTCCTCAGAATTATCATTATCATACTTGTGAGACTTACTGATTTATTTTCCCCCTGGAGTCAGTCTCTTTGATCTGCTTGTGTTGACCTCCTTTCTGTTGCGCACTACACGAGAGAACTACTCATCCCCCCCCCCCACCGTTCGGAATTCTTTGCCCCTTTTTTCGAACTGTGCCTTCATTCAAAGCTTTTTAAAGTAATGCTTCAAGCCCCACCTCTTGAAGAAATTCTTTCATAATCCAGATAACTCTTCCATTTACTCGATTCACCGCATTTGCCCATGCACTTTGTTGGTGTTTGCTATAGAGCTGCTGCATCTGTTTCTCGGCTGTGTTCTGTTTGTAATCTTTCGTGCACAGCGTCTGCACAGGGAGAAATGAGATGTACAAATTCTGTCGTCATCCTCCTCCTCCTCATCATCATCATCAACATGCCAGGTTCTAGCTCATCCCATTTTGCTGACCGAATAATGAAAACTATATCTCAGTGAGCGAAAACGATAAACTAGGAAAAAAGGAAGGGGCGGAGAGAAATAAACGTTTAACGGCGGGTGCAAACCGGGAATGCTCACCTACATCACTGAAAAATTGTTGAATAATCTCCCTCTGAAGTATTTATTACTGGGCTACGAAATTATTGCAGAAAAGCATTGCTGTCGGGAGAGGCTCTATTTTATTTTAATTTTTTTTTCCATACCGAAGTGAACGACCTGTCGTGGAGACCACAGCTGAGCTTGAGTTCGAGGTCTCAAAACTGCCGGCTTTAGAAGAGCTGTGTGGGAGGAGAACTGACGGGGATGTAGGAGGGAGGTATGTTGGCAAGTGAGAGCGACACAGTGTACTGACGGCACCTCTCTTCCCCGTCCGTCTGTAGCCGCCGCCAAATCCGAACTGATATCTGTCATGTATCACGGATTTATCACCCTCGTCGTTTGCAAAGCGTGAAATGCCTATACGCAGCCATCTTTGCCTGCAGCGTCTTACCATTTTTTTTCTTTCTCTCTCTCTCTCCTCCCCCTTCATTCTTCACATTGCAATGTCTTTCTGCTTCATAACTTTCTCTCCCCCTTTGCCCTCCTCACAGCCCTCACACAGGTCCCCTCACACACAGAAGAGTTCCCTCTCTTTGTCTTCAATGCTCTTTCTCTCTCTCACCCCTATCTATATAGGTGTGTGTGTGTGTGTGTGTGTGTGTGTGTGTGTGTGTGCACGCGCGAATATTTGCTGTGTACGTGCCAAGATAGAATTACAATGTGTCTACTTAAGAAGGCACATACGCAAACGATTTGCTTCAGTACAAAATGAAGACTTTTGTATAAATGCTGATTTTTTAAAACCTTTAAATATTATGGTATGTTACATATTCTGACATTTTAATAGGTAATGATTTTTTGTTCAAAGGTAATTAAGTGGTATTGTGCTATTGTTGGGATGTACTGTGTTATATTGCTATTATGTGTTGACTTAGATTGCCTTGTATAAATTATATGACACATATCTTCTTGGACCATTTATTCCTTGGAGCTTTCTCACCTGGCAGTGATGGAAAATTTTTACATTACAGCATATTTAAGACACTCTAAATTACTCCAAGTAGTTAAAATATTCGTTATTCACAGAATGTGATCTAAATTTAAATTCCTTTTACACAGAAAGGCTGCTGATGCTGGCTATGGCTTTGCGAAGGTAGTTCCTGAAAATGTCGAATGGTTTTGTCTTCACCTCCCTGTTGCAAGAAGTTGCCCACAGACAAGAAAATATGTGTCATATAATTTATATTGTAGTTTAGACAGACAAACCCACAAAGAATACCCGGACTGCATTCAGACGAAATAAGAGAAGGGTGAGGAAGAAAAGGTATAAGGAGACTGAGAAAGAAGAATACAAAGAGGGAAAAAAGATGGAAGAAGAAAAATCAGGGGACCAGGACAAGGAGATGAAGGGGGAAAAAAAAGAAAGTTTTGTAAAGACAAATGAGATAATGATCCTTGTGACAAGAACGTAAACCTTGTCTTTTACTCTCCAACAATTTCTGTTATAACAATAAAGAGTCAAAAGCCGACTAGTTACAAAAAAGACCCAAAGCAAAGCAAATAAATAAAAATTTAAAATTAAAAAAAAAATCAAAGACGGCGGCGGAAGAGATTGCTAGTGAGGTCGAGTTGACCAACGCCAGTTTATGTCACTGTGCATCGCCTGTTTCCGGTAGATATTTCTCCCAAGCCGACGATAAACTTTCGTCTTGCAGTCAGCGTTTCATGAAAACAAAGCGACATTAACTACTGGAAATCGTGTCCTGAACCCTGCTTGCACTGACGTATCTATCGCGCTATGAAGTTGTAAAAGCAAACGGCCTCCGTTCCACACACCAGACAAACACCTCCAAGTCGCCATCATGCCAGAATCCAATTTTCTGCCCCCGAAATTCTATAGCCAGGAATTTTCATCTTCCTTGTCTTTTGAGCTACAGACCTATCCATCACAAACCGGCTTCTATACCGCGTAGATGGGAGGAGAGAGACAGCGAGAGAGGGAGAGAGGGAGAGCTTGCTGTCAAACGCACCTCGTGCACAGAATCTTTCCAAGAGGATATGGCACTCGTTCTGACAGATTTTTGTACTCATCTACTGCTGTCTGCGGGAGAGACCGAAGAAAGGTTTGAGGCCTTGTCACTGACAGGAAGAGTATAAAAAAATGAAAATAGAAAATAGAATGTTAAGAGACGTGATGCCCCAGAAGGGCTGGTACTGTATTCGCATAGCAAACAGTTTAACGCCGACATTAGCAGCTTGTAGACTCAGAGAGTCGCGGAGCTGCGTGAACAGCACATAGACTTCTGAAAGGGTAGATGAATGAAGAATGAAGGTAGAAGAGAGGACAAAACCTGACATCACCTGTCAGGGTGAAGGGATGGGATGGTGGAATGAACAACGTAAGATCTTAATATTCAAGTTCTTGTTTAATGATTTAAAGGCACAGCGAGAGAAGGGTGGTCCATCTACTGCACAGACGGAATAAATAAATAAATAAATAAATCGGAGCGTCTTTCTTATCTGTATGAAAACATCATTCACTCGAGTACACAGGTCAAAAGCTAATAAAGATTGGTATGGATTTAGGAATAAGTAATGAGAGAAGAAAATAGTATACACATCGTCAATGCCGTCCCAATGATAGATCCACAGCTGGCAGTTGATACACAAGAGTATCCCAACACGGTCGACAATTTAAGCTTTAGTACTACTTTAAATTTTGTCTAATTTTTCAAAGGCATGCTAGAAACTAGACACTTGGCAGATTGGTATACAAACTGGTCTTGGTAGCCACACCTTCTGCTACCAAAAGTTTGTTCATTTGTTAATGTGGATGCGCGGAACAGTTTGTGTCAAAACTCGTATAAGTAATTTTTAACCTAAGCTTATTCAGGCCAAAAAAAAAATTACTCCCCTGCGTTTTGCTTTCTCTCCCCTCTCTTCCTCTCTTGATCATTCATTCTTTTATATGTTTTTACCAGTACTACAAACTGCGCTGTATTCAACAACTACGACTGCCGTTTCTTTTTAAATTTTGTATTAACTCCAGGACAATTACCTAAAATCGATGCTACACACCTTCCGTTTTCAATTTGCTGTAACAAACTAATCTTAGATCTTGTTCAATAACGTATTTATAAGAAATGGGGTATTTTGTACCCAGTTTGTTGTAATTTTCCCCGACTGTTATAGTTTTTAAAGAGTTTTTTTTTACTACATCCTTATGTTGACAACCAAAGGGTTTCCTGTTGGGTTGGCTTGTGCCTTATTTTACTGCTGGGACATGTGGGAGGATTAAACTTTCATTTCGTTATTTATCTCTTGTTGTTGGTCTTGTTGACTGTACCCATGATACAATTCTTTCGTTGTAGTCTTCGAACTAACAGGTGCAACACAATTGTTCACGAAAACCCCGCAAGAAAAAAAAACGAAAAAAAAAACAGGGTAACACTCCCTCTCCTAGTAATTATATTTCCACGGTTCCCTGCCCTTGCAGCCCGTCACATCGAGGTCCTCCATTGAAACTGTCAGCCGAAGGAAGGCTAAAAGAGTGTGACGTTGGAATGGTAGGCAGTTTCTGATGGAAGGATAAGAAGACTAGGATATAAGGTCTGGAACCCTTAGAATGCCTCGTCCCGCTCGTACCGAGGGATTGTATTCTGCTGACCCACATAAACTTGTCTTCCAGAGGAGGCGAACCATGAAGCACTGCCTGACGTGGGACAAAGTGCCATGCGGGATACCTGCTTGTGCGCATGTCATGTTCTCGGTTTGTTTTCAATAGATTCTATCGAGGAAAATCGAGGTCTGCCCAGGACGATAACACCCACATCAAACGTGAGGCAAAGGATCGTGCTGTCTTCTGTATCGGTGGTTCGTGACTTTGTGGAAGGAGATACCAAGAGTCCAGCATCCTGCTGGTTAAGAAGCTGGGAGCCGTGACAGGTATATGGAGCTTACTGGGAGGATTTTGGTGGACAACGCTTCCAGATTAACATATTAGGTAACTTGTTTCCACTGTACTGCCTGTGTTTTAAAAAAAAACACGTTTCTGTTTTCGGGCGGGGTTTTCTTCTTAGGCAATGCCCCTTCATTACAACTAGGTCTGGGGAAGAGTTCGGGTGTGTAGGTGGGTGGGCGAAAGCTTCTCCCTCTTCACTTGACACCATTTCTGGTTATCTGAAGCGTTTAAGCTTGCAATGAAAACACGCCTTTTTCGTACATATTATTCCAGATATATATTTTTTATTATATATCCTTCTGATGACGGAATATTGTTTGTGTATCTGCTGTATATTGCTGTGAAGCTCAAAATGCCAGACGTTTATGCTCCTCCTTTTCGTTTTGTCGACATCTCATCTTCGTGGCACTTAATTCCCTATTTCCATTGGCACAAATGCCTGTGCGCTCATGGACGTTGCGAATGACACATGGGAATCACATACAAGCAGGCGGATTTGGGCAGTAACAAAGTCAGTGACGTGAAGTTTATAGGCATTATTTAGTTAGGACTATAGGTAAGGGTTAGGGTGATTCTTATAAAGACTTCCCTGAGAGAGTGTGTCGTGTAACAGAGCAGAGGGCGTGACATCACATGATTTGCATAGCTCCGTCCTCTGGTCCACCGTTTGTGTCATGTGCGGCGTTGGCGATGGGAACTCCTTTACTCCATTCACATTTTTATTTTCACGTCGTTCTTTGTTCGTCTACACCATAGGACGTGAGCGATGTAGAAGCGACGACAACGACAACGACGATGACCACCACCACCACCACCACCACCACCACCACCACCACCACCACCACCACCACCACCACCACCACCACCACCACGATGTGATGGTGATGTCGTCCTCACCACTATCACCGTCATCAAAACTCTTTAACCATCTGCACAGCAAAGACTAAAACTGACATTCGATGATCATAAAGAATCGCTCTGAACCTCTTCCTCTGACCGGAAGAACTAGAAGCAATGGTTTAGTAGAGACCCCACGGTTTGGGGGATAATGACAAAGGGGAAGAAATGTAATGGTGAAGTGAGTTGGGAGGAAAGAAAGAAGAGGATGGGGGTGGAACAGGACAGACGGCGAGTTATGTAAACACGCTGGGATCGAGACAGGTTAGTAAGTAAAAGGTTAGAGCGTCAAAGAGATTGCCCTCTCGCCCTGCTGTTCCTTGACGCGCGCGCCTGTCTCTCGCTTCGACCTATTGGCGAAGAATGTCAGGCATCAGGCGAGAAGCGGAGGAGCAGTCTTGCCTCGGTGTGCAGTGTTATGAATATCTCACACTTATTCGCATATGCTCCCCATTTGATAACAAAGCGGGCTTGAAAAGCCGAGGGAATTTCTCGCGGGCTCGCTTCAGATTGGCTGGTGGAGCAGAGACACCCGCTATAAACACGAGGTCCTAGTCGCAGAGGGCCTGGCCCAGACGCTTCGCGGAGCAACTTCCCCCCAGCTCCACCTCAAACATCAAAAGAACCGCCCGAATTCCCACCTTCACCCGTCGCACGTCCTTTGTGGCCTGGCTGGCTTGAATTTGCCAATAGGTGTTCCCTCCCCCGGGTCCTGCTAACAATCCTGGTACAGCCTGAGTTCAGAAAAGAGAAAGAGTGAGAGTTAAAAAGTCCACGCATGTGTGCATGTGTATACGTGTCTGTATATGTGCGTGCGTGCGTGCATGCGTGCGTGTGCGTGCGTTTGGTGTTGGTATGCATAATACTAATAATAATAATTTATGTAGCTCTTTAAACTACCATCAGAGGCTAGCTCGAAGTGCTTGCCAAACAAATATAAACACATAAAATACCATTAATAATAGTCTCAAAAGAAAGAGTTGGTTGCGTTTACTGTAGCTACTCATGTTGAGAAGAAGGTGAAAGATGCAGTCATTTTGGCTCAATACCACTAACAAAAATATGCCTTTCTAGCCTTCTCTTCTTCTCTGACAGTCTTTTGACTTGTAGCTCTCTCTCTATCTCGCTGTGTGTGTGTGTGTGTGTGTGAGAGAGAGAGAGAGAGATGGATTGGGAGAATAAAAAAGGCAGAAGGATAGCAACAAAGAAAAGTAAGGATTGGTATAAATGATATGCGCTTCACAGCTTTACATTGCGGAAAAAAGACACAAATATAATTAATTATATCTATAATTTAAAATCTCGGTTTTTACTAAGTTGACTATGAATTTTCTGCTACACAGTTTTTAAGTGTAATGCAAATAGTGTAAATAAAAAATGTAATAAAAAGTACATATCTATCTCCAGCAATGGGTTTTATTCAACATTGACTCGAAAAACAGTCATTGCGAATGTTACTTCTAATGAACACTGACACGATGTACAAACAAGCAAACAAGCAAGCAAACAAGCAAAAGGAAATATGTGAGCGTATCTCTATATTTCAGAAGAAACGGATCTCTCTTTCAAGTTTACGGCAAATTTTTTTTTAAATATCATATCAGAAACCTAACAAAACTAATGCAATAATACATTTGAGAGGCAAATGTTACTTCTTTAATCGACTCCGTAACGATTTATGTAAAAAGTGGTTATATTTGAAATATTTTCTTTCAACATTTGACGCAGAAAAACTGTGTGCCTCCTAAGTACTTGTTTGGCATTCAGGTATATTGATTTTATTTGTTTGCTTTGTTTTCTGTTGTTGGAGTACTGGCCAGTTACTTGTTTCCGCGGCCCACTCCGACAGGACGGAAAATAATAAATAAAAATAAGACACACAAAATAGACTGCACGTTTCTAAGTACAAGACATCCATATGGGGAAACAATAAGGCTACACATAAAAAGATGAGCCAGTTAGGGCCTATTCTCACGCTGCAATGTTTTCAGGGTTTGCACGTGCAAGATTTCGCCTGCTAGGCACCGTTCTACTCTCACGTAGCAAGTTCACTCGCTAGTGTCCTGCTAGGTGACGTCATCCGCGCAGCGCATTGTGGGTAGTCGACAAAATGGCAGACAATCAGATACTTTCGGAAGCTACTGCTGCTACGTTAATAACATTGTCTGATGAAGTAAGGAGAGAGAAAAGAAGAAAAAAAGATGTGGGTGAGGGGTGGGTAGCACGAAGGAGTCGCTTAGATGCCTTATTTTCATGTCCTCTAAAAGAAATATCTTCGGAAGACTTGGAGAGAATGCAGACGCTTTTTGCGAATGTCGTCTGCAACGTTTGAAGAACTTTTATATCTGATCGAGGCTGCCCAGAGCACGAGCAATTTCAATTCAGGCATTCTTGGCCTTATCTCGGTTGAGATACTCTGGACTGGCAGTGTCGAACAGACACGGGTAGTTTTCCCACTTACAAATCATATTCGTACACCTTTCCGCTGACCACACCGCCATTTCTTAATTTGGAGGTAAAAGGGAGGCGACTGTGTTCAAGCATTCCGATTGGCTACACCATGTAATGTAGGTCAGGCTCTGCAAGAAAATAGAATCGCGTCCTATCCGTGAAGACCTCGATGTAAAGCCCCCACCCAGCCGTGTGCAAAACTCGGAAAGCTCCTACCAGGGCCTGCTAACCCTGCTAAGTGCGGAATATTGCAGCGTGAGAATAGGCCTTTACCCTGCGTGCAGCCTAGCCAGATAACCGCAGCACAGCTGCACGCGCCGAAAAGACAACTCCGACGTCAAGGCAAACAACTTCAGGAATGCAGCAGAGATGACAAAAGCATCAACCAAAGAGAATTACATCGGCGACAGCAACAGATTGTCTGTCGTTTTCAGCAATCTATATTTTAGCCCGTATGATGAATGTGAGGGAACTCGCTGACAAGGAAATACATATGAAATGGCTACGACCGGGATTTAATTTATTGAGGTAAAATGACACCTTGACGAAAGGTTTTGAAAGGACACAAAAGCAAAAAAAAAAAAAAAATAAATAAGATGTGGAGTTCTTTTGTTTGGGAGATAAAGTGCTTTAAACGGACTTATACTTTCCCTTCAATTCGTCTTATATTCCTTGTATTGTTGTTGCATGAATTGTCTTGCACATATTTGAAATTTTGGAGACAGAAACTGTTTCTGTCACTGAAAACGCACCTCTTCCTTGAGCATTACTCCTAACACAGTCCACACAATGCTAGTCCTTCTTAACCCCGCCCCCTTCCCTCTTGCTACTTTACCCATCTTTCTCGCAGAATCACTATATTTCTCTGTTCCTGTTACTTGATGCCTTTTGTTTTCTGTTTTGTCAGTACTGTCGTTTTCTTTCGTCCCCTTTGTTCTGTATCTACTTAGTCCACGTCTCTTCCCCGTTTTAAGCGCTAAGAGCATGCTCTCTATGAGTGTGAATATGCGCTATAAAAATCTTTACTATTATTATTATTATTTCTTCGAAATAAACCTAAAAATCACATTAAAAATACATTACAGAAGGATGCGCTTACATAAAAAGTATGTTAATTTTATAGAATATATAAATGATGCTAGTCGTTAATAATAACTTAAAATAAATAAATAACGTTGAGCGTTGCACCACGATGACGATTAATTACAGCATCACAATTTTTATTTTGTACAAGTTTATTGCAGTTATTTGCAACCTGTTGCTTGTTTTAGTTAAAGTGACCTCGGAGAAATAAAAAAATAGTGTTAAAGATCCAATACGATCAAGTGCAAGACTACAGAACTCGATAAACATATAAAGGTAAAGTGCAGCTACTTTTGTATTCTACGAAATACGGTGATCCCTCACCTATCGCGGGGGCTATGTTCCAGAGACACGCGAGAAACATGAAAATCCGCGAAGTAGCGGCGTTATATTTATTTTCTTATTTATATCTATTTTAAGGGTTTATAAACCCTTCCCACACTCCTATAAACCTTTCCCACTCTCGTATTAACAAGCTCACGTTGGCAAACTTGCGCAAGTGGTAAGTGGGTACAGTACTGTGTACAGTACGGTATTCATCCGCTTATGAAATGCCTGTACATACTGTATTTACATGTATTTCGATTTAATATTATTTTTTATAGTTTGAACTAGCATTATATATATTTTAAATTTTGTTTTAAATTTTTTTTAGGCAAAAATAATTTAAATCATAAATATTATATAAATACCTATATCCCGCGATAGAGCAAAAACTCTGCGATACAGAATGAGATATATTAAAAAAAAAAAAAACACCGCGATACCAGTGAACCCGCAATAAGTAAACCGCATATATGCATTATAAAATCGTACGCAGTCCCAGCAATCGAACCGAAACACACAATCAAACAATAGCCTAGAAATAGATGGGTTCAGCCAGATATATTCAAGATACGTTCTTCTTTGTGCAGCCTTAGCAAGAAAACGTCTTTGGAGTCTGGCACTGGGATCGCCGAAGTGGCGAAACAATAGCTGTACAAAGATGCGTATGCAGAGGGAATTAATGAAAGAAAAATAAAGAATCACAAACTATGTACAGTACCGCAAACAGACTGTAACACTTGGGGAAAAACACTAGCCGGAAACAGGCGAATTAATCAGAATCGCATCAAGCCAAAATGGCCGGGGCAAGGGCGGGAAATCGGAAGGGGACGCAACTGGCATGGAATTTATCGTCACCCTTGCAGTGGGTGTTGGGAAAATGTTTTCAGAGGCACCGACAGCTAGGTAGCAGCGACCGCAGTAACCATAACCAGATGTTTTTTTTTCTTTCTTTTCCACCTTCTCTCTCTCTCTTTTCCCCTCCTTCTGTGCCCTATTCTAATGAATCTAGCATATGTGCTAAGTCACTTTTGAGCAGCCATGCAATACACAAATATACAGGTGTACTGAACGAGAAAGGAAGGGAGAGAGAAAGATGACAGCTCTTCATTAGTAAGAGTCATACAAAAAGCAAACAATGATTTTATTCTGCCGATTATATAATTCGAAGGGCACTAAGCTCCTTCGTCTCCAGTTAACAAAACTAGACAACCAGAAGTCTGGGCAGATGTCCCAGCCACGGCGTGTGCGATAATGAAGCTGACGACAGGACAACTGACAGATCGACACTTTTATTCCTATTCTGACCCCAGCAGCCGACGACAAGCTCACACCAGCTCAGTCAGTCTCGCCAAGTATGGTCGAGCTGCACCGTCTACGGGAACGAGGTTCTTATACAGAGCGAGTCGGCTTGCAAGGAATTCCATCCTCCTGAGAACTACAAACCGGGTATTGGACCACACCACGGGTATTGGACCACCTTCGCCGTTTTTGCCACAACATACACCAGGCACAGAAGTTTACACATAAACGTGCACAAACTAGATAATAATAATAATATAGTATTTAACAATATTATATTATATATAATAAAAATATTAATGTATAATATAATAATAATGGGAATAGATTTGTATAGCGCTTTTTTCCTTTTGCGCGTTAACACCAAAAATAAAGTAAAATTCACACATACACAAAAAAGACGTAGGATGAAAACAGGATGCATACAAGCATAAACAAATTCAACAAAAAATATTGAAAGACACAATATTATCAAAGTATAGAAAGAAAATATCTGAATCATGGCGGAGAAAGGTTCGATTGAAAATTTGTTTCATACACATATCGGTGGCCTTACAAATGTAAATGAATTAAAGAGAGTAATTTCACTTAAAACAAACAAAAAAACAAACACTACATGAAAAGTTTTCACCATTTCATTCAGCATCAGGAAGTTTGGTCATGCCGCTTGGCCTACTTGTGTGCGATGGTGCCGTCAATACATCATTAGCCGGCTTGCATTAGCCTCCCCCCTCTCTCTCTCTCTCTCTCACACACACAAACACACACACACACTTCACATTTCTCTTCTCTTTCTGGAGTCCTCTCCTAACTTGTGCCATGATTCTTTGCAAGGGCTGCTTATGTTTGGGGGCAGGAGTCTTCACTCTGTTGATAATAGTTCTAATAGCAGCTGTGAGAAATAAAATCTCTTTTACTGTCTGCGTTCTTTACATTACATGGTCTTACGATACTCCATACACTACAGTACCCCCATTCACCTACACTCTCTCTCTCTCTCACACACACACACGCACGCACGCACACACACACACACACACACACACACACACACACACACACACACACACACAATGCATGAGGAACAACGACCGACAATATCGCTCTAGAACATTCTCGACTGACAGCTTCCTAGTGACACTCACTTCTTACCGAGAGGACGACCAATGAAGCACAATTAAGGCGTGTCACGCATTCCCTTACCCCGATTATCAGACCTGCTAGCTATGCGATGTATTTTAAGTAGCCGCCTGCACCAACCGACGAGTATATAATATGTTAATAGTTCGAGAACCTCGAGGACGCCACGCGTGCTTTCCTTACACACTTACTTCTGTCTTTCCTCCCTTAAGTCCTTGTGGATAGATGGATGATAACAATGACCGGATATTTTTCTTTAAAATTAGCATCTAGGTTAATTAACTAATGATGACAGTCAACGCAACAAATAAACTTGCTACTGGATTTCTCTGTCCTCTTCAAATAATTTTTGATAACAACGCACGTTTGAAATAAAACGTCTTAAATCTTTGCCTTGGACTTTTTATTTAAATTTACAAAATTTTCTTAAAACTTCTTAGGGATTCCCGGGCCCGCATTATGTTAATGAGGTTCTACTCGATTGAACTATGAATCTGACTAGCTTATTGATTGATTGATTGATTGATTGATTGATTGATTGATTGATTGATTGATTTAAAGGATAAGATACTGATAAATCCACAAGGCTCAAATGAGTCGTCTTGTACAATAAAAATTCACTCTTCAATACCACCGCAGAAATGGGGATTTTAGAAAAATAAACAAAATCTTACTTCATATGTTTAAAGTTATGCAAGTAATTCTCAGCAATTAAGCAGTCGGATTAATGATCGGACCGAGAACTGAGCTGCGAGGTCTACTTCAGAACCTAGCCTTTGACAGGTGTCTCATGAAAATCCGGGAATGGTGTAGGGGTCTGGATGGGTTGGGTGTGGGCAGGTCACTGGCAGCTCCGCAGCTGTGTGCTGTCGATGTACATTGCCTTAACTCCCTTGACATCGGTATTCCTGCTGTCTGTGCGGTCCTGGAGTGCCTAGACCTGCTTGCGTGTGTCTATTGTTCCTATCTTACGTTCTTGCAAGAATACCACCCACGCTTGCTGCGAAAAAAAAACCTACTAACAACCCCCCACCACACCCCACCACACCCCCCCCCCCACACACACACACCTCCATCCTCTCCTTCCATTCACTTCTAACAGCTATATTTTCTCTTCCGCTCTTTAAATCCATTGCCAGCTCAAACGAGTTAAAAGGGTTGTTGTTACTAATTCTTTAAATTGCCTTCTTTTGACACGCCTTTGTAGTAATAATAATAATGATGATTTCTATAGCACCTTTCTCCACCATTAAGATGAACTCAAAGTGCTTTACACAAAGAACACCACACATACATGATAAATGCTAGCGGCCTACAGTCATGAATTCTGTAATTTGTAATCATTAATTTGCGGAATCATGTTAATGTCAAACAAATTAGCCAACTATATCCCAAATTATTCATTCTTCCAACCTTTGTCTCGCTTTTGAAATGACCGTTAGGTAGTAACTCTTTCACTTCAAATTAAAATCTCAGAAGATGGATTGCATGGACTTTTAAAAATTCTTTATCGTGTGTAAAAAATTCTACGTAAGACCCACTTACCCTCTGCAAATTACGACCGTTTCGGGAGCATATTCTATCTTATGCAACAGACAGAAGAACATATCAGGTCTCGTACAAAATTGTTCGCCTTTGCTATAGAGAGAATAGGAGGTGACAACCATTACTAGTTTGAGGACGGATCATTCTAAACTCAGGCTTCATATGAACAGTTCCGTGTCCTCAGAGTCAGATGCAGCACGGCTCCATGACAATTTCCCTTATTCTACAGAACTGTCCAACTCACCAGAACCTAATAGAAGAGGCTTGAATTGCTGACCCGTGGAAACAAAAGGTATTTGGATCCCTGCGGTGTTCGAGTGCACGGGAGCAAGGCCTCTCTGCAGAGTTTCAATGTTCCTCTCGTTTAAAAAGTCTGCTGGGAGCAATATTTTCTAACGACTGGTTAAAATTTCAGTGCAATTTTTCAAAATCTGGGTGAATAATCCCTCCCTCTTTTGTCCTCAAATAAAAGACTACAAATAAATATTAAAATGCATATATATATGTCAACAACTTCGACATGAATTTAGAAGAGAATTCAGAGAAAACCACCGAATGTAAACCTAAAAAACAAGCCTCACATCTAGAGAGGGGTATGAGCAGAGATTCGAATCCAGGACACCGGAGGTGAGAAGCACTTTAGCCACTGCGCGCCAGCCGCCCCAGCTCTACCTGGAAGCACTTTCGTACGAGATGACCAACCAACGACGCCGCGGAAAGCCACGTGACAGAGTTTACTATCCTTAAATGTGAAAGTCACGTGATAACGTTGCATTTCTTACAGGTAACAGTTACTCAAGTAAACTTACGGTAGGTGTGAAGAAAGCACATTTAAACACATAGCCAGCTTTTTAAGAGAGGGGTGCTCGTATCTTCTCTTCCTCCACATTTCTCAGCCCTCTAGTAAGTTTTGTAACTTACTCCATAGCTGAAAAAATGGGGGGGGGGGAACAGGAAGTGCACTGTGACACGTGGTATAGAACTGGTCAGTGTGCATATGTATAGCTACTGAGCTCTGTTCTCCCCCTCGCTTTTTTTCAGACCTATCACCGATTGCAAGAGTGGTACCTCCTTTTAAGATACCCACTCCTTCGCAATCATACCCTTTTTACCCATACACTGGAACCTTAAGTCTGATCGCTTATTAAGCGCATGGAAAAACACACACACACACACACACACACACACACACATGCTCGCGCACTCATATATATATTTTAGAGAGAGGTACACATACACGCTTACGCAAACGCATACATATGTATACACAAACGTACACACAAACAAAGAGGTAAAATCGTGTGCACGCGCCATAAATGTTGCACGTGCAGTGTCACTGCAGCTTATTTCCGTTCTGGGGCTGACACGCTGCTTGTGGCCGGAGATACGGGGCACCTGCGCGATGAAGCAGCAATGGCCTCCAAGGGCCATAAGACAGATCGGCTGTTCTGCCAGCAGTAGTCGCCACTCACAGGCTGTAGACTGCGCACACAGGCGTCTCTGTACAACACCTGTGCGAGCCATGGAAGGCGTGCAGTGCTACGGGAAGGGGTAGAGAGAGCTGCAAGGTTAAATGCTGCGAGAGTTTAAGGAGATAGAATGATAGATGCTTCTTTCTCTTCAGTTCAGCATTCTTCTACGTCATCATCGTCGCATTGTCATCGTCTGACGAAAAGAGCGGATGTGTTTTGACACACACACACACACACACACACACACACACACACACACACACACACACACACACACACACACACACACTCTCTCTCTCTCTCTCAAACTCATACAATTCGACATTCTGTGTCTATCACACACAAACACTCACTCACAGACATACACACTCGCTCGCTCGCTCGCTCGTTCACACACGTGCACTTGTTAGACTCTTGTTGACATTGTGCACCTTGCCACTAGAACACCTGCATCTTAACGTGCATCCGGTGAGCTCCGCGTACTCGGGACCACATCGGCGGCAGGTGGCGCCACTCGCGTCGTGCAGTGGTGTGTAGGTGGCGGTTGGTTAGAGACATAAGTGATACATCATACGTACATACATACAATGACTGGAACCAACTGACGATATCATTGGAGAATGGATAACAATTGGTTAGACGCAGCAGCTGACCAGGTTAACTACTTAGGACTGGCTTGAGCTGCGGTGAGTAGATCCTGCATGGAACGACGTGCACTCCTTTCTGGTGCCAACAAGTTCTTCCTCTGTCCACTTCGACTTCCCTCAAGTAAACCTGAAGAACGATCTTAGAATGTCGTCCCGAGTCACGTGGCTGTACCAGACCAACTTGCGCGGCCTTACTGTTACGAGAATGGTTTACTAGTGTCCTACGAGGGTGGCGATCGTGCTTCATACAAATTCATTAGTTCTGCATTTCCTATGGCAGAACGGATTTTCCGCAGAGTGACCCCTAGTTGTGGATCATATACCCTCCTTATGTCGCCACCCTCGCCTCTCAAAAGCAGACCTGTTCGACAAATGGGGCGAGATAACAAGTTGGGATGCACATCAAACTAGAAAAAAGTGAAAAATGTTTCGCTTATTAACTCACGAAGAATACTTCTGAAATAAGTGTACCTACGAACTGAGATACAGAAAAAAATCAAGGACCATTTGACAGCCAACTAGAATCAATCCACCAGTGCTGTAGTTTACTCTGATCCTAATACTTATCTCAAGTTTCAATTGCTAAAGTCCGGTGTAAATCAGAGAATTTTCAAAACTTTTTTCAACAGCTGCATTTTGCTAACTGTTTAACCTGGGATTTAGTTTGCTTGATCTGAATCGAACTGGTAGTAGTACTGTATAGTAGTACTGTACAGTAGTACTGTATAGTGGTCGCAAAAGAGGCAGAAGTTACTAGTTCCTACACCACATTGAAAGTCGAATCTTCTGACAGGATAAATTGTAGCTTATATTTCTTTTCTGTCACAAAAAGAAAAAAAATTGCTCATATCAGTTATATAGTATATGATATGGTTATCACAATGAAATATTTTAAAGGCTTGTAATATTGATCTTTTTATAGCTGCTTGTGACTTCTCGCATTTTTCATAATGTCCTTATTGATAAACTTACCACCCCTATTTTGTTTTGTAAAAATTAACTAGTCTTTTTGGCAACCTAAAGTGTAACTTTGGCTTTGAATTTTTTTTTTACCCTGACTGCTCACCTGTGATGTCTGTACCAGTACTTGTACCTGTACCCAACTAACCTCAAGGCCTCTTGTACAAGGTCTCTCGCTAACTGACGATACAATTTTCTGGCAAGTGATACAGAATTTCGAAAAATGATCTAACTGAAATAATTAAAAAAATACTTAGGAGACCAGAGACAAAAAGATATTTCCTTCGCCAATCAAACCCTGAAATCTGGTGGCCCTTATGCGTAGGGGCACTGCACACAAACAAGCAAACAAACAAAAACACACATACACCCATACATGCAGTGCATAGAGATAGGCAATGACTCACGTAGTGCCCACTAGTCGTTGACGAAAGAGGAGAAGGGCATCAGGATTCCTTTTTGACTGGCTGTGCATCACGTGGTCTGACCGCAGTATTACTGAAATCAAACGTAGCAAGTAGTAGAAGTAGGTGAGAAGGACCTCGCAAAGTCCTCAGCTCATTACTTCGCTACATTCCTACCAAAACCGACATTCTCGGATGGTTGCCCCTTCGAGTCTTTGTGTTAGCTCGCGGTTTGCGGGGTCCGGGGAGTAGTGGTAAGGTGGGGAGTGTGGAGTGAGTATTGAGGGTGGGAACCCAGGCTCGCGTTGTCGTCTGAATCTTCTCACTCATCACTGTCCGATGTGTCAGCCGGACGCAGCGGCGATAAGCGGGCTGCACCCTGCAACTGGCTTGCTCCTGTCGGCTCCCAGCTCCTGTTATCTACGCTTCGGACGTGGGTCAGGGGCGGAAGAATAATTAGCAAAGTTGAGAATGAGTTAAAGACACTCACCGCAGTCCAGTCTATCCTGACGTATTGACGGGTTTTGGCGCTAGTTCGTATTGACAACATATTTCTCTTTCGCGGGCAGCGTTTGATGGTCCTCTAATTTACTGGCAATGCAGAAACGCAGTCGAAAGAACTCCACATACAGAAAAGCAGTCGGCAGCTGTCTATAAACCAAACTTAAAGTCAAAAGCTGTCCTGATGATGATGATGATGATGACGATGATGATGATGATGATGATGATGATGATGATGATGATGACGTAAGTGTGTTGTCTCTGCGCAAGAGATACCCGATGACACAACATGATGTACATATTTGCAGAGTTACTCCGTCATGCATATGGGGGAGGGGCAGGTAACTCTTCAAAGGTACTCGAGATAATGCAGCGAAAAACAGTCGACAGCTGTCCACCAACTGACAAAGAAAAGCATCTGAGAAGACGCGAAACAGTTGTCAGACAGAAGAAAAAATAGCGATTTTTGTTCTTCTCCTGATCCTTCACTGGGCTATACTTTCACGCCAGCGTTCAGGGCGAATGACGAGGTGTCGTGTGAAGTCACCTTTGCACCCATCGTAGGAATGCCCGCTGGCAATGGGACATCTGAACAAAAGCGAATCAAAGTCAAACGAAACAGGAAAGTGAATAAATTCCTTCAGTCAGACTCTCTCCTACTACCAGGTGAGTGTATATGTTTATTTATTGCTACACACCACCACCACCACCACTACCACCAATAACAACAACACTAACACCCTTCAAGTGTTGGTGATAGTCTTTTGAATACTCGAGAGTAAAAAAAAAAAAACTACAAAAAAACAAATAAACAAATAAAGAGAAAAACAAGCATAAAGCGACTACCGCGGAAAGCTGCACCGGGAAAACACAGGAGGTAACCCGAACACCCTGCTCCTTAGAATAATGTCTTTGCAGACGCCAGTCTCTCGCCGTGGCCAGACGTATCAATGCGTCTTGTGGGCCGCCTCTCACCACCGCCATCCACTTCTCTCCCTTTGGGTCCAGTGTGGCTGGCGGCTCACAGGCGTCTCGGCTGACAGGGACTCAGCTGCTCATCACACGCGTCATCGCTTGTCTTTCTCAAGGGCGCCGGGCCATAACTCACAAGCTTCGCTGGATGCACGAGTTGCCTGCCCTGAAAGCTAACGTCCTTTTTTTTTTCTCCCCAAGTGCATGTATTCGACGTACCAATCTGCGCATGAATCTGTTTAAGAAACCAACGAGTGAACGAATGAACGAAAAGAAACCCAACCAACCAACCAACCAACCAAAAAAACAAACAAACAAACAAACAACACAAAAACAGCGAACGAATGAACGAACTAAACAAAGAACTAGTGAAAGAATGAACGAACGAGCAAATGAACAAAGAAATTAATTAGTCAACCAATTAATCAATGAACACAGCGTTATCCACTGATCTTTTCGCCCTTTATTTTACTCTTTGTCACTTCCATTCCTCCGACGACAGTGTAGAGTCTACAATTTCGTTTTATCTTCGCCTCGTCAGTAACGTTATTACAGTTCACTGAAGTAAAAATATCCTTCAAGGTTGCTGAAAATTTACAATGCGACTCTTTTTTTCTGACCCGTGTATCTAAAAAGAATCTTGACGTCCAACTGGGGTTTCGGCGGGACGCGACTTTTTTTAATTTATTTATTTGCACTGACTTCTGCAACACATTCCACGCCATCTTGTGATTTGTCCTGTTATGGTGTCCAGTTAAAATGCAGTTATGGAAAACATAACAGACTGCTTTTGTCGAAGCTGCTAAGGCGTAGTGGGTGAAGCGAGTGGTTTTTCAGTGCGAATGTTGCAGGTTTCTTTTTTTTAAGAGCTTTTATTATTTTTTTTAATATACAGGCTTTGTGCTTTATTTTTTCTTTTGTGTGTATATATATATATATATTGTTTATTTATGTTCTGGAGAGTTTGTGTGTCTGTATGTGTTATCGTGTTTTCTCGACGTCTTTGATTAAGGTAGGATTGAGGTTTGGGTGAGGGTTAGGGTTACTAACCCGGTATAGGTTTTAATCTTGTTAAGCGAGATTCCGCGAGAGCTGTTTGAGCAAGATTGTGAGACTTTGTAAGTCGTGGCCTCGAGGTTGTTGTTGTTTGTTGTTGTTGTTTTTTTTGGAAAAGAAACGTCAGTGATAAGCAATGGACTTGATTATTTCATCATAATTATTTTCAGCTTGCTATCTTCCCTTCCCAGCATCTGACCAACCCCCGTCTCTTGACACCCTATGGGCAGAATGGATCACCCCCGAACGTATTTCTTTTTATAGCGTGCTAATGAAAACACCCTCGTTTTTTGCCTAACATTTGTGTTGCACGAATGGCGGCGAAATAGCGAGTCGAAGCTGTCTGCAGTTCTACCTCTCGACGTCGGAAACTTTTGACAAACCTTATCACTGGTGGTAACAGTGTGGCGCTGTAGCAAAACCACGAAAGCTAAAGACAGAGGTTGAGGGAGAAGATGGAGGAAAACGGGAAGGGGGTGAAAGATAAAAGGGGCTAAGGTACACAAACGGCAGACAAATCCCCAAACTTTGACAAACGTTGAAACAGGATCGGCCCCTCATGCGGCGCGGCCGCAAGCCGCAGCACTGGGAGACGGTAACAGAAGGCGGGAAACAAGGGGCTGTACACACGGCTGCATCTGAACGCTTGCCTCGTTGTCTTTCCAGACAGCTACAGCTACACTCACCACACCAACCTTAGAATAATGTTTTAAAAAAGAGAGAAAGAAACTGAAAAGAAAAACGAAGTCTTGACAAGAACTCAGACTTTTGGTGGAGGACGAACGGGGGAAAATGGTTGTAGAAGGGGTACTGGAAGCAATAAATTACCGCTGAAGCATCAGAGAGAGAGAGAGAGATGCTTTTCAGGTTTTGCTGGAGGACAAGTGTAACCGTCGAAACTGTTTAGTTACAGCTAGTTTCAACGAAGCTATTTCTGCTATTATTCTACTGTTATTATAAAGCCGTTGCGCGGTTATTACAGGGTGACTGGTCTCTCGCCACACAGGGTCAAAGAAGAAGGCGTTGCAAAGAATGGAATAAAATCTTTCCTGTTCACAATATGTGTTAGCTCGTGTGTTCGTGCATGCGTGCGTGCGCGCGCGCGTGTGTGTTTACAATAGTGAAGATTTTCAGTCTGTTCAAATCACTGGGTTAACACTCGGAGCAATATACTGTTCCACAAACTCCCAGCATCCAAGCATCACCATCATCACCACTACCACCAACACCATTCCGATCTTCACCAGCATCACCATCATCATCATCATCGTGTTTGCCAACATCGTCATCATTGTCGTCACCACCAACATCGTCACATTTACGGTCTCCCCAATCGTCACCAATATCATCAACATCGCCAACACCATCATCATCTATGCACACGCAGAGCTTAAACCATGATGTTGCGGATGTCCTTGACAACACCCAGTTAACATATAATCCTTGCACTCCTATTGGTTGTAGCAAGGAACATGTGTCCATGCTGACTCCCAATATTTGTGGCTTAGGCTTCTTTCAGTTATATAATTCATTAATACAGTATTTTGATAACGGAGGGCGTTAGGCGGGGCGAGGAGTAGTTTTTATTTAGATTTGGGGAGGTAGTCTCTTGGACTGAGGTCAGCTCAGTCATACTTTTTTAATACACATTTTTCTTAGACTTTTGTAACAAACGTTGAGGGTTAATTGTACATGGTGCCAAGACTTCTAGAAAATAAATGTGCATTTCTCTACAGCTGTCTCACTGATGAAACCCTCACATTTTACATCACTAAGACTCGGCCAACTGATGTCTGATCGCGTAGTATAGTGAAGTACTGTAGTGAGGTGGGAAGGAAAAGATAATCCCTTACTATGTAGTGCAAAGACCACAACACTACTGAAGTAAAGCCGCTCATTGGCTGAGTGCGATAAGCGATAATTTCAACAAGTGGCCTAAGACTAGATACCCTTTATTTCTAGTTGGTCAGCGGATACTTGCATACTGCAACAAAGAAACCATCTTCTCAAATGAAGTCATCGTTCGGTCAAGAGTATCGGCATTCGCGAATGAATGCGCGTGTGAATGTGTGTGTTTCTCTGTGTGTGTGTGTGTGTTAAAGGCGAGGGACGGTAAGTCAATGTGCTCGTACGGGAATGCCAGTAAGTATATGCGGACCAGAACCAAAAAAATGCGTGAAATGTTTTTGTTTACCTTTCACCCCCCCCCCTCCTTTTTTTCTTTTTTTTTTTTTTTTTTAGGCTTACGAATGGCAAGACTAGCGCAGTGGGAGACGTATGCAAGGGCAGAAGTGTATGCGACTTGATTGAGACAAGAGCAATATATTTCAATACCACTCCGGTTACGCGAAAGCCGGCGAGCAGACAAAGGAACGCGACAGTTGGAAGGCGAGCGATTCGGGGTATCTGAAAATTAGTAAACAGGAGGCGGGGGCCGCGCGCAGCCGTGGCTGCTGGCCCTGCGACGTGATCAGAGGAGTTCGGCGCTCAACAGGGGCTGGGCTTCTAACAACAAGCTTCAGGCTTGGATTTGGAGGCGGAGGGAGTGGGGGGGGGGAGCGAGACTCGGTAGGCGCTCAACCTCGGCTTCTCTTGCAGGGTCAGTCCCTCCTTGATTGCCGACACAACCTGCTGAGGCTCAAGGGTGTCCAGAGGTGGATTTCCGAAAAAGTGTCAGTTCCGCAAACGCACAAATATCTGCTGCGTACGAAACTTACCATTGTGACGACGACGATAACGATGTTGATAATTATGATGATTACTGCTACTACTACTTTCACTACATCTTCATCTTTCTTCCAGTTGAAATTGTTGCTCCTGATGATAAAAATAACATGTTTTAATAGACAGTAAAGCCTTCAAAAATGTATGATTACTACACATATTAATGTAATTAATATATGCATAGTAAAGAAGAGACCATACTTTCTCAGGCAATTCCCCTACAAAAAAGGGATAAAGAGCACAAAAGTGAGTGAATTGTTAACTGTGACATTTCGTGTAGCCGCCTCCCTTTATTCTCATATTTCCCACGTTCAGAAAGAAAAAAACATGAAGACAACGATGACAAAAGAAACTATGAATTTACGAACACGAAGACGACTTTTAACAACTGCACTGCTGCTCAGGTCGAAGGCTGAAGGTCGAATGGTTTAGCGCCGATAAAAAGAAGAAAAAGAAAGCGAGGAAATAAATATGTAG
Organism: Marisa cornuarietis; assembly: GCA_004794655.1. NCBI lineage: Eukaryota > Metazoa > Mollusca > Gastropoda > Architaenioglossa > Ampullariidae > Marisa > Marisa cornuarietis. The sequence continues at coordinate 787,299 of SMMW01000616.1, forward strand.
GAAAAGGGAGAACACCAGGTCATAAAAGCTGGAAGAGAAAACAGAAAGGGGAGGTGAGATGAATATTCCCTAGGAAAATTTGTCAAGACCGTCTCAGAACGGTCCCGAGCGAGTCTTCGGCGATTGCAGGCCCCGCTATCTTTCAGGTGATTTATCTTATCGAAGAGGACGGGCTAGTCGACGGCCTCGGCTGCCTGCTTTATTTATAGCCCAGAACGGGCAGAAAGCAGCGTACCAGTCTACTCTCTGCCCAAGTTTTTGCCCCCAGTGCTCTTTCAATTTCTTATCGCCTCCCATCGCAATTCCGGCCCCTGTTTTACGGGGAGAGCATCACTCTGTGTCACTGACGTCCGCCCAAACTGATCTTCAATCGGCTTTCGTTCCCAAACGGCTCTTGTCCTCATTTGGCTTTAACACGTCAGTAATGGGTTGCTTTTGTCTCGCCGTTGCGTGGTTTTCGTTGTCCTTATTTATCCTCTCCAGCCTAAGAGGCTTGCGTTTGAGCTTTGTTTCCACTTCTGTAGTTTGACGTCCTCTGCCCAGTTTCCTTTGACAAGTTTTTCTAGAGATGGCGTCTCTCTGGATGCTGCACCTGCTCTCAAGGCTGGCCATCAGGATCTTCCGGAAGGTACCCTTGATTCCGCGCTCTCCTTATCACTTTTTCTCCTGGAAAGTGAAAACTCCTTTTCAGGAGGAAGCCTTTGCCAATCAAATAACCCAAAATATATAAATTTGTGGGCATTTTTGTGAAAGAAGATTTATACATCCACACATGCTATCTACGACGAGTACTTGTTGAGCGACCGGTGGTATCTCGTTATCAATAAAATACCCATTAATTTACAAAGCACCAGACAGATGTTAAATGAGATAAATAAACAGAACTTTAAGAACAAAAAATCACAAGAGAGCACGGGACACCACATTAAGTCTACGTCGAAAGACATTGTGGAGAGACGACCAAAGAACTCTGCTTTGAGTTATTTTTCCTAAAACGGGAAACATTTCCGGATCATCGAAGGTTTCTTTCAAAAGAAAATTAATAAAAGGGAATATTTAAAAAATAATACAATACAGCACTGTTATCGTGTTTACATCGGTTCACAGCTTCCGCCGTCAAAACAGCTGTAATCAAGTAAAACTGCCTCCATTCTCTGTAAAAGGCTTTGGTGTGATTTTTTTTTTCAAATCCATCTATGTTTAAAAGTTCTTTGCTCGTGAGAACTGTTCTAGTAATCGCTACCACTGCACTTTTACGCTTATTCTAACCCGTAGGACTGAATTAACCCAGAGTTCCCCTTGTCTGTAACATTCGCGGAGGGTGTACATATATCGCGGCCAAAGTGTTGCCACGAAGCCGTGTTTTGTCTTGTGAGATTGTTTTAGAGGCCACAGCCGTTTCTCTCCTGTAAGTAGGCACGGGGACCTCTCGCTCCTTGGCTCCTTGTTTTCTTTCCGAGATCCGTGTTTGCCTCCCTCTAGCAAAGACATTTGGCGCCACGAAGTGAAAACAGCCTGTCCCGACAAGGAACTGTACCTTCGCCTACTTTTATGTGCCTTTTTTTCTTTTGGAGAGCCAAGAAAGACAATTAGTATTGTTAGCTCGTAAAGCTTTTCGCTTCCTTCCAACCTTCGCATAATCCAGCCATTTCAAGGGCATACAACCAGTTATGCAGTGGAATTCAAGGTTTCGGGATCGGGAAACGAAATCTTCACCGAAATTATGTTGCTTAATCTGTCTGCAGCCTTGTCTCCTAAAAGGCTTGGAGGACGGGAAACAGAGAATGGATACTCAATTAAAAAAGAATAATGCCGTCAAGCCATTGGGTTGTCCTTACAGCCAGCCGTGTGAGAACCAAACCGACTCGCGGGGAAGGGGAGAGAAATCATCACCCCATGACGTCAGACGTGTACAAGATTGTTTATTTTCAGCTAATTATTTAGAACGGCAGTCGTCGTGTGTTTACTTCTTTTGCTGTGTTGAAAGAAATGTAAAAGTTAATCTCCGAGACATGCTAGATGAAGAAATTTGTGCTGACGCTGAAGAAGCTGACGTATTCCAGACGAACTGTGGGAGAAATTTGCAGTTCGTATATTTTTGTGCTCAGTTGCCTACTGTCTTGGACTGTGAAGGGTTAGAAGACCTGGTTACGTCCCACACCATGTCCAAGTCCACTAAGACGGACGCCAGATAAAGGCCCTCAGTCCATTTATAAAACTTAAAAGGTTGACCTGCGAGAGACTTCCTTTCAGTTTTTCGATGACAACGATCAGGATGTTTTTGAGCTAGTATTAAAAAATCTAAATAATGAATCACAAATGAGTTACTAAATATGAAAATAAATTAGCATGTTTTCAGTACTATTTATTGTAAAAGTATCTCAGTGCCATGCCTGTTCGTCGACGAGGTGCAAAATCACATCAGTTCTGTTTACAACTGGTGACAGATGAGCCGCTCACACCTTCGTTATGCTTGGCAGGGTATCAAGTCCATGGCTTCTGTCAATCAAAAGATGGACTGCACTAGAAAATCAGTCAAACTCAACGGCGTGAGCGACCAGGACTTGCCAAACGTTTTAAATAACTTCTATGCACGCTTCGACAACCATGATTTTTCTGAAAGAGTTAGGGAACTCAGACAGTCGCTCGTGTTAGATAACACCATTGTAATTTCTCAAGTCGGTGACGGAAATGCTAAAGCGGGTCAAGGTCAACAAGTCACAGGGGCCTGATGGGATTTGTGGGCGTGTCCTGCACTTCTGTGCTGTTCAGTTGGGAGGAGTGTTTCAACATCTTTTTCAACTCTCTCTCGACTCAGGGCACATTCCAGCACTCTGGAAACTGTCTAACATCGTCCCTCTCCCTAAAAAACCTAATCCTACCCAACCCAATGATTTTCGGCCAATAGCTTTAACCTCCCTTGTAATCAAAATCTTGGAGAAAATTGTCAAAAGTCTCATCTTAACATCTGTAGAGAGTAGACTGGACCCACTGCAATTTGCTTACAGGAAGAGGAGGGGTGTTGACGATGCCAAGTTATTCATTCTGAACACACTGTATAAACATTTAGAAAAGCCCAAGTCACATGCCAGATTACTCTTCGCAGATTTTAGTTCTGCATTCAATACAGTGAACCACACCTTCTGGCTTCGAGACTGATTTTTGATTTTGACCTGCCACATCAACTGGTTTTATGGATAGTGGATTTTTTGACTTGTAGACAGCAGAGGGTTTTTGTTAATAGCAATTATTCTGACACAGTTTTTACAAGCGCTGGCTCCCCAAAGGGTTGTTGTCTGTCACCCTTGTTATTTATCATGTACACTGACAGCTGCAGAAGCACGGAGGAGAATAGCTACCTCATCAAGTTCTCTGATGACACGGCATTGTTGACTCTTTTACAGGAACACGCAACAGATCATGGCAATGCCTTAACGAATTTTGTACAGTGGTGTGATGATAACTTTTTAGAGTTGAATGTAGATAAGACCAAAGAAATAGTTATAGACTTTAGGAAGATCAAAGAGGATTTTGTTATTCCCAGTGTGATTCATAGTAAACCTGTTGAAGTTGTTAACTCCTTCAGGTATCTGGGAACTATTTTTGATAGCCAGCTCAAATGGAACTTAAACACCGAACACATTGTTAAACGTGGCCAACAAAGAATGTATCTTTTGCATAAATTAAAGAGTATTTCAGTTAGTCAAGTAATCAGGCCGTTTTTACCATTCATTCATTGAGAGTCTCATATCTTTCTCATTTGTATGCTGGTTTCGCAATCTCTCTGTCCATGATAGGAACAGTCTGAACAGTGTTGTGAACATCTGTTCTAAGATAATTGGTATCAGACAGAGGGATTTAGCTTCTTTTTGTAACCAGCAAATAGTACGAAAAGCCTCATGCATTTTATCATTACCTGATCATGTATTAACAAAAGAATTTTTATTATTAAGCTCAGGTAAACGTTATGCCATGCCTTTATGTAAGAGTAACAGACACCTAAAATCATTTGTGCCATCCGCAGTCCAGCTGCTTAATGTTAGAAGAGCTGTCAGTGGTGTGTGTGCGCGTGCGTGATGTTGTATGTGTATACTTGATTTCCATGCAAGTTTTTTTTTTAAATCTATACAGATATATATGTTTTGTTTTTGTTTGTTTGTTTGTTTTTGGGTTGTTTTTTTTTTCATTCACTGTTGTACTAGAGCACATGCCCATATTCAAATTGCCCACTGGGATAAATAAAGTTGGTCATTGTCATTGTCATTGTAAATCACTCAGCTCTGTAGCGAGGTTTTTTGTACTATCGGCTCTCGTTAGGTTCATGCGTGAAATCCGTTACATGTGCAGATTATTTACCTTGTTTTACGCTAAGTCAAGTAATGCAATGACTGACTTTAAAATGGGCTAGGTCCATAAAATCAGATGAACTGACGAGGGCTGAGTTGTGTATCTGTTTTTTGTGTTCTCGTTCTGCTACTTTTAAAATAAACACAGCGGGTATCTATTATAAATAGATTGTATTCACATTCAATAAAATTAATAACATATTGACTTTTCTTCGTCATTCAGATATTCTTATAAAAGCATAAAATTAAGGGAATAGCTAGTCACTAAAATTCACTTTTAGCGTATTGTAATTAAATTAACTCGTAGATTTAAGAAGCTTAACTCTCTTGGTTTGAAAGGCCGCGATCGTGGCTTTGCCGGGTAGCACGGGCATGGCGATTTTCATTACTTTTTATTGCAAAATTCAACTTTTTTCTTTTCCAGAAATGTATAGGTTTCTTGGTCTAATGTTTATCTCAGAGCAGCAATAATAAAAAAACAAACTTCATCACTGTCGTCTTCGCAGTCTTCAGTTATAAGCCAGTTATTGTAATGTTGAACCAAGAGGGTTAAAGTCAATATACTGGTGAATGCAACTAACTTTAAACTATTCTAATATTAAAAACATCAAGAGCAACAGCTATAAAAATTAATGCGTGTTGTATGAATGTAGAAAATATCAGCACAATTTTAATAGGTGTTAGAACAAAAGACGTGAGCATGAATCTTCACTTGAAAATGATCATAATATTATAGTAGTAATGCTGCTGTAACTTCAGAGAAAAACTAACTTTTCGTAAGTCTCATCAAGGCAAAAATAATCACAAATAAGTGGCATAATAAACCTCTGTTTTGACGTGACAAGAGTATACAAAAATAAAGTGTGTTTGTGCGTCTGCGCGCGCGTCTTAGACACACACTAAAACTAACTGCAACGAACACCGAAGCATAGACACACACGCTTGCATTCAGACAGCCAGAGAGAAAGAGTGTCTGTGTGGATGTGTGTGCACATGTGTGCGTGTGTGTTCTCGCGCGTTAGTACATGAAAGAGCGAGTGACAGAGACACACAGCGAGAATGTTTGTAAAGAACAAAAGTCCAATGAACGTTACATCACAACTTTCTAGCTAAGAGACGGGGGATATTTTGACATGAGGAGATGAGCTTGAAAAGGAACGAAAATAAATTTTTAAAAACACGATGGCGGGGAAAGGCGGTGGCAGAAGGCGAACGTGACAAAAGATACTGCAGAAACAGCGCTGGTGCCGTCTTACTCACCCCATAACAACAGCATCTATTTACTACAGGAGGTGGTCTAGATTTTCCACTGCCTCACCTCCATGAAGCCTGCACAGGAGCCAATGCTCGCAATTTTTGCGTCGAAGACAATGAGTGAGTGAATTAATCATGAGAGGCTACCAAGAACGTTTGTAGCTTCTGCCTGACGTTTTTTTGGCTCCTCTGTACAAAGAACAAAATGCCCCAAAGCGTTCAAAGCATGCTTTTATAACTAAGCTATTATCATAATAATAATTCATGTTTTTCAAAACTTCTAAGAGTTGGTGGTGAGCGGTGTGCAGTAGCGCTGTGATCAAATGCTCGTTTGTCAATACTGCACTGAGGACTGGAAAGTTCAGATGTCGTCTTGAGGACAAGGTGTTTTCTCTGGATGTGACACATGTTCACGGGACTGGCCGTCAAGATTTTATTATCGGTTCTCAAGATTTCCCTTCTTTTATCACCCTACTCCCTTTCGTATAAAGTTAACTAGGTGGCGCAGTTTCCATCCCATCAGGAACTCGCCTTTCGGCACCGGAAATTACCTACAATGGCGCCTATAAATGCACTTTTTTTTTAGTCAAGGCTGAAACACAAATGCTTTGTTAATTATCCAGCACCTGCAGACCTAATTAACTTGGGGTTAGTCAACGAAAATAATACGTTGTGATCTCCAGTCTGCTGAAGCAAGCAGCACAATAATAATAGTTGCAACTCAAACAACATTTGCAAAAGGTTTAGGAACTGGGTACACGCAGTCACGAGAGGTGGGTCCTATCGCCCAGGAGTCAATTCAACTGCTAATATTAAATATTATAACATTTTTATAAGCGTTTTCGCATACCACTAGCCGTTCTTCACTAGCTTGTGCGACCCGAGTCCTAGGGTGCTTTAGCTACAGAGACAACTAACTGAAAATAAAGTACCCCGTAAGATGGGGGTGAAGGTCACTGACCCATGGGATAACATTTTCTGTTCATACATTTCATTATATCTCATTCAAACATTGCGCAGTCAGCACATAAGGCATGTTTTTGCGCAGTCGGCAAGAGAAACAACAGAGAATAATAACAACAACAGAAATTACAGCTTGTCTTGCTGACGTGGAAGGAATGACAGACACACAACGAAGGGGAAAGAAACAACAATTCTTTAGAATAATACAGGTTACATAAGGTGATGTAAGGGTTACGTACAGTTTATTAATGTGATGTACAGGTGATGTAAGTGTTTATACAGGTTGCACAAGGTGGTGTACACTCCATATACATGTACAACTGAGGTACACATTATGTACATGCACAGGCGATGTATATGTTACGTGCAGGTTATCTATTATGTACTTATGTACTGCTATGTACATGTTATTAACAACAAATACAAAAATCCAGATAACAGTGGTCGTAGGTACAGTGAACTGAATGTAAGTGTTTTTCAGAACAAAACTCATTTTCTCTCGTGAGAATCAGTCAAAGCAAAATAACTTAGAACTCGTTACTACCTGGTAGGTAAAGGGGACAGGAGGAGTTTTCAGACCGAAGAGGGTCTCGAACTGATCGCGTTTTACTTTGAAGTGTAAGAGCGAACTCTCTACGAGAACGTTGTCACTGGGATACAGGCGGAAAAAGTTTTGTGTTTCTTCTCAGAGCACACACACACACACACACACACACACACACACACACACACACACACACACACACACACACACACACACACACACACCAGACGACGTGACAAACTCCGAAAGGATAATACCACAAAGCTGTTTAAAACACGTACTAATCTTTGTCTTAATATCGATATCGATAACAAACGCTATTTGAAGTGAAAAGGGTAAACTTTTCCACAACTGCCACTTCTAGCACCGGCAACTACACCACTAAGCCAACAGCAGAAAAATATTTTGGGTACGTCACTGAAACACTAGAGGGCTCTCGGTGACCATTTCAAGCCAGAGGATCAGGGTGTCCTGTAAATGAAACTTGGTCCGCTGCCGTGGAGCTTGTATCCCCAAAACCTTGGAAGACGCGCTAACTAAAGCCATCTGGACGTGTGTATGCGCGAGCATGCATCTTCAGCCATGGGGAAAAGCCCAAATACCGTTTTGGTCTCGAGTTCGACGTTGGTAGCAGACACTCAAGGAAAAGGAATCAATGTTTTATGTCGACGGCATCGGCACCGGGGAAAAGTTATGGTCCTAAAACAGATCGTGCTGGGGGTCCGGCCAAAGATAACAATGAGGCAATGAAGACATCATCACCTTCCGCCTGTTCCACAACAAAGCAGAACAAGGTCCTTGTGCCCAAGAACTACCCCCGCATCCTCCTTCTACTCCACGATCCAATGCAGCGAGTGGAAAAAAAATTGTCTGGTCGTTTATTCATGGCACGGCAGGGGTTACGGGTGTGGGTAGGGGCGCCACGAGAGACCCGGGGCATAGTCCGAATGCCTTGCGGCTCATGGATCCATACTCGCTGTCGCGAGCAGCCAATGAGTGCAAGCCATTTGGTAGGGGCGCACGTGCGTGCACGGACGTGCGTGATGACGACGTCACGGGGGGGCTATGGAAATAAGGTGTCGCCAGAGGAGTCCTCCGTCTGAAACGGGCCCACTAATGCAGCGGGCAACAGGGGCTCGGAATGCAGCAAGAATGCTGAGATAGAGAAAGCAAAGAAGATGAGACAGCTTCTGGTTGCGGAGCGAGCTGTTCGCGAGGAGTCCTGGGCAAGGGAGCTCACCTCCACGGGGCAATTGTAACCATGTGTGCCGTTGGTGTTGTTGAGGAGGGGGACCAATGAACCCTAGCATGTACCTGAAACTGGCTGCCATATTGCCGCCACAACGCTGCGACGGCGCGTAATACCACTTACAAGCCATGTCGGGGGTTACTCCCCTTTCCTTCACTTAACTACCTACACAAAGTGAATGCTTCTGCTAGCCTCCCCTGGCTTTAGCAACAGCGAGTTTGGCACGAACTCAGCGAGCACAAACAGCAAACGGCGCTGTGACGTATGAAGGAGGTAGGGGCGTGGAGGTGGAACATCGTTGTTTTAACGGCCATCATTTCGTCTAATAAACATGGTTTTCGTGCCAGAGAAGCACCGACTTCCAATGGCGACGGCAAATTTCCTGTTGTTGTGCGGCCTTTGAAACCATTTTTTTCTGGTTGTGTCAGCGACGAAATAAATTCGACACATGGCTGCTTTTGAGTGTCTCGTCTGCAACGTGGGAAGAAAGTAATGTCAACAGAAAGGAGAGGAGTAGTTGCACGGCTTGTAGCGCCACACTGCGCATGCGTAATACATGAAAAGAGCCATACTTAACATCTCATGTAACTGTTGAGGTGTTACTATACATGTTTATGCTGTTACTGAGTAGCCCAAGCTCCATACTGTACGCCAGCAACGGAAGGGAACTTCACAAAAATTTCTGTCATGTTAAGGTGCCTGAACAGAAATCGGATACGATCGTATGGAACAGAGAGAAGTGGAGGTTAGCAGCATGAACAGAGGGGAATACCGTGTGGAATTGTGTGCCCTTAATGAACTGCCTTTAATGAACCGGGCGATAGAGACATTTAAGGTTTTTTTTCTTTTTTTGCACAAGTAAAAATTAGGTCCAGCAGTTCAGCGAAATGGCGTCGCGTCCACCCAGCCTCGTGACAAATTTGTTCCTAGCATAGACTATAGAGAAAGAAGGACTAGCGACTCGAGCGCGGGAACAAATAACTTGCGACGCGCATGCGCTGGCTTTTCCATCCCTTCGCCTTTTCCGGCTTCGCTTACACAGTGCGTCTCAGAGCTGTTGTTGTAGTTAATTTGACATGCCAGGCACTAGCTGTGCGATTCCAGGCTGCCCAGCATGCAAAAGTCGACACAAAGGCTTATCATTTTTCAGCATACGACGACGACGAGAAAATCAAGACTGGGAAAAAGCTCGTGAGAGCTGTGAATCGCACTACAAGACTCTTCCAATATCTCATGGCAGACCTGATGAAACTAATTATGATTAAACAAATTTGTCTACAAGTAAAAATGTATCATAAAATAAATAATGGAAGAAAATAGCTACTTTTCTTACTCTAATCTCTATTTTTACCTATAGATCTGAAAGGCACCCAACTGAAACTATCGGGGGGGGGGGCAGATGAAGGAACATCGAAGTTTTCTTCGCCACCCATTTCAAGTGCACCATCGTCCTGATAACACGACGCACGATGTGAATGTGTTTTAAAACAACATCGTTAAAAAATAAAAAAATAAGGATTTAAATGTGTTACAAAATAAATAGGGTTTAAGGCATGCTCCTCAGGGCCTTAGGCTCAATTAATATTTAAGAAACGACAAACTCGCTACAAACCGCTTTCTGTATCATTCAGACAATGAGCCAGAGAGCGAGAGCTTGTTTTTATTTTAAATTGGTGTTTTATGCCGAGCCAGCAACTAAGGCTATATCACGGCAAGGCAGCCAGCCCTGTAAACAGGTGCCACATGCAGAGAAAGAACAGCGTGCCCGAGACGAGAACTGAACCCAGGACAGCCAGCCTTCACTGTATTGGTGACAGGCGCTAACCGTTGCGCCACCGGACCGCTAGTGAGAGCTTGTTGACAATACTATTAATTTGACTTTCAAATAAATACAAATACTACGATACAACGCTGTGGTTGAGCGGAGATATTGTACATTATGATTCATGTATTAAAATATATATTAAAGCATACTTACTAAGAGGATTTCTTCAATATCAAAGCATTCCATGATGTACTCGCGGATACACGAAAAAGAGAGCGGAAGCTGGCTGTCAATTGTATCGGCGAGTATATAGCGGACGGGAGTTGAGCCAGCGCTGGCCCACTACAAGCGCGCTAAGATGGCTGTCCTTCTTTCTCTATAGTCTATGTTCCTAGAGAGATTCGTTTACCTCTAACGAATAAATCCTGCATTTTAAAAGTGTACATACAGGTTTGCTTGTGTGTGTGTGTGTGTGTGTGTGTGTGTGTGTGTGTGTGTGTGTGTGTGTGTGTGTGTGTGTGTGTGTGTGAGAGAGAGAGAGATCCTGGTGTGCACACTTATGAGAATGAGAAAATTAGTGTTCTGTGCATCGGCGGTACCATCACCGATGGGGCGTTTATCTGAGGAGTTGTTACTGCTAGTTTAAAAACTAATCAGTTAACATATCTCGCATGTTTAACTTGACTTTTTATAAGTGATGAAACCCATAAATGACCGGGTAGCTCACTTAAAGTAAATTTACTGCTCAATAATAAATAAATAAATAAGCTCTCTTCATTACCCACCCAACGCTTGTAGTTCCTGTGACAAATTGTCGTCATCTGAACTGATTAGTAGTTGATACCACATAAGAAAATATCTATCTCCCGTTGTAACTTTCTCCCCTTTCTCCTGTTCCATCCCACCCCCCACCAAAATAAGAAGTGCTCATCGCACCTCATTAAAAAATCCCGTATTTCTCATCAAAGGCATATGTGATGAAACCATTGAACACGGCAGCTGGGGATGAACGGCAGGTAACTCTTTTGTATGTCGACCCCACCAGCCTTTTTTCAACTTTTTTCGACGACAGGATATAAGTCTTTACCCTATCTCCACACACACACACACACCCGTCCACAAGCCAGCCCTACCTCCTCAGGTTCCGACACGCTTGGCCGGACGACCGCAGATGGAAACACCAGCTCGCTCTGAGGCGCTGGGGCCAGCATGCGAACGTCATCAGATTGTCGTAACCCTGGCGGACGATTTAATGGTTGACAACACCGCGAAAACAAACACGAGTCACGTACGAAAGCGGCCGAGCAGCTGAAGCTGGTGTTGAAACAGGCGATTATGGACGGCGGCGTCCTGCTCAAGTGCTTCGCGTCCCGAATCCTGGCGGTTGCGTGTGGTGGTTCTTCCAGAAGAGGTCTGTTTTTAATGACGAGCCTGGGTATTATTATTATTAGTTTTCAATGATTCTGTTTCATTTTTCCTCTCTGCCGTGACTTTCTGCCCTGTTCCTTTTGCCTTTATATCACATTTTTAAGCATATACAGAATGTTACTTTTTAGGGTTTCAAAGGTCAAGAATATGCATGTAGTTTTGACCTGTGGGTCATTAAATAGCTTTGCATTCGTTACAGTGTGTGTGTGTGTGTGTGTGTGTGTGTGTGTGTGTGTGTGTGTGTGTGCAATATTCACGTAATAGAAACGTGTTTGAAGATGCATTATTAAACGGATGCTGAATGTGACCTATTTCTCATACATGTACAGAGGTTTTAAGAGTTTCAAAAAAAAAAAAAAAAACAACTGACATCACAGCACGAAAATCCTCCTCCTCCTGCTCCTCCTCCTCATCATCTAGGCTATAGTTCTTAGACCTACGAGTTGGTTCGCTGTTCATCTATTTGCCATCTCCCAGCATACATTGCAAGATTGTTTGGCAAGACTGTTGTGTCCACTTGTCACGTGGCTAGAGCCACGACAAATCGGGATCGTGATCGTGGCTGTCGGAGATTCTTTGTCTCCACCTTTCCGTAACATTGGTTGCGCATGCGCAAGACGCCAGATTCATGTCCGCCTCGTGTAACGGTCCTTCCACTACGTCGATGAGCAGTGCTTACCGCGCGCTATGGAAATGACTAAAATAACGCAGTTATGAAAAGCACGCGCAGTATATTTCGAAAAGGGAAAGCGCCTCCCTGGTTGTATACTGTGCTGCAGGCGTGGATGCCAGTCTTGTGCTCAGTCCAGGAAATGTTTGAGAACTTTCTGGACGGCATTCACATCGAAGGCGTCATTGTTTGTGTTGAGGTCATCTGTAAGGTTCCATCTTTCACAACTGTTAGAAGAAAATATGATAGACACTGGAGAATTATATGGTAGAGACCGCACTTTGGCCAGCGATTTTATGAGGGCGGTATCCATCTCCATTTCAATGCTGCCATTTCTTTCCCAGTGTTGTAAGGGGCTAGCTAGACAGATGGAGTAAGCAGACTGCGCCATAAAGCTATCGGACCGGCTGAGGAATTTTTTCTCCCATTACGAAAAGGGTAGGAAAATTTTAGCCAATCAAAGCGCATGATAATGTACCCCATCTTATTCAGTCAAGACTACAAGATCACCAGCTGAATGTACACATGCATAAATATACACAAAAGACGACCTCAATCAAACCTTAGCCCCAATATAAGCCCTCACCCAAGCCCAGATCCCAACCCTAATCCCAAGGCTAAGTCATGTAGTAGACAGAGCTGAAAGAACAATCAAAGGAATGAAATAAGGATAGAAAAATTAAGGAAAAATAAAACAAATTCCCTAGAGAATCGAATCACCAACGTTCAGGCACAATAATCCCTGCCCTTACCACTGCATTATAGAAAATTCGCCAACACTTAAAATGTTATACGATTGAGTTCTTCTTGCGATTGTCTACATGTTCCAATACATTTTTATTGTCTGTCATTTACCTGCACTATTCTCAAGGGCAAAAACAATTCCGCGAAGCGGCAAGTATTATGTGACTCCGGCCTGTGGGACTAGGGCTATAACCACTCGGATATTTAGACAGGAAGCAAATGCTTCGTCGCCATGTTCAATTTACTTTGGTGATTGCTGATGTTGCCTGAGCAAGTATAGTTTTGACTTTAATTCTTCATCTGCTGGCTTTTGGGATAGTCGATCCAAGGTATTTCCTTCCATTATTGGGGATGAGGCGGGACTATCTTTTGCACTGACTGTGCTTTTGTCTGAGATCATTCCCATCCCACAGGTCGGTGCCTTGAAAGCAAACAAATCCAGGATTGAGTCTGGTTTGGGCAGTCAAGCGTTGTAAAATTTGATCACCAGCTACCGGTTTTGAGTGTACCGGTGATCTAGATACTGTTTCTAAATTTTCTCACATACACAGAGCTGATCCATCGAGGATTTCTGCTCTCACATACGTGATGTGTATTATGTAAAAATGCAAGCACACTGACAAACAGGCAGGATGACAACCAGCCTCCTTCACAACATATTAACACACACACACACACACACACACACACACTAACACACACACACACACACACACACACAAACATACATACACACAATCATATCCATGAAGGGAACAATAATGTACTGTTTATCATAATGGTTTAATTTTGTTCTTGTATCTACAAGACAACAACATAGATCCATGTGAAAATATTCATTATAGTCGAGCAAGATCGGTAGAATCCAATGCAGTAGGAAATGGAGTAGGTGACGGTAGACGGAGCAAATCAAAAGCAAACCCACAGATAGAGTAGGATAAGAAAGAAAGAAAAAAAGAAAGAAAGAGAAAGAAAGAAAGAAAGAAAGAAAGAAAGAAAGAAAGAAAGAAAGAAAGAAAGAAAGAAAGAAAGAAAGGCGCAATAACAGAGAAGGAACAATGACGATGGATAGGCGGAATAAAAGGAAAGACTAGGCGGCTTGTCATGATAAAAAATTCTGAGCTTTTGTTGAACACGATGTATGTAACTCTGTCTAAATTGTCGCCCATTCTGCAAACGCTACACAAAGCAGACGTGTAGCAGCGTCCCAAGCAACATGAATGAGGGGCTGCCGTGGTGTGGAAGTCGGCCTACAATGCAACACTCTCACTCTCATGCGCACAGTCACCACTCTTTTCATTTTTTTCTGTACACGCAAGTATTCCTTCTTTAAAGGTCCTTCTCAACCAGACATATATGAAGAAACGTTTTGACCAAATTTGGCAAATTGTTTGTATGACTGTTATACAAAATCTTTGAGAGTCTTGGACAAACGTTCGTTCAGTTTTTGCCCGGTTAAGAACAGGATTTTTTAGGTCAAAATAATTGGTTTAACAGATCCAATTTCAACGAAGTTGAAATGAAGAAGAAAAAAAAACCAAACAAATCGACAAATCTTTTTCTGAAGGCGCGTCCAAAGACAACAAAGGGAGCAGAGAAACCTAGGATGCAGAAGTATTCCAAACATCCATTTTAGCGCATGAGAAAACATTTTACTGTCTATTTATTTCTACCATTTCTGACCATGGACACTGCACAATCTGTCATAGCGATTTTATTTTCTGTACAGGACCTGTTGAACTGTTTTCAGTTCGTGATGAATTCATTAGGTCAACAAATGTTATTGGCATGAGAAAACTTTAAATATAGAGAGACATTCATTTCCAAACTCAAACCAAGACAGTTATTTGAACTATTGCTGTAATAGCCAGGGTTTTACAAATTATACCAATTAACATTCTTTAAAACCACAGAAAAATAATTAGCTAAACTAACATTTAGTTTGTAGAAATGTTAATTTTTAAATATCGAAAATTGACAGATAGTTAACCAGTAGAAATATATCATGTCAATGTTTAATTGGAATATCACCTTAAAGCGGTTTAACTAATCTTTATCTTGAAAAGTTCTGTTTCTCATAGCAATCTGTGAAAATGAGATCAAAATTCAGCATCAGTGGCAAGAAATGTTCACGCATCGAAACCTTTCAAACAATATCGTTATTTCAGGCAACTAAACATGTTCCTCCAACTCAATTTTCTTGTCCATATACATTTAATGCGAGAATAACGCAGACATGCTGTTTAATTTCAACGAATCTCTAAAACCAAAAATAAAACGCACGAAAAATAGAACAAAACAAAAACAAACAAAGAGAGTCATTCCCACGGAACAAAAACTGGCAGTTGGCAGAAGGCGTCACTTCTTCAAAAGTCACCCAGTACAGAGTGCCTGTCCTCCATCTTAAGTCTTCGTCTCTTCCTTTCGCTTGTGTTCCTCCGTCAAACCACCCACCCACTCCCTCTCACGCCATCCACACCCTACACCCCAAGCCCTAGCTCTTTTAAACAGCTACTGGTTCCAGTCGACTTAAAGCCGAAGCTTCTTACCCTGTCCCACCCGCATGTCGGACTAGTGCGCCAAGCAAGCTGTCTCGTCCTTTCCCTTTCCCTCCCCTCTTCGTTCTTCTCCGCCTCAGTTCATGCTCCAAGACCAATAACTCTGTCTCGTAAATCCCCCCCATCCTCATCATCCTTCCCGCCCAGTTCCATAAAACTCAAGCTTAACGCTCCCCTCTCCTTAGTCCCCACTTCACCTTGCTCTCACCCCACCTTCCCTGCCTCTCTCGCGTCACTTGTCTTCACTCACACAAAAAGAAAATTAACAACAATTTTTAAGTCTCCGACCTGAACACCACTCAGCACAATACAGTAAATCACTTCCCCCCCCACCCTGCCTTCAGATGGCACAGCCTGATTGCCCGGTGGCTTCAGCTTCTGTCGCTGGCGAAGGTTGAAGATTTGCTGTAGTTTCCAATCTTTGAAAAACAGTTAAATGGCCACATGGCGCCAGCGAAACCGTTCGGCCGGCATTCTGTCATTTGCTGCCGTCAGTTTTTGAAATGCAGCCATCTTGAACCCTGGAACTGCCCTTCTCTCTCTCTCTCTCAACTGTTTTCGTCTTCCGGTTGTCTCCCTGGTTTTGCTGGGTGCTGCAAGCTCGCAGCACACAGGTCCAGCATGGCGGGCGCTCGTGCAGCAAGTCACTCGAGCGGACGAGGCAGTTGGAGAGGAGAGCTTTCTGGATGCTCTCGCTATCAAAGTCAGCAGATTAATCGATAACATTGGAGATTTCGGAAATACCTGGCCGAGGCCTTTTGCGTCAAATGGTCAGCCAGGGCCTGACACCCAACGAAGGTCAGACCAACCTCGAGAGAGGCCAGAAAAAAGTGCATAGGAAGTCACTCAGTTTGCGGCGCAGACCAGTTACTTGACTTCGGACGGACGTTTGTAAGAGATTCAGCCTGAATTCCCGACAAAAAGCAGAGAGTCATTCAACCTCCCTTTCTGGTCAAAGCTCCTTTTCGCAGGTGACCTTTCTGTTCGGGGACATAGAGAAGCGGACGTTTTCCTTCAATGGAACACTTCTGCCACCCACGCTACGTCAGCGAACAGCCTTCACGGCAGGCGTTGTCAACGTTTGCTTCAAGTTTACGACGCGAACAGTAAGGCACTGCCAACAGTCATTACGTCGTTTCAACGTTGGGCTCACGTAGCACAGCAAGGCAATGCCAACGATCATCACTTGATCTTAACGTTGGCATGCCTCATTCACACAGCAAGGATATGTTTGGAACACCGCGTATCTGGGAATTTATCTCAGGGTTTGCTGACGTGATTGCTTTTAGATAAAGCGTATCGTTCTAGAACTTTCCTTTGGCGCCATTGTTTAAATACAGTTTTGGTGTCTGTTTGCAAAGACAATGTCATGTCACCAGTACAATTCTTTCTTTGTCTGCTGGAGGGGAAGATCAAGCCCTGCAAAATAAAATCAAAGTAAGAAACAAAAATCAAACCATATATTCAACATGGACATATTAAATTTACTAATTGTTAGAAAATAATTCCAGGATTTAAAATCACAGCTAAACTGGTACATGTTCTGACATTATAAAAACATCCATAGATAGATAGATAGATATTCAGGAAATGCTGACGTATATCGTCTGTTCGTGTATATGAGAAACAATATAGTTGGGGGATGCTGCAGTAGCATGGCTGACGGACAAAGACACGTGCAGTTAGTGACAGGTATGCTGGCATCTGTTGGTAGCAAGTACAGTTAGCAAATGGCAAGCAGATATCTGTTGTCGGCTGGTATAGTTAGTGAAGTGTTTCTAACAGACATTTAGATGCATATTCATAACGGGTATGGAGATGCTGTGTCAGTAAGAGGCATGAAGATGTCTCTTAATATCACACAGATATGTATTTACAGGTGTGTTTATACGGGAATGCAGCCACTAAATTATTACTAATTAAAAGAAGGCATAATTATAGACAGGTCTTAACAGGCATGCAAACATCTTCGCCACGTCCACTTACCCGGAAGTCCCGTCTCCATACCGAGGTCGGAGCCGAAGCGACTCATTGCGTAATATCCGGCCGCCGCTGCCGAGGAGAAGGCGTCGCTTCCCTTGGCCAACTCGTACTGGCTGCTGCGGCCATCAGCTCTTGACGCCAGACCAGCTCCCGGCATCACCAGCGACCCGTAATGTGACGTCAGTCCTCGGGTGGCGTCCATTCCAGAGTAGGAGAACGCATGGGCGCTCTGAGGGAGACAAGATCAGTGTAAGACATAAAATCTTCGGCAATAACTCAGTATATTGATACAGTCAGCCCTCGGTACCATAGAGCGCGTGAACCCCGCAAATGTAGAAAATCGGTCAACGACTCTAGCCAGCACCCATTCCCTCGAGTTTTAATTCTTACAAATATTGACCGTAGTTAATACACAGAAAGTAAAACAATATACAATGTATACTGTACACTGTAATGGAATAGTATGTTTCATAAATTTAAAAACTGTTACAGTATTAACAATGCAGGCTAACATGACAGCCCCCCCCCCTGCAAATCAGAGTGAATAGTCCACTGATCTTTAGTCCGTAGAAAATTATTACACAATTCAATTTTGTTATAATTAGTTTGTGTATATATTTATGGAAGTAAAACGATTAACAATACATGATAATATATATAATGTAATTTATTACTTGCTAAACTTTTGTGTTAGTTTTCTTTTGCATTTTCTGGCCTTCGCCTGTCATCTGAGATTCTCCGCAAAACTCTTTTTTTTATATAAAAAAAAGTCTACATTTAATCTGAATATTTCATGAAATGTATCCTCGACTTTTGATCTGGAGTGATCCTCTCTTGCTTAATACCACGCTGTTCTTCGTTTGTCGCCGTCGACTGTGATTTGTAAAGTACAGTGAGCTTGCCCATAGAGCTGGGATACGGTGTTATATAACCAAAACTATTAATATTATTGGATAGAAAACAAGCGAAAGCAGATCCGTCCAATGGTGAAGGCCGAATGTAATTGTGAAAAATATTTCTCATACTATAGCTGTTCTTAAGTTCACATAATACACAAATGTACTACATAAATAAATAAATGCATAAATTAACAAACAAACAAATAAGTAAAGTCAGTTTAGGAGGTTGTGACTGTTCCAAGCTTAAATACGAATAATCATACACGCACGCAGCAGCGCTCGCAAACTGGGCAGCAAGTTAGCATCGTTAACACATATGAGAACTTACCACGCACGTGCTCTCCATTATTTCTGACGCGCATATATAAAAACGTAACATCCACACGTTCATGCACATGCTCACGTGCATAAACATACACACACAAAACACACAAGAGCGCTCACACACCCTCTCTCTCTCTCACACACACACACACACACACACAAGCACACGCACACATACCCTGAAGCTTGACAAAGCTACTTTCATGCCTGCATAACCCAAACCGACGTATCTGCGTGCTGCATCAGCAGCATGAACAAGGTCTCACCTGGTGAGCATAGGTGTGCGGCTGGGACGAGTACGTGTAAGGCCAGGACTTGTGCAGCCCGTACAGAGACGGGGAGAAATACGCCTCGGCACCGAGAGGGAAGCCGCCATGACTGCTGGTGGCGGAGGGAGGGGGCTGGTAAGCTGAGTTCCAGAAAGATGCAGGTAACTTGCGCTGACACATCAACAGAGTGTCTGTTAACAAAAAGAAAAAGAAAAAAAATATATATATACGTCAAATATGTCGGTGAAATACAATAATGAATGGGCGGTTGATGGACTAGTACGATGAGTACTTCTCCCAAAGAAAAGTACTGTACTTTCCAAAGGGAAAAGCAGATGAAAAAATATGAGTAATTGGAAGATAAAAATTATATTTCTCAATCTGACATAATGTATATCTTTTAGTTTTTCTGAACTAAAAATAACGAAATCACCATAAAAGACTGTTTTAAAATATTTGCATTTCTAACAAGTTCATGGTCCAGTACTCAACGACATTACACAGATGAGCTACATAAATTGCTATTGTTTTATTGCGTTATAAGTAACATGACGAAAACCAACCAGTATAACAGAAGGAATTTTTTAAAATCTTTAAATACTAGTGTTAGCAAAGATATTAAAGTGATGGTGAGGTCTTTGGTGCTGTAAGTTACTCCTGTTACCAAAGACTTAAGACTTTGACTGTCTGGTGTTCTTTTGCTTTTGTAACTGTGAACACATAGCTTTACACATTCTCGGTTGTACTAACCATAATAACAAAAGACATCTACAACTTTTTAATTATAGAAACACAACTACCCTCTCTAACACCAATAGTAAAGGCCGTGCTAACCACAATAACAAACAGCAATACCGGCTCTAAAACCAGCACTGAAAAGAATGGCTGAACTAACAAACATTAACTTTAACAGGACCAGCAACACTAATATGTAAATGATCACCATATTTAGTAATACTGCGTTTTATTTTGCTCAATACAGTTAAGAAAGAAATTTGAATTTTGTTTTTATTTTTTTTGTTTGTTTATTTGTGGAAAGGGCGGGGGTAGTTGGAAAGAGCTATTAAACTGAAATCGTATACTTTAAGTGACAATGCATAGTTTGGGAGAATTATTTGGGAGAGGGGAAAGGGCTGAGGATGTTTACAGACTGCTGCATTTCTGGCCACACAACTCAAGAAATCGCAGTGTACTGGGACATGCGTCCAGTTTCCAAGTGGCTTATTACAACAACAACAAAAAGTGAAGCCTACGACCTAAGAAAGAAAGTATGCAACAGGATTCGAGTCCTAGGACTCCATGTTACGGAACTTATCTTTCGCTTCATTTCTTATCTACATTCGTGTAAGCGAAACAGAAACGAGAAGAGGGCGAGTGCTCTAATAAAGACCCACATAGGGACGAGTGCTCTAATGAAGGCCCACACACGGGCGAGTGCTGAAAGACAGGTGCCGGCGCCACGTCTTCAACAGACCATTCGAATTTCAACGCATTTTCACGTGTACGGCAGCCGTGCGCGCGCGCGCGCGCGCGAGCCGACGCGGATATGTGCGTGCAACTGTTTCAAACCGTTCTCTCTGTCTCACCCCCAACACCCACTCACCGTTTCTTCTTCCTTAATTAGCAGGTCCGTGTTGGTGAACAGCTGTCCCTGTCAGGATGTACATGTTTCCCATCCGTTTCGTTTTCCCTTCGTCTGAGTTTTCGGGAAGTGTTACGTCACCAGGGATGAGAACTTGGGGCGTTTCAAAATCTCAAAATGCATTGTGCACAATGAGCAGTTAAAAATTATGTTAGCTCATGATTTAAAAAAATATATATATATATGCCCCATAAAGTTATGCTCAGTAAAGATTACTGCACAACAAAGCTTCATGTGTATCTTAGTGGCTTTTGGGTGAGTCTATGGATTGCCGTTCCTTTGTTCTTATCTTCCTAGGGAATAATAAATCTGATGTTATGGTTGCTTGTGTTATGTGCATTTTAATGATCCTTGGGTGGCTCTGTGCACTGTGGATTTTGTGATCATCATCATCATCATCATCATCATCAGTTGTTTTGGATTCTTGTCACGGACACGCTGTCCTTTCTCTGTATGTGACAGCTGTTTACAGGGCTGTTCACTGGTCACGATGGAGTCTAAGTTGCTGGCGCGGCGTAATTCCCAATTCTACCCTCCCTTCTTCCTTTTGATCTCGCTTCAGACGACATAATTGAGGAAACAATCCAGGTGGACCGACAACTCTATCGCTCTTTACCCCGCACCCCCCCGAATCTCTATTTCTCCGCCAGATCTTTCAGATCTTGTTCAGAATATCGGTGCATAAATGCACTGCGAATTGTTTTTTTTTTTTTAGCTATATTCGATTTAGTGGCTTTGTCGGACAGGGTAGTACACGTATTGTGTGTTCCGTTGCCATCACTAACACACACACACACACACACTTTCTTTCCTTTCCTGTCACTTTGTATCACTATTTCCCTATGATGAAAGCTTTACAGGAATACACCATTATCATCGCTGTCATCAACGTTATCATCTCCTCGACGAGTAGGACGATGGCGTGTCACAAAAAGGAGAAACAATGTCATTGCCACTGCATCACAGCAAGCGTAGATAAGTGCACCTTCTTTTTGTTCCTCTCTCTCTCTCTCCTCCTTTTTCTCCTCCTCGGGAGGAGGACCTGGGCGTGTGTGGAGCAGCAGTGATGGGATGGGGGTGGAAAGGGGTCCCGACGCGGGACGCTGGGAAAGCAAAGAACGGCAAATCGGGACAAGATGTAGGAAGGAGAATCAAAGCAAGTCGCCCGGGTGGGCCCTCGCCGGCGGAATCCCGCACGCTTGTTTCTCATCACGCTTGATATTTGTCCAACTGCCGCCATCGTGAGAACCTGCTGGTTTACCTTCATAATGCTGACGTCACGGCTAGCCCTCGGAGACGAACACGCCGGCGCACTAGAGCTGGAAAGAAAGGGGAGGACGAGGTGAAATTCGGGAAGGGCGGGAAGGATGAGAGTGACGAAGGGAAATGTGTGTATGAGAAGAGAACCAGGTTACAGAGAGTAAGATTTGCGCGCACGCCTCAGTGTGTGTGTGTGTGTGTGTACGCGCGTTCGCGTGCATGCGTGCATGAGCGGAAGGTTTACAAGCGTCTAAGGGATGCGGGGATGGGGAGAGGGGAGGGCGGTACGGGACGGTCGCAGCTCACGAAGCTTTGAGGAGGTTGACGAGACGCCGAGGCGGAGGAATATGAGGATGGTGGGCTGATTGTGACGTCATTGCCTGTCACCGGACTGGTCTGTTGGTGTGTGTGTGTGTGTGGAGGGGGGCAGCCGCAGCGTGATCCCGAATAAGCAGTCCTCAGCGCTCATTGTTATAAAACCTTCCACGAGAACAACAATGAGAAGGTGACAGAACAGAGTGCTTTCACAAATCCAGATGCAAGTATCTTTTTTGTGAAAATCTTGTGAACATCCCCTCTCTTTGTGTGTGTTGGGGGAGTGGGAGGGGGAGAAATCACCAGCTAGATTATTTTTCTCATTTTTCTTCGTGTCCCACAAGAAATGAACGACAATTTAACGATTTTCACACACACGTAAACTGCTTTCTATTCTCGTGAATTGTACAAAAGTTTCCTACAAATAAAAGGAAGTCATCGCCCCTCTCCCCCACCACCGTTTTTTGTTTTTCCTCCTCCCGCACAGCTTCTCGGTCTCTGCAGTACGACCCTCTGACAACAACTTATGGTAGCGTGTATCTTGTAATCCAACCGCGTTATCACCCTTACTAATCGCACCACTTCCGTCCCCTCCGCCATGTTGGCTAACAACCCGGAAGCAAATCCACTCGAGGGCGTACCACTCCGGTGTCGTAGGCCGTCTGCTTATCACGTGCGATAATATTTCACGCGCATGGCCTCGCGCGCGGCTCGCGTGCATTAATTCACCAGTGGGGAAAGCACCCCCGTGGGACACAGCAGCTCTTCTCACACCCACTCCCTCTTTTTCTCCGTCGTCGACAAAAGCCTCGGTAATAGCTGCCACTGACGATACTTATTGGGGCTAACGAGGTATTTTCCTTTCGCTCGTCTCCCTTGCCCAGCTATCATTGTGCAAGCAAGAACAGATCTTGTCGACGCTGAGAGATAAACCCGGGTAGGGAGGGAGGAAACCTGTAGATGAGAGGTGGATAGGTAAGGAGGGATGGATTCGTATAGTGGGCGAAGATTCAGGGTCTCGGCACCACACGAGCGTTGGGGTTGAGCTCAAAACGGGTAGGAGGCATGTTTCGGAGGAAGAGGGGAGGGGACGGGTAGAGATCATAGATATAGGGAAAAAGTGGTCTAAAAAATTTATTTCCCTCAGGGTGTGGAGCCAGTTTTCCATTCTCTTTGTCATCATCATTATCGTATTCTTTAGCGACAGTAGCAGTAGGGCAATAATAATATTTGCAGTGACAGCCACAGCTGTTGTGATGACGCCCATTCACCCAGCTCATGTGTTCAGCGCAGAGAAACAAGTGACCAGGTAACGCAAAACTGAGGTTAGGACGTGTGTGCGTGTGCGTGTGTGTGTGTGTGTGTGTGTGTGTGTGTGTGTGTGTGAGAGAGAGAGAGAGATGAATTTGATGTATATTGAAAGCGTGTGCTCGTGCACTCTGAGTCCGCCTTTGTAAATAAGCATTATTATTCTGTAAATAATTATCATTATCAGTAGTAGATGCCTTCTTGCTGCTTTGTTCTCTTCTGTTTAATTTATTGATGTTAGTGTTGTTTTTACATGATTGGAGGAAGGGTCTTATGTAGACTTTTGATCGTGTATGAATACGTGTGAATACAGCATGTGAATACGTGTGAATAATGTGTGTGAATACGCAAATGGTCAACAGGTAATGATAAAAGGAAGCGTCATTGCCCGTCATTGCCAAAAGAACAGAACAGAACAAGTAATACACTGTCACAGTCAACCCAACAAACGTTTACAGTGAACGATAAATAATTTCTCAAAAATTTCCCCAGTAAGTATTGTCCACAGCTTGCGCAAAGCCTTGCTGGGAAAAGACTAACGGTTATACTTTAAGCGAAGTCTATGGTTGTCAAGTCGGAAAGAAATTAACAAACATTTATTGTCTGTAAGTTGCATGATAAGCACACTCAGTATGAATAAAGGCTAGATCTGGCTATACACTCCTCATCAGGTGTTAGACCTATCGGGAATCCTGACATAGCTGGAAGCACACCTTATTAATGACAAACGAAAATCCGAAAAAAGTCAATTCCCCAACCCACTGTCAATCGTCACCGGAGTAAACAAAAGCTATTACTTATTGTTCCGAGGACTATGCTTACAAATTTGAGCACAGATAACTTTCCCTGGCTAACGTTTTTGAGGTTGTTCTTGACCAGACAAAGATGTTTGGCAAAGTTTAACATAAAGGTTATACAAAAACGTAAATCGCCTTCTTAACCGGACGCATGTTGTATGTTGTTACAATACTCTCTCGTCAAACACGAACGTTGGGCCTTGGGGAAGCTGTGAACGTGGGTGACAGTTATGATGCAACTCTTAGTACCCATGTTAATTAACATAAAGGTGCAGGGGTACGTTACGTGCAATGTTCACACGTCAGTCGCTTATAATCTCGCCACACGGCTCACCAACCTCAACCCCGGCTCTTCCCCGGACAAAAGACGTGTGAGTCTCAGTACAGCGAGAACAGATTAATAAACATACAAATTATGCGAAATGCACACGCATACAGCAATTTGGCTCTTCTAAAAGGGGTTTCAGCATTATCCGTGCTATCCGTACTTCCAGTGCTACAGTGCCCGTAATTCCTGTTATCTGCACATCAACGACACGAATACAGAGCGCTGTCCCAGTCGAGGAACAGTTGGTGGCTTCTTGGACGATTGCTTGTTCCCCCGACTTCACTGTTATATAGCATATAGTGGTACGTACTGGGATTAACA
Source organism: Marisa cornuarietis (assembly GCA_004794655.1). Classification (NCBI taxonomy): domain Eukaryota; kingdom Metazoa; phylum Mollusca; class Gastropoda; order Architaenioglossa; family Ampullariidae; genus Marisa; species Marisa cornuarietis. The sequence continues at coordinate 812,266 of SMMW01000616.1, forward strand.
ATGCCACTTACAGCCGTCGAGCGATCAGCAACACCCTGATGCAACGAAATCCTTTCGACTTATATGCTTTGGAGCGTGGTTGAGTACTCAGACGTTCTCTTCTCCCTCTGAGAACGACGACTTCTTTTACCGGCATCGAACTTCTACCTCTTACAGGTAGCCCACGTTCTGGTTGCATAGTCCTTGGTGTTTCCACGACGACGGCTGACGGTCCAGACGTTCCGTTGTCTTTGACTGCCCCCTTGCATCAAGGTTCTCTAACTCAAGCGTTCCAGCTTTCTTCTGAATCTTTACCCTCTTGTCTCAAGTCTCCGTCACGAAATAATAGAGAGTTTGAGATCCACGACGCGAGAAAGCGATTGGTTGGATTTTGTGGATGTGATGATGTAGGGCGCAAATTCCCGTGACGCTACAGGTTGCCGCTCCCGCACGCGTCGTGCAAGCGCTGAATCTCAAACTCTAGGGTTGAAGAAATCAGAAGAGGAGTCAACCGTTGACTACGTGATCTGTTTGCCCTGACGTCGTGCCGAGAAGTGCACTGCGAAGTTGTTGTACCCGTCGAGACGGTCCATCTGCCACGGACGTCATACACTACCTCGCGGTGCAGCTGTATTCGTGTGGCTCACTTTCGCCAAAAAAGGTCGTCTACCTTGCAAAATGCGTCTCGAAAAGCCCGTACACAAGGCTCTTTTAATAACGTAAGAGGTCACGTGGCCAATTTTAGTCTAGACCTTCAAGTTTTGGCGATTTTCGTGTCCCACTCAAAGTAACTACATGACAGGTGTCGTTATGACTATATTTGACAAATGTTTGAAATGACTCTCAGGAAAACACTTGCAGAACAATACTGTCTTCACCGGCTACCTTGTCAAAAATGTTTTATAAAATGATTTTAGGTAATCGTTTGCGTATCGACTGTGTGTGCACGGTTAAACAAGCCGTTGAGGCGCCTCACTGTCATGTGATCACCGCTGGCATCTGACACGTAGCAGAACACGACGCCACGTCCTTGGTTACTGCTTGCAGGCCCTCGCAGAAGTCAACGGGTGTACTCACTGGCGAGAAAACACCTTCTCAGGCATTATTAGTGATTTCACAGACCTCTTCTTACGCTGCAGTCAACCTGAGCGCCTGAAGGCGCCTGGATTAAGGTTTGATCCGCCACGACTCACTCTCCACAGCTGCGGCTCATTATGAGCCGCCGACGGCCAGCATGCTGCTGCGAGGGGAGATTACTCCTGCTGCTGCTGCTGATGCAGTTGCGCGGCCTGCAAAATTCTTGTACGTAGCTGTTATGTGTTGCAAGCGACGATGAAGAAAGGATTCTGCGACAAGGTTCGTGCAGCTCAATCCTCCAGATCAAGAGCTACCTTAGCTGACGAGGACTTTGATGACAAAGACGAGATGGCAGTAACGAAGATCACAACGATGACTAGTAAAGAATACTATCAAACGACTAGATGCTGATAGTAAATAAAGACGAAAAAGAGTAAAACTGCTTATGAAATACTGCTTATGGAAATCAGGAGGTAAAACAATTTCTTACTTCTCATTTAAAGACAAATCGTATGCCAGTACGCAAAAGCAATAGATATCTGAAACCTCTGTCCCGTTCCGACACACGCCGTCAAACAACACGATGCGCATAAAGATGTCAAAATCGTTATGTCACAGACATGCCTAATTAACATATGATTCTAGCTCTCCCATTGGCTGAGACCTTCGCAACGTAAACTTACTGGTGTACAATAGTGACGTCTGCACTGTTAAACTCTTTCTGTGCACGCGATAGGCAAGTACCTCGATAACGGAAGGGCTGGAAAGGGAGGGGGCTCACCCAGATTTGGGGAAATTGTATCTTACACTGAGCTTTACCCAATCTTAAGAAAAATAATGTGCATACACTTGTACTTTCAGTTCAAAAATAGGATGGAGGGAGAATGAGAAGAGGAAAAAAGGAAGAAAGGGGAGATGACCAAGAAATAACGGAAAATATCAACAGCATTATTAAAGTTCTGTTTCAGGTCCATCCTCTATATATTATCAGCAACAGTTTACCACCACTGAGTAAATGTTTCTGTACCAATACAAAAATACCCCCGATTTATTTACGTTTCTCTTCTTCAACAATACGTTTTCCTTCCTTTCTTTCTTAATTCGGTCACTGTTCCTCGCATCCTTCGCGGGAACTCCGCAAAACAAAGCGGCCGTCGGTGGCTTGCTGACCCCACGCTGAGGTCACGCGCGCGCCGGTGGCGCTGCTTTCAATTAAGGTGTTGACCTGCCTGGTCAGCAAAACAGCACGGGGGTCGAAGGCTGTGTGTTCACCATGTGTGTCCAGCTAAGTACAACGGACGTCCTGCTTTCCGTTAATACAGAATACCCCCTCCCTATTTTCCACTCCAACTCCCCCCCCCCCACCACAGCCGAAGCAGCAAGGATGTGGCTAACAGGTCAAAGATGATATTTGTAAAAAGAGGGAACCGACCGGTTGGGGGATCTGGTCTATCTTAAAGCGGTGCCTGTCCCCGCTTAGTGTGTTTCTCTTCCCATTGTCCTCTTGGGACTGTCCGCGTCTTCGGGGGGAGACAATCTCCTTTTCGGTAGAGCAGCTTGTAGACGTTCTGGATCACTACATGCCTACGCTCCGTCCGCATTTGGCAATTTAAAGTCCCACTCGAGTAAATCTTTTTCTTCAGATCTTCGTGTTAGTTGCTCACACAAAAGTTTCCCAATATCTGAGCTGATCACAACCCCTTCCCAATCTCAGGTCTCTTTGCGAGATAGCAGCGCAGGGCCCACTTAATTAAGACATGCTGGCATTCTGCTTGTTAACTTGACGATTAAAGTCCAACCATGACATCACGGTTTTGATCTCGTTCTGGGCATACTGATGATAGATGGCTTCTGTCCTGTGAATAGACGGATTTTTTTCTATTTTGATAAGCAGTATCTCAGGGATATCAGTCAACACTTTCGAAAATAATAATGCACGGCTGCGAAACAGTTTTGCACTCGAGTGAGAATTAAATGGCATGCTATCTGTAGGGGTTATTTTCAGTAAACTGTGCTGGTTGTTGAAGGTTTCCCTTTCGGATCTTCATGCCTGTTGCAGGGTTTCCCTTTATAACTTGTTATAACTCGTTTATAACTTTATTAGCCTGTTGCTAACTTCATGTCTACTCTACGTTTCTCATAAGACCGCAGGTTATTTAAAATCAGAGAACAGCAATACCAACAGCCTAACTGAAAAATGACAAGGCTGTCGTCTAAAAAATTATAATTATGCTGCAGATTTATAAAGCGCATTTCTCTACTGTGAGATAGACTCTGCGCTTTACAAACATTTTCTGACTACAAAACACTGAAAGCACACATTCAACCTTTACAAAATGTAGATAACATACATACTGACTACACAGACTAAAACCTATAATCAAGAAACCGGCTACAGACACAAGAACTGACATAAAAGACGGAAAAATCTGCGCATGAAGCATGCCAGGAGTTCGGCATAGGAAAGGACTGGTAGACTGCGAGCGGGAAAAGATGAATTCGAGAGGAGATCTGCTCAGATATCTGACTTGATAAAGACCTAGTTATGTGGCAGGCACGTGGTCGTCCAAAAAACAAACAAACAAACGTAGCACAGGGCACAAGAAGGAAAACAAAGGAAACCCCACAGCCTGCGATCTGCAAGCCAGACGACCGCAAAACAATTCTGGTAAACGACATCTTGTCCACCACCATGGAGAACGAAGGGCAAAAAAAAAAAAAAAAAAAAAAAAGAAAGAAAACAAGCCATCAGCCTTGTTACTCTCTTTCTCTGATCCGCCTCACACACCCCGCTAGAGACCTTTCACTTTCAATTTTGCGCTGGCCTTATGCTTGTTTGAACTAGTAGGTGTAAAATACAACTCAAACAGGAGAACTGAAGATGGGCAGGGAGGGGAAAGAGAGAGAGAGAGAGAGAAGAACCCCGTGAAGCGAGAGAAAAAGAAAAGAAAATAAAATAAAGAGAGAAAAAAGGTTTGCCCTGACTCACCCTTTGCGCGTAACACTTCCTTCCCTAAAGCTGTGCGTTTAATTCCCACCATAAATCCTGTAATCGTGGTTTCAGATCAGAAAGAATCGGCAGCAAATTGCCATGGCTTTGAAAAAAAAAAAGAAAAAAGTTTTCTCCTTCACTTGCTGCCAGCCGGAGAGTGGGGATGGGAGTAGAGCGCACGCAAGAAGAACGCAGGCCCGTGCGGGTCGGGCCTCGCCCTGGCTGCCGTCCGGCGGAGAGGCGGGGAGCTTGGGTCGGATCTGACTTGCGCGTTGGCAGAGTTTTACCTGCCGTGTGTCTCTCCTTCCTCATTAATCTCCGCCGCGTAGCCCATAATGTTTAGGCGACACAGACGCCCTGCGTTAAGAGTGTCAAGGCTGTTGATTTTAAAAAATACACCCTGTAAAGAAATCTTAAAAGAAAACAAATATCAGGCCTGCGTACGCCCACATTTTATCGAAAATGACGGCGCCGAGATATCTGGGGGGAAAAAATGTCGAGATTCCCCTAAGAAAAACAGAGATAACCGCCACAGAAAAATCTTACTGAAATCTCTCAAACAAACATTATGTTTATAGTGATGTCTATTTGTTTCATAAATTTTTCGTCCTTCCGAAGATGTGATGACAAAGTAAAGCTAAACCATTGTTGGATGCGTTCTCCTGAACGGAAAGATAACCTCACGGTGCGTTACTCTTTATGTATTAATAATAACTACTTTTATTATTTTAGATGACTTTGCTTTTAAAAAAAACTTTAAAGTTAAAAATAAAGAAAAGTAAGATTCCATGTAAAAGGAGACATAACCACCAAAGCGAAAATGCTTGAATTTGTCTTATGTCGAACGGCAGCGTCTGGGTATTGGTCGACTTGGGTGGATGGCTGTTTCGCATTCATCTTCGTACACCGAGTATTTCTGACATCCCCTTTGTTCTTCTCTCCCCCTGACCCCTTACCTCTAGCGCTCCTCCGTCTGTGTCATCCCTGGCATTTCATGTTGAGTCATTGTTCGCATTCTGCCCACGAGCATCTCTGTCAGGAGCCTCGATTCCAGTCGCAACCACATAATCGTGGAAAATAAAATCTAGATTTTAAGACATTCTGAGAGAGATGTCAGTCTGCAACAGTTGCCTGTACGGACATCCTTTTAGAAGATAGCCTTTCCTGTGCCTGCCCCTGAAATAGGTCCCGCTACTTTTGTGTGGACACTGCTTTAGCAATCTACTATTTGGAGAGGCCACGCTTACGGCACAGCCACACACACACACACACACACACACACACACACACACACACACACACACACACACACACACACACACACACACACAGAGAGAGAGAGAGAGAGAAAGAGAGAGACGGGAAAAGATTCCATCCAAGAGATAAAATGTGAAATGATATATAACTTTGTTGCACTTACTGGGAGGTAGGGAGAAGGTGAGAGATCGCCAGAGAGAAAATTCAAAAAATTTAATGTGAGACCACAGCCTTTCCAGACACGTTGAACCGACGACTTAATAATAAAAAAGTCAACATACAGAAACTGCTAAAAACAAAATATCCTACTCTAATGTTGCCGCAGTAATGTTGTATATACCTAAAACCTCAATGCCCCCCATTTCATCCACAGCGTCCTGCCTTATTTTAGAAACATCATCAACAAACATCGCCATTAACCTCGCTACCAGCGTGTTTTTATTTTGTCAAAGGAATGGGCAGTGATCGTTCGTGATCATGATACTATTTTAAGATATATTCATTACTTACCGAGAGAGATAGAGAGAGACTTTGACTTTATTCAGTGTAGGCCATGGCTCATGACTGAAGAGGGGGAACATAACAACATATTTACATTTATGTGTTAACTAGCACAGTTGCCATTCCAGGTCCAAATACATACAATAAATTCATCCTTATTGTAATCTAGCTGATGCCCTGATTCATTTAAACTCTTGTAAATATACACCTTTTGGTGAAGTACAATTAAATATATGTTTTATATATCTATATTATATTACTGTATATTTTAAGATGTCTTTATTTAACTTATCGAGAGAGAGAAAGGAAGGAAGCAGCTCACATCTTGAACTTGGACACAGGAGCATAAAGTAGAGTTTTGGAAAGTAATTTTAAAAATCCTTTTCCACTACTAATAGGATCACTCAGTTTCAAATTTCATCATACGCATGAATGATTTACTCCAAGAAAAGGGTTCGGACTGGTCTGGTGAGGCAGAGGCCCTAAACCCTTAGTTTAAGACCTTCGCTAACCATGGAAGAGAATGAAAATGACTGTTAATGAAACACAATAAACAGTCTACGTAAATATTGTTTTGGGCAAACAAAACCAAAATATAAGTAGACTTGTTATGTTTATTTAAAATGATATATATATAATAGTAAATGAACACGTCTCCATTATCACAAAATAAAGAAGATTTATCAGAAACGTATTCTCCTCCTCCTCCTAATCATCTTATTATTATTATTGCAAAAGTTTTTTCCCGCTATTTCAGGATTAACAGGTCGATAATTGGAATACGAGTGGATGCATAAAGGCGTAAAATTGAATAATTAAACTGCAGTCTCGATTGCACCAAAGACATTTTTTTTTGCTACTTCGCTTACCAAATTTAATATTTCCCTTTAAAGTCTTGTTCAATAAGTGTGTTAATAATTCCATACATTGAGACACCGAGTGAAATTTCATTTTGTTGACGACGACGTCGATATTCACAACATAATAATAATAATTATAATAAGAAGAATAATGATAAAGTCAGATTTGAAACCTTGTTTGAGCTTCGTATATTTATGCATGTTAAAAGAATATGCATTCTAAATAAACAATTTAGACAGAAAGCACCATCTTCAGAGCTAAGCAAAAAAAAAGAAAAAAACAGTTTCCATCAGCTGACTGCTCAACATGCAAAAACAGGGAGGAATGCAAAAAGTTCATTCGTCTCTCTCCCTTTACCTTCCACCAACACACACACACACACACACACACACACACACACACACACACACACACACATACATAATGAAGCGTGAGTGTACGCATAGAGGGCAGAGATGTACACAGTATAACGGATATGTGCTGCATTTATTCTTTTTCTCCTCTTGCCAGCAGCCAGTTTGAAGTCTCGGAAATAAAACTAATGAAGAAATTAAGTTCTGACATGAGATTAACATCAGAAATAATAATTTCGGGTGGAAATGTCTCGCCAAGGCCATAATCGTCTTGGGTGGCTTTAGAAAAAAATGTAGTTCATAGAGTAAAGGAGAAAACGGCAAAGAGAACGAGGAGTGAGGAGAAAGATGAAAAGGAAGAAGAGATCCTGAAAATAATTGACGCTGAGAACGGATTCTAAAATGACTCACAGAAGGGATTCTGAAAATACTTAACGCGCGGAAAGGATCACAAAAGACTTGACACACTGAAGGATTCTGAAAATACTCGACGGGCAGGAAAGTAGAGAGAGAGAGAGAGGTGAAGAAGGAAAGTGAGGTATAGATGACATGCGGGTAAAGAGTATGACGTCGGTAAGGAAGAGGAGAAGGAAAGAGAATGGCAAGCAAGACGATAATAACGATGAGCGATGAACGTTTTGTTTGACATTTTATTTCCTCCCCCACCTCACCCTTCACGAACTGAAAACAAACAACTGGTCTTATTTAAACACAAAGCGAGAGTGATGTCATCATCAATAACATCAACAACATCATCAACATCATCATCACCAACGGCAGCATCCTCTTCTACTCTCAACTTTGTCGATGCATTTTTGTCCGTTTTAACAGTGCATTTACTTCACGACAGACAATTCCTAATTAGATTTCTTACAGCCATTTTTTTAAGCTCGCCGTAAAAAATTTCTCGCGGTTGGTTATATTAGGGTTTCGATCAAACGAGCTCATTTGGGTCTGCGCTCACCAGGGTTTCTCAAAGAAGATTAGTGTCATTCTTAGAGCGAGTGATGTGCCTGGGTGCCGAGAGAGAGAGAGAGACGGGAGCAAAGAGAGGTAAGTGAAAAGAAGGTAACGGAGCAGATGGCACTGAGATGTTAGACGATCAAGTGATGCATGAAGAAAAAGGAAAAGGACAAAAGAAAGCAGCTATTTTAAAAGTCTTTTCCGAGAATAAAATCTAGCTCTGAAGTTTGGTTCTACTGCATTACAAAATGTACTAGGTACATATCGAGAAAATAAAACTTAATGAAAGCAATTAGTTGATTATAGTATGAGCATATAATTAGCCGACGTTATACAACGAACAGTTTCAGGATGGCATAGTCTTGAAGGGAAGGGGACAGCCAATATATTCTTCGCAAGGACAGGTATTTGGAATATATAATAATCAACAACAATCGCTATTTCTCGACCATAAATAACAGTATGCAATACTCATCGGCGAAACCAAGATTGATTTACGGTCTTTTAAGATTTGTTTATCCACGTGTGGGGATTTTGTGTGTGCATGCGCGCGTGCGCACGTGTGTGTGTGTGTGTGTGTGTGTGTGTGTGTGTGTGTGTGTGTGTGTGTGTAGGAGTGCTAGAAATAAGAATGAATTAGGCAGCGAATGAACCTCAACTAACGAGAGAGCGGAGGTAGGAGAAAGGAAAAAAAAAAGACATTTTGAGAGAGATGAGTGATTGAGGGGCGGGAAGGGTTGCGGTAGAGAGGCTGTTAGTGAGAGAAAAAAAAAAGGAGCGAGAGAAAGAAAAAGCGATGACTAAAAATAAATACAGAAAGAAATTCAGACAGATGAAAAAATTTATAAAGCAAGACGAGAAAGAGAAAACACTCTGCCCGCTATTCGGGATGGGGGAGAAAATGCGCAAAACCTCGAGCTTTTCTTGCGAGTAATATTGCAGGAGGCACTATCAGAGCTGGGATCAGCCGCCGAGTGAAGAAACTTCATGTAGGGGTAGACTCACTCCGCCGGGCGAATCGGTACACAGACTTGTATGTTTATGCCGTTTAGCTGAGATGTAGACAGGATCAGGAGAAAAAATCAACTTCCTGTCCAGAATCGGAGAAGTGTAAGGCAGATGTTTCTTTATGCTTTTCACTACATGATTTGAAAGAGAGAGAGAGAGAGAGAGATTGGTGGGGGAGGGGGAGATGAAGAAGAAAGCATACCAAGAAACCGAAAACACATCTGCAGTTCGGGAATGTTTCTACACAATTCGGCGGTTCGATCTAGTTGCACTAGGTCGCATGTTTTGCATCGTGGGATTTTTGGCTCCCATCGCACCTCTCCACCCACCAAACCACCTCCCATCACCGGCTTACACCCCTACCCCCACCAAATCCTCCACCACCACCCTCCTGGTTGATTCACTAGAGACGGATAACTTCTGACGCGTGGCAAGCCAGTCTCAAGTTGTGAAATGTCAATTGAAGTATGTTAAGGATTCCAGGTTAATGAGCAACGTCAGGAGGTTTAACGCTCTGAAAGCAGCTTAACGGGGTAACATACGTCAGGGTTAATGATTAGCATCACAGAATGATGCCAACTATTCGAGCGTCCTGAACGTCGCATAGTGCGATGCAGAAAGTAAGACAGCCGAAAGATTTGAAGTGTCATGATAGCAAACACACCCCACCATCTTCATGGTGTGAAACGTCACACAGTTTACAAACAAGCGTGAAAGCATCAATATAAACATGAGCTCTTTTAACTGAGTGACATACTAGGTATTACTCGCCTGAATAAAAATTGATATAATTAATAAGTAAATATAAATTCCCTGAACAGATTTATATCAAACGACAATATATGCCGACTTGATAATATGTCAATGAACTATTTTAGTGACGAAGAACTTTAGTTCGCTCTTTATAAAGAATTTCATTTTAATAAAATGTGAGGATCAAGAAGAGAAGTTACATTCAGATTTCAGAGATCCTCTTCTTAATAATGATAAACGAGATTTAGTTACAGAAGGGATACAGGATGATTCTGATGGTGGTTTTAAGCTTGCACAATATAAGTAATTATGAATATACAATGCTCTTTATATATATTTTTAACTCGATTACAGGCATTGGTGTTGATAATGTGGACACGAAGACAACTCCCTAGAATCCGAAGTCTGAAAAAGTTCGGGGATCGATAAGCCTGATTGAAACACAGCATGAAATGAAAGCAAGAAACACGACAGAAGGTTGCTACAGCTACAAAGCAATTGTTTCAAAATAAATAGTTTTTGTGTAGGGAAAACCAGCTGCGTACTATTTATTGTATACTGCTGCAGTATAGTCACAAAGAGAATAGAATGACCACTCCACAGAGTAAAAGAGCTTTTATATGTTGCAAAGAAAATTCAATAATCAAGTAAGAAAGTGATCTTACACTATCGAAGTTCTCTACCCTTCTATGTACATTGAATGGTTGTTTTTTTACATCTATGTAAAATTAATATTTTCATTCAGACTTATGTAAAGAGCCTAATCTTGTTGCCAGGTATGAAAATTGAATCGTTTTTAACAGCTTTGTGAATAGAATAGTTTTGTTTGCAGAGACGTAATTTAAACAGCCGTGTTACATCAGTATAAATCATTCCGCGGTCCTAGTGCGTTCTTATGAGTCTTACACAGGCCACAAGCGCCCTGCACTTTTGTCTGGGACTAAAGTTTCTCTGCTGCCCCACATTTGGATCGTAAATTATCTCCCGTGCTCTCTCTTGAACTACAGCAGTGTGAATCGCATAATCTCTAGTTTGCAGTGGTGAAAATTTTAAAGACCACGATGAATGTCAGGCCTTACAATCATTTTAAAGGGCCTGTGTCTGTTTTAAAAGATATTGCACTATTTTAAAAGATTTGTACCAGTTCGTTTAATTAGAAAATATTTTACAAGACTTGATCTGCGATTATTTTAAAGAGAGTTTATAACTGGTTTAAAGATTTGTGTCTGTTTAAAAAAGGATTTGTGACGATTGTAAAATCTGTAGCAAATAAGCTTCATTACAAAGATTTCGGATGAATGGTAGCCGTTTAAAGTGTTAACAACCTATTTTTACTTGACATTTTGTTTTCATTATAGTGTTTCTTTTGTGTGTGGTCTAAGGTTCAAAAATTGGTCACTAGACAAGAATAATTTTTCTCGCTAGCGGCTTCAGTATGGTTCATTTAAGCTGTCGATTTGGCAAATAGAGAAGGCAAGAAGCTGCCCGACTCTGTCCTACGAAAGCAGGTCGTCAGAAAAATAAGAGGACAAGATTTGTTGACAAGAAAACGCGGTGACAGGACAACACTTCACATCAAAGATCACCGAGGTACGAGACGTCAAAGAAGAGACAAAGAAAAGATCATGGGCGCAGGACCACTGACCTGGCCTTGTGCAGGTTTTCTGGACCCCCGGCTTGTCCAGGCTGTAGCTGGATGGTTGACTGAGCGCGCGAGAGAAGTGTTCATCGACCACCGAGGCAGGATCTCCACTGAAGTAGGTGAACAACACGCAGTTGGAGGCGAGGTACTGAGTGGCACGGGGCTGCCCCTCCCGCTCCACCTCCCGGTGCATCTTCTCACTTGGGGAGGGCCCTCCGGACCCCCCGCCGCTTCCTGCTCCCCCGTCGCCGAGGCTTGTGCTTGTGGCGCTAGGCGACACACCCTCATACATGGACGATACACCAAACTTCTGCAACACGCAAGACAAACAGTTGAAACACAAACGCCCAGTAAAGTGTTCATTGTTAAGAAATGAAAATTTAGACTGAATTTAAAAAAAACTACTATGAGAAGAAAAAAGTACATGCACCATAAAAGATAAATCTTTTTGCAGAAAAAGTCTTTATGATGATGATGAGGAGGAGGAGAAGGAGATCATCATCATCATCATCCTTACATCGCCCTCCCCACCAACGACGACAGGTTCAATGCGCTTTGTATCAGTGATCCTTATAGCGGTGCACAGTGCTTTAAAAATTACAAGCTTTTGAAATAAAGAGAAGCCTAATGAATGACTCAAAAATGGCAATAAATTATATGACCATAAGTATTATAGATAGTCTAAAATCTTCCATGGGAATGCTGTTTTATGTGTATTTATATAGCAATGGTTTATCTTTATAACCCTTTATCCTTCTCTTGCTAGACTAGTTAATGTTGCCGATGACAGTTCACTGTTGCTTTCCAACCCCTTTCAATTTGTGTTGTAATTTAAACAAATATTGAAGGAAGTTACTGCCGTTAACATGATCACACATGCTGGATATGCACTAAATACCTATCTTAAGGATTTGCATTTGGTGATCTGAGATCTAAAGGATCAAGATCTTGACGCGACGAGCAGAGTTGTTGAGCCATGGTTTAACTAAGAAACTTCTGATTTTTAGCGTGAGACTGGCGTCACAGTTTGACCAAACACATTCATAAAGTATCCATAAGTATCACACAAAACTCATGTCTAGATAATCCAGCAACAGGTCCTCCCCCCCCCCACCCAGGAACAATGAAGATTCAACAAAAAAATGAAAGAAGAAACCAAACCATTTGCCAGTTAGCAAAGGGACATCACTCTTATCAAATTCCGCCCGAGACACAAGCAAAACCTCTGACATAAAAAACACAAACTTTCGGTACATGAAAAAATACAGCTGCAACAGAAATTTTAAAAATGAAACGTTCTCTTTTGAATAAAAGATGAACCTGTGCAAAATAAATGCATATTACCTCAAGAAAAACTGCAATTCAACACAGTCCTGGAGCAAAAATGCAGGAAACTAAATCTATGTTTAACCTTATTGAATATCTCTCTCTCCCCTCTCCCCACACACGCAAGCTTTGCTTGATTCACCGCAAGAAAAGTGTCCAAAGTGTCTAGTAATTTTACATATATCTCTATGAGGCTTATCTAAATACAGTAATGTTTGCTTGCAGATTGAAACTGCTGTCATATTACACATGTTGATTTCTTTAATTTTTTGTTAACAGAAACGATCTTTAAATAATCAGTTAATCATGTTTCTCGTTCAACTTAAGCCATTTCAAAATATGATAAAATATTAGTTATTCATGAAGATTTTATTTACCTGTGCAGTGAGCAAATATAAGTGGTGGACGAAACAAGCAATAAGTTATAATAGTGCGAGAAATCCACGAAAAAGCAGCCATATGGTTAACAAAAAAGGGCGACACTTTTTATATATATGGGTTACATTTTCCAGACTTGTTTCAGTCTCTAGTTAGGCCAAGGCGTAAGTGTTTGTCCCCTTGCTTCAATAAACGGTGTCGCCAGATCACGTTATCAAAATAAACCTACTGTAAGGAAACAACCTAAACAGGATAAACCTGCCACGAAAAAAAGGACTAAACTTGCCGTAAAACAACCTAAAGAAAGTAAACCTTCAGTAAGCAAGCAGACTGGAGTTGCCACAAAATAGCCGAAATAAAATAAACCTGCTAGAAACAACCACACTTGCAACAGACAGGCTAAATAACGACCTAATGACTAGCAGTAAATTGTTAACCATATTTTAAAATAAATCGAGATTTGCAGCTCTCGATTAGAGCACTGACTGAAAGTTGTTCTTAAATCAGAGACAGCTCTATTGAAAAAAAAAAGTTTTTCGTCGTGAAGCAACACTTTGATCACTAACTGAACACACTTATTCGTCTCCTTCATTATTTTCACGTTTGTTTGCAAAAGCTGACAAACAAAGTGTATACAGGCTTTTGCGTGCATCGCTTCTTCCCAATGGCGTACCAATCGCACTTTATTTAAAACCCTCCAGCAGCTTAATGTACGAAACGGGACAAAGACAAAGTCCATAACTAGACAGAAGATGCCTTCTCGGTGACAGAAAATTCGTAAAATAGAAAGCGGTTGACATCGCATATTCCCTGTTGGTTGCTGAAGTCCTAGATTAGAAAAAAACGCGATGACGCCCGATACTTGCAGAACGGTTCTCAGAGACATGACACTTGTTCCGCCTTTGTCGGCACTTCATACGTTAGACCCCAGTGACTCCATTTAAAGCGATGTGGGAACAACTTCTTTAACAGGTCCAGAAAGAAGGATGATGATGATGATGATGATGATGAGACACGTCATCGATTCGATGATACTGTTGTCCCGATGTTGACCCACTGGTAAAGCTCATTACATAGAAAGACAGCGATGAAAAATGAGGGTAGAATAGAAAGAAAATTATTGTGATGAAGCAAGCGATCGTGACAAACGACAGCGCATATGTTGTTCTGGTTTGTGGTGCTGGTGAAGAGAGTGTTAAATTCATGTTACCGTGTGGTCTGAAAAAGGCGCACGCATTCGCACACGCACACACACACACACACACACACACACACACACACACACCACACACACACACACACACACCAGAAATTAAAGAGGGCTGCGTTGATCGTATAGAATGAGCAGGCCCTACACAGCTGGCAGCAACAGTGACCGACGAACAGCTGAAATATTATTTGAAGAGCGACTCTCTGCAGCAGGTCCTCTGTGGCAGCACCAGCTCCAGGCGCGAGAAGGCGTCGCGGCACCTAAATGCTGCAGCAGCATATGGCCTGAAGAAGGCTAAGGCTGGAACAACGCCTCCCCACTGATGCATGGCATTGAGCTAGCGCTTGATCCCCAGGTGTCCGAGAAAAAAATGAGACTAAAGTGACATGAAACCGTGCCTTGAAATATTCACGCGGCTGCGACAAAGCCAGGTTGAAGTGAGTAGTGATCACGCATCAGCAGCGCGTGGGGAACCTGCAGGTGACATTTGAAGCCAAGGGAGGAAGAAAAGGGAGATGAGTCAAGAATTGTGATGCTAAAGATGTCCCTAGAGTGCGAAGTATACAAGATGGTAGAAATTTAGGAAAACATGTATGAATGTGGGCGACCACAGCCACAGACTGGATAATTGGGAGAGAGGCTCGCTTTGCAGGCTTTCAAAAACAGTGTCATAAGTCCAGATTGAGGGAGTGGACCTGGAGTTAAATGGGGAACCTTCTTAGACTGGTAGATGACCGAACTGGTTGGCGTGAGCTCACTGACGCTACGTTCCATCGGTTAGCTCCCCGAATGGATGGAACGTCAGTTAAGGGACAAACGAAACGAAACGGAAAACAGTGTCGGAATTTTACGTTTACGTTATGGCTGAATGGTCACAACAGATGACGTAGTCTGGTCTTGTAATGGTCGTGCTAAGGAAGTTCGCAGACTAAAGCTAGACATTTGATTCCCTCCGACCCTTTCCGGGATAACTGTACTCCCAGGGGAAGGAAAACCTCTCGTACGTAGCACGTTTGTCTGCGGTCTCGGCAAGTAAAACCTTTGAGGTGAGCAAGGTGTCACAGGATGCGCAATTTATTAGGCATGGATGATGTGACCGAGGCAGTGGCTAAAAGTGAGAAAACAGCATCTAAGCGTATAAAAAAAGCAGTATGTGAGCCAGAAAGGCGAGCGAGACTGGTGAGTTGTCTGTGACTTACCTGGGCATCGTCCACAGTGGGCTTGTAGGGGAAATACGGAGAGTAAAACTGATACATGAGGTCCACGCAGCTCATGCTGTTCTACAGCATCCCAGGTGACACAGTTCTTTTTAGCAACTGCTCAGGAGATCAGGGTGAGAAGTGAGAGCGATGGGTTCTCCTCACCTGTCCTGGCTAGGTCTTAGAACTAGCAGTCGCGCCTGGGGTATGAACGAACGCTATACAAGCGTTCGTCCGGATGTCCGACCGTCCAGTAGGTCGATGACAACGACCAAGTCGGTTCTGGAAACCGTTTGTGAGTCTTTTTTCTTGGTTTTGTCATACAGCCTGCGAGAAAACAGCAACAACAATAACAGTGATGACAGAGGTTGACGACGCTCGACTTGGCAGGTCTGTCCCTTGTGGGGATGGAAATGAGTTGCACGGTCTGGCGAATAAACGCACACACAAGTGCGCGCGCACACACACAGAAAGAGAGAGAGGCACACAGACGCACAGACACACCGTCCACAGTTATCTCCGCAGCTGTAGTATCCAAAAGAGTCAGGGCCCACAACACGTGCCGAGGGATCCTCGGGGGTGTTCGCTCGAGGCCGCCCTTGTCGTTGACTGCGTGGCGTTCCGCGGAGCGCGCGCGTGTCCCTGGGATTGTTCCCCCGCTCACTGCAAGTTCTTTTTGCCGCCGACGAGCAGCATCGCTGTGGTTCTTCATCCCCCCACCCCTCGTCCCTGGAAGGAGAGAGAGAGAGAGGGGAGGCGGAGGAGACAGAAGTGAAGCGCGGGGAAAGGGGAGGAGAAGGGGGCGGGGCAGATAGGTGGGGGAAGGTGGGTAGCCGGGGGGTGGCTAGCGCTAGGATTCGAGCGGGGCCGCAAGGGCCGGTCACCCACCAGCCGAGTTGCGGCAAGTAGGGCTCGAAAGATGCTGAGAGGCGGGCTGGTACAGTCTCCGCCTTCCGAGGCATAAGCGCTTCTCCGGCTTCCGACCAACCACAGCCTTCTTGAACTTTCCTCCATCCCTTCGTTCTATTCCCTCTTTTACTTTCTCTTTTCCTCTTTCTTTTGCTCTCAAGCTTTCATCTATCTCAGCTTTTTACCCTCCCTCTCTCACTCTGCCTGTCTGCTCCCTCCTTTTCTCTTTTTCGCTGTTACATCTTTGTTTTTCATATGTTAACCTTCAGTGTTCATCATTAATCTCTTCTTTTCTTACCTTTATCCTATTCTCCCTTCCTTTCAACATCCCCCCGTTTGCTGGTTAAAAAATGTAAGAAGATAAAATAGCACTGCAAATGTTTTCCGATGTTAACTCTTCTTCATCAAGACATTAAGTCAAAGCCCCTAGAAAACTCCTGAAAAAAACCAATCTCACTTTTTTTTCTCTCCCTTTGTCCTCAGCCCACATTTAAACGTTGTTGAACAAACACCATAACTGTCGACTCTGGATCACGATGCAACTCTAGGAAACTCGCTAACTCTATTTGTGTCTGTGGTCTGGCATGATTTGCGACTCACAAAGAATGTAGGCCAAGGGTTTATGCCCATTGTAGACAGTCAGAGTCCACCGAAGGATGGACGAGGAAAGCTTTACAAAAGGAAGGGAAGGAGCGACACACATGGCCATGATGCATGACACATGTTTTACTGAGACGACGATTTTTACGACCACAATTCAGTTTAGAAGATTTCAAGATTAGAGTTAACATTCAGGCTTTCTTAAATCGTGCATATTGAATCGCATTTTGGAATGTCGCAGTTCCTAAACTACTCTTTTATTTCTTGTGAAAAATGCCACAGAGGGATTTTCTCTCTATATATCTATATACACCTCCCTAATCAGTTACTGTAGATTACTCTTATTACTCTTGATTGTAATATGACTTTTACCATTGTTTTCTCCCGTTCTGTGAGGCAACGGCCCTTGTATAAATTGATCTTTCAGTCTATCAGTCAACATATTTCTCTAAATATATATGTATATATCCTGGCCGTTCAAAAAAAAAAGATTACGCTTTACCTCTGTCAAATGCTGTTTTCCATCAGCTAACAAAAAAAAACAACCATTTTTTTCTAGTCCTTTAGTCTTGCAGCGCGATGCTGCCGCCGTCGCTGCTGGTGATGATGATAGAGGAAATATGGAATGTATTCTTAAGTCATCACAACGCTGGCTTAATGAATTAATAATTTACTTAATAACGAGTATGCCACTTTTCTTTCAGCCATGGGACGGCTACCATGTGTACGATCTACACGCATTTTTTTCAGAAATAACCTGAGATCGGACACACACACACACACACACACACACACACACACACACACACACACACATATCCTCCCTCCAATACCTCTTCCACATTTCTACGCGCGCGTCTCGGTCACATAATTCATATTTATAAATTGCGCATCCTGTGACATCTTGCTTACCTCTGTGTGTGTGTGTGTGTAATTGAGAAAAAGAATAAAAAACACCGAGAAAAGAAGATAGGGTTTGGGTAAAGTACTAGTAAGGGGGTCGAGGGAGGAGAAGAACTACAGTGGAGAGCGAAGACAAGGTGGCGGTTCTCTTTACCTTGAGCAAGCAAACGCTCAGGTGCTGCGGACTTCGCACGTTCTCGTCGCCAAAGATGGGATCTTTTGATCGTCTGTAATCGCCGCTCTTACCTGTGGTTCGTGCCTCTAGTCCTCTCCTCCACCCACCCACACCCGAACAAGTCCTTTGTCGGCGGAAGCAACTTTCCTTTTCTCTTTTTTCTCCTTATCCATCCCCATCCCTAACTTCGTTGCCGCCTCATCTTTACTGTTGGTCAAGATGTTGTCACCCCCTCGTTGTATCTTGCCTTTCTCATTGTTGACAGTGCATTCATTTATTTTGTGACTACCATCAACAACAACGACACCAACGACAATATGATGACATTCACGACGATAATAATGATGATGACCACGATAACACCAAGATGGTGTGCTGATCATTTATGACAAATGGCATTTTAAACCGGGTATTCACACCAGGATTAAAAAAAGTCACTTACCCACATTTGTCTGCGACGAGGGTCGTAAATACGGAACGCACAGTCAGCCCTGCTATTGTCTCCTTCTTCGTGGATTGTTTCTCCCCGCCAGTGGGCGCCGTGTGCCAGCACAGCAGGAGGAATGTCACGTACTTGTCTCCTTGTACGCTAAGCATCCTTGCAACTTCGGTGCTTCGCACATACAGCACGTGCGATACGTGTAAGCTTGGCGAGCCTGCTACTTCGAGTGTGGTGGTCGGGGGTTGGGGGCCAAAACCTGTGATGGAAGCTGGGTTTTCGTAGTGCTCGTTGTGGGAATATACTGTTTATGTTGTGAACATTGGAATTTCGGCTGCTCGGACATGGCTGTAAAGCTATTTTAGTTACTTTAATCCTCCAAGAATTTTTTTTTTTTTACAAAAATTACTAGTATTTCTGCCACCACCCCAAACCCACATACTAGCCTTTCATTCATCTCTGGTCTGACTATTGTTTCAATGTATGTATTGTCCAGGGGACAGTTGCATAACAGATTTCTAATTTTAAACACTTTTAGGCCTTAACTCTATTTAGATAATTAGTTTAAAGTGCACACCATAATTTTAGAATTTTTAATACTAAAACTGCTTTAAGTAAGATAAAATTGTTTCTGACTTTTTGTCCTGTCAGTACAATTTTTTGTATGTTTTTCTGCAATGCATCAAAACAGGTAAGAAGAGATTTTTGCTTCTTTAGAACAGTATTAAGGTTTAGAAACGTACTGTACAACTGGCCCCAGGTCTCAACTTTCCCATCATCTTCAACTTATATATCGTCAAGGTCTCACCTTTCCCCTCATCTCTCTCTTTCACACACACACACACACACACACACACACACACACACACACACGCACGTGCACACACACACACACACACACACACACACACACACACACACACCAGAGTGTCCTTGTAGGTTTGTAAATATTCATGTCATTGTTTGCCCGTCTGTTTTTCTGTTCATTCTCTATTTTTCTCCTTCTTGTCTTTCTGTTTTTGCTTTTTTTAGCATGAATGTCTTTCCTTCCAGCTGTCTTTTTTTCGTGTTTTACTTTTCCCTTTTCCTGTGCGTGAGAGCGTGTTCAAGATCTTGATATCTTTGAAATTAATTCGTAAACAATTGTCATTTTAAATGGGGAATATGCGTTACAATTGTATAATTTGTGAGTGAGTGAGTGAGTGAGTGAGTGAGTGAGTGAGTGAGTGAGTGAGTGAGTGAGTGAGTGAGTGAGTGAGTGAGTGAGTGTTCAGCTGTTCCGCAGAGATTCCACAAAAGACATTCCTCTGTCTCTAACAGGCTTTTAACGGTATATTAACCACATGACTAATGATCGTACTATTTCCAGCAGAAAGAAACTATAAGCCAGGGTCTCTCTCTCTCTCACACACACACACACACACACACACACACACACACACACACACACACGCACACGCACGCACAGACGCAAACAGAGAGAGAAGAAATACTCGAGTTAGTGGAGACTCCCCGCTGACTCCATTCTATGCCGTCTCCGACAAGAGGGTAGAAAGTGTCGAAGTAATTTATGATCTTCGCTGTCGAGTGGGTCAAGTGGAGTCTAGAGCGAATGTTTGTAGCAATTTATTCTAAACAAATAAGACACACTTACCGCAATACGGCTGTCGGCAGGAGCGCAGAGAGACAGAGAGCAGAGGGCAAAGATTTGCGAATGCAGAAAGACATGCACGCAGGCTAATGTCTTTGCTGTCATTCACTAGTCTTCTTTAAATATCCACTTATTTATACGCGTGTTTATGTTCGCCAAATGTGTGGGTGATGGTCACAGGGAGGAAACAGTTAATACTCGTAATTTGTTAATTGCAAACCTATGTAACCCTAACTACAATACTTAGTTAGTCAAGTCGAAAGTCGTAGCCTGTTTATTGTACAGTGGACGAACACTATTTGCGAACTACAGTAAAATCGGCCCTAACAAAGGCTTTACAAGAAATTATAATGGCACACACACACACACACACACACACACACACACACACACACACACACACACACACACACACACACTCTGTATCTATATATATAAGTATATGGACTATATAAAAGGATAAGCTAGCGGGAGACATTTGCAGAATGCAGTTTACGGACCACCGCTTGAGTGACGCTAATTTTTTTTATGGGCTACACTCTTTCCTGTGGTAAAGCGTTTTTAATCACGCGAGAATTTTGTAAAATATCTTGGAGGCGGATGGATGTTGCTGAGCTTATCCGGAATTTGCAAGTACCCGCCACGCTATGTAAGTTTTAAAAAAGCTATTTTGTAGACATGAACCTCATTTTACAATTTTTTGGCATAAATACCATTTGATTGGTTTCTTCAGAGTAAAGGCTGATGCTGTAATACCGGTCAACTTGCACACAAATTCTTAGAAACATAGAAGAAAATGATATATATATATATATATATCTGCTTATGGACGCGCAATGTTGTATTAAACAGGTCAAGGGACATATCAACTTTCTCTATTTCTCAAAAAGAAAAAGAAGAAAAATTAAAAGAAGAGGACAAAGGGAGGCAACTGATGATTTTACTCCCAAGTCAGAAACTAAATCGATATCAGCTGGTCCTGTGAACAGGTGATACATGCAGGAACAGACACATACATACATACACGCACGCGCGCACGCACGCACGCACGCACGCACACACGCACGCACACGTACAGCGTGCCCGAGACGACATATAAACCTAAGACAACTTTCCCTCACTGTATGGATGACACAGAAGCGCTTACGATATGCAGAAGAAAAATCATAAAACAGGGAGTATATGCACGTCCTTCGTGGATCTGCAATCGTGGGATGCG
Organism: Marisa cornuarietis; assembly: GCA_004794655.1. Taxonomy (NCBI): domain Eukaryota; kingdom Metazoa; phylum Mollusca; class Gastropoda; order Architaenioglossa; family Ampullariidae; genus Marisa; species Marisa cornuarietis. The sequence continues at coordinate 833,661 of SMMW01000616.1, forward strand.
GGAAGGTTTAGCTGGTTTATGTTAGCGCTATCTGAGCTCTTCGAAAAAATGTGAAAAAAATCAGAACTACCTGCGACATAGCCCGAATTCAATTTGTTCTCGTCAGACTCCCCGTCCAAATTATATCACCGAGATCACATCAAATCACTCGTGCTCGTTCATTGAATTTTTTTCGTTGATTTTGTTGAGTAAATCGTTCGTTTTATTTTATTTATTTTTTTGGCTGTTGTTGTTGGTTATTGAATCGTTTTGTTGTTATTTAATGATTTGCTAATGTTTTCGTTAGGTCGTTTATCTTTGAGAAGAACTACATGGCTCTACGATCTGTGAATTAATATAAAAGCAAAGCTGTATGGTGTTAAAGAAAACAGACTTACATCAGTTAATAAAAAAACTTACATCAGCCTGAGCAGAAAACAGACCGACAATTCAGACGGAAAAAAAACAGACGCAGGCAGAAAGGAAAGAGAACTGGGTATGGATGTGGATGCTGAGGAACAGCCTGCGGCTAAGCTCCTAGCAGCTGTGTTACTTTCGATTCTAATCCCACGACGTCTCGACGGATCGTAGAAACACATACCTCTGTCATCTGGAATCGGTTCCTCCAGGCCCCCGCTGTGAGAGCAAGACGCGGAAGGGGAGGCTACTCGCAATTCGCGTGCGCGTAAGGGAGGCCACTTTTAATTCGCTTGTGTCACCCGCCTTTATGGGTACGAATTAGGACGAAGATCATGCCGGACTGGGTTGAGGCTGGCACGAAGCAGACGACATTTTTGGCGTTCTCCAAATACGTAGTTTGCCGCACATGGCCCGTTAGCATGTTTGTGCCACCGCAAGGTAATCAGCGACTCATGGATGGCGGTAATGAAGAAGGCGCGGTTGAAAGTCTTAGCCCAGGTATGGTGGCGGCGCTAGGGGAGGGGAAAACAGGCTAACCGCTTTTAATACTGTACGATCAAATAACAACACAACATGCCACGCGCTGCGGCTTTCATGTCTGGGAACGGTCTCGCACTGACACTGAAACAGGAGGAGATAAGGATGAGGTAAGTGTGTGTGTGTGTGTGTGTGTGTGTGTGTGTGTGTGTGTGTGTGTGTTATTGAGACACGTGTTAGTGAACATGTCTCTTCGTCTATAAATTTTTATGAGCCTTTACAATTTACTGCAAAACTACATGGACTTTTCACTAGAAAATATAAAAATATGAAAGGCACTCTTGGAACTTAAAGAATTATTATTAATGTATTAAAGAAAATCCTGAGACCTCAAGAACAAAATTATTGTACCCTTTTTACTACATTTCAAATAAAAGAGTGTTTAATTTATTTTATTTTATTTTTCTTATTTTACTTTGTCTAATGTCTGAGTGAAGCTCAATTCAAGATACTCGAATGTTCTCGAGATACACGCCTGTAAACATCACTATGCACAAAAGAGGTCGACATCAATGACATCAAGATTGTACATGGTTTCAGCCAATGAGAAAACTGGGACCACATGTTAATTAGACGTATCTGTGGTCAAACCTGACGACCCGTTTTTCCCGGCGAATTAAGGTGTTTTTACGCGTGTTTCTCGGGAAAGGGAAGGGTATTTGCTCATACTTTGTAAAATAGTATCTTGTACACTGTTTTCGCAAGTCATTAGAAAACACACTAGACCTTTAAGTATATTTGAAACACGCTTGTCATGTATAAAATGCAAAAGGGTGGGATATTCGCACAAAACGCACATTTCTCTTTCAAGCAAATTCAAGTTTACAAATACCAGTACTTCTGCTCGTGTTTCTTGCTAAATGTCTAACAGAAATTAATTAACTAATTAATTAATGAATTAAAAGCGCTTTAAAGCTACAAATCCACGACGAGAGTGCAGTGCGATAAGGAGATGCTCACTTTGTTTCATGGCTCTAGCGGAAGCTACCTGATGGACTTGTTGACAACCCGGTGTCAGAACGAGGCAGACATTTGTAGTCCATAATCAAAAGCCAACAACTCCCACCTAGCTTCTTGAACATTATCCTTCGATCGCATCCAGTTTATGAAAATATCGCCAAAGATGTCTGATGAGGCTTAACCTCAACAGGATTATCGTTGCGGCAATCGGAGAGAGTCGCTCGACTAGATTTAAATTGTAGATTTCCTATGTGTGTGTGTGTGTGTGTGTGTGTGTGTGTGTGTGTGCGTGCGTGCGTGCGTGCGTGCGTGCGTGCGTGCGCGCGCGCGCAACAATCGCCGAAACAGGCGAAGATTGAGCCGTGTATCAGGCTCGTACTCAGCTTCTGCTGACGCCGATAAAACAAAAGACCACTGCGACCACAAAGATCTCCTCTGATGGACTTTTCTTCATCAACACTCATTCCTACTAAAGTGACTGAAATGTGCTGAGACAGAAATCGTGGTAAAGAATAAGAGGTTGGGGTTAGGGGGGAATGAAGATGGAAGGCAGGTACACGGAGGGGTTGTTGATCGAGAGAGCAAATGAACAAAAAAAAAAAAGAAAAAATACAAAACTTGCACCTTGTGACTCAGCCGACCATTGGTGGCGCCATGCAGTGAAAAGCACGCTCATATTAAAATAGCTTGTGAAGACATGGCTGCCTTTAAGGGTGGGATGAAATAATGAGTAAATACTTGCCTAAATGAAAGCAGCTACAGTATGTTGCTCGAACATAAACTTTATTTACACGCGCAGCCGGCAGGCTAGATGTGAGCAATGCTGGGGTAGGGCGAGGGCTGGGGAAGGAGCTAGGACTTCGGTTTAGAGTTGTCGATCTTTTGATCATTAGTTTTGTGATTGTCTGGGGCCTGTGATCAAAGACGCCCGGAAGGTCTAATGGAGGGAAACACGCAGCAAATGTAGTGATGGTGGGTGTAGCATGCACGCTGCGTGCAGTGACCTGTGTGTGTGTGTGTGTGTGTGTGTTCACGCGTGCATAACCCAATGGCGCCTGTGTGTGTGTGTGTGTGCCCGCGGGCCTGTGTGTCTCTATGTGTGTTGTGTATATGTGTATCTGTATTTGGGACTCTGTGTGTGTGTGTGTGTGTGTGTGTGGGTGGGTGTCTGTTTATATCTGTATTTGCACCTTTGTGGGTGAGTGTGTGTGTGTCACACGTCATCATATCAACAACAACAACAAAGATCGTAAAAATATATACAATATATAAGACTAAAATGATTGTGTAATGATATGAAAGAATATGGGAATAATTAAAATATATTGAAAATTTAAAATTATAAGAAAAACAATGGTAAACAAAGAGAGAGGGTGAGAATCACAGGCTATGTATATTCTGAGAATGAGTAAGATGGCTGGTTGTTGGTGATTAAATCACGGCGATGAATGGTAATACGCTGTATTAGCGTAGAGAAAGAAAGAATGAATGAATGAAAGAGGGAGGAACATTAAGCCAAAGTGCAGCGAACGAACAAACAAAAGAAAGAATATCAAGAAGGGCATAAATAAGTAGATGAATGTGGGATGCTCTGTAGATGTCCTCTGTGTGTGTCCTCTAGCCAGAATACAAACCGGGAACTAGCTGACCAGCAAATCCATTCTCTAAACTCTAGAGTCTAGATAAAGCAAGGACAAAATGAGTGGATATTATTTTTTCTTTTCTTCGGGGCGACTTTGCCTTTCGGCTGTTCCAGGTGCGCCCATTATGTCTGTCTTAAACGGTCAGTACTTTGTCCACGATTTGGTATTAAGCAGACAGAGTAGATAATATAGACTGCCGATGCTGGCCGTGTGGATACCAGGTAAAGACAATAGGTGACGACAACAGGTGTCGATATACGGGTAGGCGTCATGCTAAGGTACCAGACTTAGAGATCAGCTTACCCATGTTCTATGTTCCTTGCGGGTTTCTGCGATCTTCGTTGATTCTTGGACTGTCGTGATTCCACGCTTGAAATAAATAAATAAATAAATAAAAAGAAACATGAAAGAAAATTGTGGAACGGGGCTCTTCACTATTTGGTCTGAAACAACTTACCCTTCCATACCCGACATGCAGACAGTGCTACCGGATTCAAAAAGGCTGTTTAAAACATCTACCTTTACCTTTCTGCGTATAAACTTCGGCAGTGATATATTTTGACAATTGTTGGTAACCTTTATATGAGATATGCTTTGAGCGGTTGATTGTCCAAAATTGGTTAAAGACTTTGGATTAATGAATTTGTGTGTGTGTGTGTGTGTGTGTGTGTGTGTGTGTGTGTGTGTGTGTGTGTGTGTGGCTTTTTTAAAAAGTAAACAGCATGAAGCTCATGCTGTACCCCTAGGGCAGGAAGTGCGTCTTAATATTCATTAATATTACACGCGTGTGCTAGTGCTTGCAGGCCAGAGTGAATATAAATAATAAAAATATTCGTGAAAGCAGTTTGCGCACGCAACACTCACATCTATCTATTTAGCTCTATTGGCACACACAGATTTATTGATTGATTTTACGTGAGCATATATCACAGTAACTATACATCTTAAAACTGCTGTACATACAGTCCAGTAATAAATACAGAGGAGAAGAGAGAGAGAGAAAAAAAAAACTCCTCTGGCCTCAACAGCCTGATTGGGAACTTGAGGAAATTTTCGCGGACATGCCTGATCTCAAGAACCCATAGCAGGCCTTGCAATGTTTTTTTATTTTATTTATTATTTTTTATTTTATTATTTTTTTAAGTGGCGGTTACACCTCAGCCTCGCTTGGCACTGACTTCAGACTGCGCCCAGGACCTTCAATCTAGGGGCGCAGTCGTGTAACTGGTCTCCCTAATTTTCCGAAATTCTCCGAAGCTCGCGTCATCGCAAACGTTTCCGAACAGGCAAGAGGAAATCACTCTACTGACGAGAGTTGCGCGAGATTCCTGTTCCCCTCCAGGCACGAGAAGACTGCAGGGCAAGTTTTCCTTTCCCCAAATCCCTGGAACCAAATGAGAGTCATGTGATCACGTTGAAGGTATATTTTCAGTGCGCAGGGTCAGAGGTCGCCTGACACACGCGGTATCCGCTTGCGAGCAGATGCGGTGCCGCGCAGTGTAGCCGATCTGTTGTCATTCCGCACCTAGACCCCAAGATGTGGGATCCAGCGGCAGAGAAAATTTCCCTCGTGGCTCGGATGACCGGGGATGTCCGATTGCAAACAGAAAGTTTTGTCTCGCTGCACTTTGCACGATTTTCTTGGGTCACCGCCTTGCATGCAAAGCATTTTATGAGCTTTTGCCTTCCAATATACGATGAAGATATTGGTTTCTGAGTGGATATTATCATATCATATACTTTTCTGCTATTTAAAAAATGTTACTTATGATAAGCCAGAGATGCGAAAAGAAAAAAAACGTTCGCAGCTCTTTAAAGGGAGACAATTGTCAAGTAAGATTTTCTTCTTTTTGTGCTCTGCCTATCTTTCCCCCTCCCTTCTCCCGGTTAGTGTTTTCATCATTTTAATGTATTTGCTTTCAATTTAATTTCCGCATAAATTAAACTGTTAATGTCACTGAAAGGATCATTCCATTGAAGGAAATGCACGAGGTTTTTGCTTTGTATCCCCTTACCCATCTTTTCTTACTCCCTAACGCGTGTGCACACACACACACACACACCCTAAAAAAAAAAAAAAACCCACCACTAATACACAAGTATTACGAGAAAGAGAGTATCATAGCCATGCTGGTAAAGTCTGCCTATTTTGTTTACATTTTTGTCTTAGCATTTCGTTTTGTAGCACGCACTCTTACTCCATGTGAAATGCATTGCAAATGCAACCTTAAGATGTTAGTCATTTATCTCCCCCCGTATCCCTCTTCCTTTTCCCCCTCCACTCCCCTCTCAAACACCTCCCTGATAAACAAATATTGCGAGAAAGAAAGTCTTGGAAAGCAAAACTCGGACTCATTAACCAAAAGCGTGTAATTTCATAACGGTGTCTGTTGCAGCGGCGGTGTCACCCCCCCCCATCTCCCAACCCACTTCTCCCCCCTCCGCTCCCCTCCAAAACGTCAGCCCTCACCTTGCCCGTCTCCCAACCCTCCCGCCGACCCGGTCCACCTGTTGGGACTGTTTGCCACCAGCGTCAGCACCCGCTCGTGTTGTGTCAGCGCCTCAAGAAAACACTGCTCCAGCTGTCTGCTGTGCACGAGTGGCTGTGTTGTGGTTGTAAGCGAAAGTTTACCGACAAGGCGACGGGCGGAGACTGCGGCAGCCTTACGACAATTAGCTAGCTTACCTTGCGGCTAAATGGCGAGCCAAAGGGAGGTTGGGGGGGGGAACGGGTTTTTTTTTTTTTTTGTTTTTTTGTTTTTGGTAATCTCCCCGCAGATTCAGGGGCCTTTGCTGTGCGACAAGTCTTGCACGACTGCGTGTCTCTCAGGATGCTGGAACATTTTTCTGCGGGGACGAGGGGGTAGGGGTGGGTGAACGAGAAGGAAGAGCTTTGCCTCTTTCGCTGCCAGCATTGCGGTAAGATGTTTGCACACGAAAATCATTCACAAAAGATTAGATTAAAACAAAAAATATCTATAAAAGGAAATACAATGGCATACTAGAAAGCAGAAAGGGATTAGCAGAAAAAAATCTGTCAGTAAAGATGTGACAATAACAACAAATGAAGCCATCGGCACTTTTTGTCTTTTGTTTGCCCCATTGTTTTCGTTTTTGTTTTTGTTCTTTTTGTTTGTTTGTTTGTTTTTTTTTGGGGGGGGGGTCTATCCTTTATGTCTGGCTGGCACATCGGTGTTTCCCTTTCCAAGCTGTGAGAAGTTCCAGCACACAAGACAGGGAGGCCGCACCAGCACAGCGGCTGCCAGATCACGCAGGAAGAGCGTGACCTGGCCGCAAGAAGTGAAGGAACGTGGCTGCGAGAGGCAAAAACTGCGTCTACCCTCCTTCTCATCCGCAAAAAACGTTTGATCTGAGCGTGCTCCACGCCGCTCACATGGCGACACAAGCCGAACGTTACGCCGCAACGTCAACACTGCAGGTTGTGTCCCCCCTTGGTGTTGTGGGGCAACTTTCCCAAGGGAAGCGACTCCGGGAACTTGGGGGCCTGCGCTCCGAGCATCTGTGCGAGTCGAAGGGCGTCGCTTTCTTTAATTGTGATTAATTTACTTAGTTTCGCTTTCTTTGCCTCCCTGACACCCGACAGCAGTGTGAACACCTCATATCTTCAAGTAGCTCCGTAGTTAACACGTTTAAAAATTTACACAAACCTGTTTACCTCTCTCTTTCTCCATATCACTTTACACTTAAAGAGCTTACAGTTGTTGTTTTTTTTCTTCATTTAAAAAAATGTATTTAATGTACCTACCGACCTTGTTTCAGTCTATCCCACAGGTCATCGCCGCCCTTGTTCGCTTCGGAATAAAATAATGTACTCGCAAACTAGTTGATAATGAGACTGAGGCTACAGAAGACTCTAATTAGCCCCCTCCCACCTGTGATATTGCACAAACTGACATGGTGTCATATCCCTGGGGTGGGTCGTGGAGGGCAGGAGAGAGTAGTAAACATATCCTACAATCACCAGCACCATCCCCAATATCACCACCGAAGCACCTCGTTAAAGGTCTGTTGGGTGCATTTTTTTCTGATGACCGGGTAAAGCTCAGAGCAAGATACAATTATGAAAATCTGAGAGGCTGGAAGCGCTCTGTCCTTTTCATGATACACACCTTCAAACAAAACCTCAGGCAATGAAAGAGGTCAAACTCGCGTCGTCATCTTTGTACACCGGTACGCCTAATAAACATATGGTCTCAGCTCTCCCTTTTACTGAGGCCTTCACAAAGTATTTTTGACTTTTGCATTGCGATGCTTGTATGCGTGGAGGTCAAGGTGGCATTCGTACAGATTTGGGGAAAATAAATCTAAGTTTTATCTGGTCATTATTAATAATAAGAAACACAATCCATTAGACCTTTAATACCACTCTGTCTTCTGAACCTCGCAACGCGGAGACGTGTGTCTTGATTTGTTTCGGTACCCAGGACTGAGAGGTGGGTGGGTGGGTGGGTGGGTAGAAGTAGAGACTAAACCAGCCTTTTTTGGACCATTTAGTGGCAAAAACTCTGCAACAGTCGCTGATGCATCGCCGCGTTCGCTCACTCGGACCCGCCCTCTTTGATCCCACCAGTCTCGTTTGCCGCTTGGCGAAATTTTCAGAAGCAAAAATGAATGAATGAAAGAATGGATGGCTGAATGAATAAATGAATGCAACAGAGGTGATGAAGTCGCAGCAACTTCTAGCCGACTGCAGATTCCGCGACGTCACAGATTCTGGTAGTCGACCACGGAGTCCGTGACGTCACCACGTAGCGTCGCTCGCGTTTCGAACCGAGGCGAGACCACGATCCCACGGGCGGAACCACCAGCAGCTCCAGCAGCGCCCTTCCGGGCGATTAACCTTCACCGCAAGGGGCTGGGCCTGTGCGCCTGTGTTTTGTGACCCTGGATGGTGCGACACTGTGTGTCAGACTCGGCTAACTTTACAATTTTTATTATTATTATTCATTTTCTTGCAGACAACCTTGAAAAGACGACGTGACTAGAATTAAATGTGAAGTCTGTTGTTCCAGTTAATCACTATGGGTAAAAGGGCGTGCGAGAACTTTGGCAAAAGTTCACAAAACCAGTTTTAAGTGACCTTTTAGTGATGTCACTTTGAACTTTTCAGTAACTTTGAAGGAGTATCTTTGAAACCTATTAACGGCTAAAAATGCGTTGTTCAGAAAAAAAAGGATAGTGAGGCAATACACTAAGAAGCCAGAAACTGACAGAATTGCAAAATAAATAGATAATGAAAATACAGTAAAGAATGAACTTAAATTAAAAAATACTAACAGAAAAGCTGAACAAGACGGGAAATGTAATAATGTTACGCAACACAGCAGTGTTCAGTTAATAACACTTAAGTGTAGGTGGGGGGGGGGTCGAACAGCGGCCATTAAATTGAGAAATTTTGGACTAAAGGCTTGTTAATATTTTAAAAGATTATAAATATACAGCAAAGGGGAATATAATCAACATGCCCCACAGCCTGTGAGAAGAGATTTCTCGGTGTGTTGGACATGCGCAGAAATCCCAATGGTCACGTGATGCAAGGAGGCTGCGAGTCTGGGAAACGAATGGTACCGCTGGTTCCCATACCAACCCCTGCAGACCCCAAGCGCCAGAACTCTGTGAACCAGGTACCGTCTGCAGTCTTCAGAACTCTCTACCGGTTATTCATGAATGAACGAATGGACAAAGCTTTCTTTTAATAGCACGTTGACCTCAGCAGTGGTCCGACATAAAAAAAACCTTTTAAAATAAGTTTCAACATTAAGCAGTTTTTTTATTAATATTTTTATCCTATCTTTTTATCCCGCATGCTGCTGCTGCTGCTGATAATGATGATGGTGATAATAATAAAGCATCTATAGCGCAAGATCACACGTACTATACGTCTGCTTGCAAGTGTGTAACATTTCCAATTGTAATAACAAAAACAAAAGACACAAAAGCGAAGGTCATTGGAAAATGGACGTTAGACAACAAAGACAATCAGCATTGTAAAACAACTAAAGAAACATTATACAAATTACTGACAAATTATACAAATAGGCAAACAGCTATAAGGAAATATGATCGACGATAGAACATTATACAAATCACTGACAAAACATACAAACAGAGAGACGATAATTAGGAAGTTTGATAGACGATAGAATATTATACAAATCACTAACAAAATATACAAATAGGCAAACAATAATTAGAAAATATGATAGATGATAGGATGGACAAATTATTTACGAAAAACGTGTGCTCTGTGCAGGCGAAGAGCTTCATCCTTCCGTTTAGTTACCTAAAAAAAACAAAAACTTCTTTCTTTTACAGATAAGAGCAAGCAGGTCCTAATTTCCTCTCGGGACACTCGTGTATCTCGTTTCTCTGACGTAATACCTGGACCTGGTCGTGCTAAACCCACAACGTGAGACGTAGTTTGTAACGTAGGGAAACGAAAAGTGGGGGGTGATTGGGTTGGGGGCTGTTCACTATCCTTCCCCACCATAACTTGTGCAGACAGGGCGAAATCTTGCCAGAAGCCCGTGCAGCTCGACTTGTACTTTGCTGGATGCGATAGAACAAAGTGTCTGTACTTTTTTTTTTTTTTTTGCAGCCTCAGCAAGGTTCGCCCTTGTACCCACAGTAGGAAGCGTCGACTGCCCCGCCAGGCTTCCACCACGTCTTTGATGAGGCTGACGATGATCGGGTAAGCGCTGCGAGTCTGGAGCCTAGAGCTTCCGGGATGGGGTAAAGCGGGTGGTGTGACACCAAGGGTGAATGCAACTTGCACGTGGGAGTTTTAATCAGTTTGTAGTGTGATCGGATACCTGGGAAATTCTGTGCCTCCATGAGTCGAGGCGAGACGAGCTGCGTGGGGCCTACCTCTCCCCCTTCTTATCCGGGCGGTTCGTTGGCGCGTCTGTCACCAATACAGTGAAGGTTTGCTGTCCTGGGTTCAGCTCTCGTCTCGGGCACGCTGCTCTTTCTCTGCATGTGGCATCTGTTTCCAGGGCTGGCTGCCATGCTGTGAAATAGCCTTAGTTGCTGACTCGGCGTAAAACAACAATTATCCCTGATCCCTCTCCTCACCCACCAATCACCACTCCGATTTGTATTGATTCCCTCATGAAGTTCTTAGGACACAAAAATGCCCCATTTAAATCATCAGCCTGCATATTTTCTCATGTTTTCTCCTGAAAGGAGGAGATGTTCTGTAATCTTAGCTGAGCAATTTCTACGGCACAAAAACATACACTCACACATTACCACAAGAAAGCTGTTTCCAAACCAGGTTTGTCCTTGCACCTGAATTTTCGCCGCTCGCTTGAAGTGTAAACCGTGTGTGGTGCAATCAAAAATGGAGCGAGGTTTTGAAGAAGGAAGATTCTGGTGTCGAACAAAGGCTTGCTAATGTTTATTAGCAAGTTTTGTGTGTGTGTGTGTGTGTGTGTGTGTGTGTGTGTGTGTGTGTGTGTGTGTGTGTGTGTCTTTCATATCAGCGCACACAAAATTTCAGAGTGCTGGCTTTATGCAGCAGCCTGGTCCCATGACACTGGCGAACAAATGATAGTCGTCTGAATTTTTCCTGGAAACGTATCTTCATTTTGGATAGAGTGCTTCTTTTATGAGTAGGTCCATGGCATCCTGAACAAGCTCAGAAAAACTTTCTTTGCACAACATGAAACTTGCGAAACGTCAAAAGCAAGTTTCTAAGTGTCTGACAAGCATAACCTCTGTCCTACACTAATCTTGATTTCGTGTGATGTCAGCCCGTTTAGCGCACTGCAGCAATACTTCCTAGCAACAATATATCTATTCGTCTAATGAACGTGACGACTGGCAAACAAAATACATTCTAGCCAACCTAATCCACATACTTTCCAGATTTGTTTTCTACTTTTCAGAAGCAGAAAGATACAAACTTTACTTGACATTTCAACCTTCAGGTTTAAACTTAGTTACAGAGGAAGCACGAACGGAAAGAAACAAATAAAAGAAAACTATATAAAAAAACAACCAGCATAATAAACATCACTCGCTTTTTCAAAACCTAAAAATGATCCCATGGAAATTCCGCTTCCAGCCACTGTCTTCAGCATCTGAGGAGAGGGGTACTCAAGACCACTTTGTCTACCAAGATTTATGGACGGCGTTAACCCGCTACGGAGCGGAGAGTCGCCTGTGACAAGCTCTCTCCCGGTGTGGCGAGTGTGGCCTGGGGTGCGTCAGGGTAGGCGCCGGTTAATTGCAGAGGAAGTGTCGCGCGGGGCGGTCCGTGTTACGACATGCGAGCACGTCGACATCGTTCACTGGCAGCGTGCTGACAACGCTTGCCGATGCTCCAGCATCTTGCATGTGGAAACCGGGGCTCGCATCGCAGGAGTAGCCTACATGGATGCAAAGGGTACCTCGCGTCTGCTGGGGTGGGGAGTGAGAGAAGGACTCATCATGAGAGAGAGAGAGTGTGAGAGAATCATGTGAGAGAGAGAGAGAGAGAGAACAAATGAGGTACCGTATGAACGAAGGGATATATATATATACATACACACTCATTCTCTACACGCATATAAGAACGTAGTCTTATGTATAAATCATTTATATATTGTCTCGCTACTGTTAGTACTGTAACACTTTATGAATAAATAGCGCAGTGTTAAATGTGTGGGTCGTACTTCTGGTGTAACAATGATAACTTTAACAGACTAACAACACTTTATGGTGTCCATAAAGAGTGCATGTAAGAAAGAGCGAGAGACACTGTTCTGTGGTCTCAGCTTTGCCAGCCCCAAGATATGCTGGTTACATAACGATAAGTGATTGAGAGCGATTGTTTATCTGCCTAATATATATATATATACCTGCCTAATATAATAATAATAAATGAAGATTTGTATAGCGCATATTCACACTCATGGAGAGCATGCTCTTAGCGCTTAAAACAAGGAAGAGACATGGACTAAATGGACAGAACACGAGGGACGGAAGAATAAACGACAGTACTGACGACAAACAGAAAACAAAGAGAGAAAACACATAAAGGCACCAAGTAACAGTAAGATAGAATATAGTGATTATGTAGAGAAAGATGGGTAGAAAAGTAGCAAGAGCGGAAAGGGGGGAGGGTAGGAAGGACTAGCATTGTGTGGACTGTATTAGGAGTAATGCTCAAGGAATATGGACAAATTCTAGTTAACTGTTGAGCATGTTTCCATGCTTTTAAATCAGGGTTGACTGAAGCTAGAAGATCCCCATTCACACCTGTCGGTAACTACCCTTAACGCATTCACACAGTCATAAATTTTATGTATAAGCGATAAATACACATACAAATGTACCTACACATACATAAGAACACTCATTGTCAAATAAACATACATATAATTGAAAGAAAGAAAGAAACAAACAAACAAATGAGCAAATGTTATTCTTAAAACCCTTGGCTCCTTTCAAGAGATTTTAAAAGCATGTAACGAGATACGAGATTTTTTAATTTGTCATGAAACACGAAGTAACGTATCGCGTGAACAATGCATATACTCGTCGATATCAGGAGCATTTTAATGCACGCTTTCAAACCTTTAAAATCACTTTGGGTTAGTATTTGTAGTGCTGGATAACAATATACGCTGGAGAGATCTACATTCAGTCACGACCATTACATATCCAGCATTAAAAATTTTATTTTTTCTGAAAAATTGATCTTACTTGGAGAGCAAGAAGACACATGTACTGACAAAGTGTTACACTTAATCCTCTTGGTGACAAAACATTATATTTACTTATGAAGATGGAAACACAGTACACTCTCTGAACATGATTTTTTTAATTAAGAAGTTAAGATATAACTCAAAAACAAAGCATAATGAAGTAAAATATGAACTTGTGATTTACTGTGGAAACCAACACAAATAGTAAAGGCTGGGATGTCATCACAGGTTCTCTCCCACTCCTACTATCTGTTTCCTTCTTCTACTTTTGTTTGTCGCTGCGCATTGAACGAATGTTTGTCAAAGACGATTTGAAAGATATATTAAATATTGAGCTTTGTGTGTATCGATCAGTGAATAATGAATAACAGTTTGGGAAAAGTACTGGACAAAAGAGTTCGCAGATAACAGTGAGTGACCGAGCGAGCGGGCGAGAGATTAAGAAATTGTTGAGGAGAATGTAAACACTGTACTTCATTAAAATAGGATAATGATTTTTTTTTTGCGGATTTAGCACCCCCAGTCTAACTCCCGGGTGCACACCCCACGACGGAAAAGGTGTGGATAACCTCAGCCAGACTGTGTAAGGGGCAGCTCTTAATGACAGAGATATTCTGAGCTCAAACATGGACTCGAATTTAGTGTCACCTACGTTCTTGTAAAGGTGTTATTTTCTCTGTCTTTTACTCTCTCTCTCTCACACACACACACACACACACACATTCGTGCACTGTTTGAAAATTGTTTTTTACATGTGATAAAGGACTTTTAAAGAATTAATTTTGTTAGCGATGGACAGCATGTTTAAAACCTTTTAAGTGTGTTCGTTTATTTTATTTAGTGGCAAAAACTCTGCAAAGTAACTGATGCATCGCCGTGTTCGCTCATTCGGACCCGCCCTCTTTGATCTCACCAGTCTCGTTTGCTGCTTGGCGAAATTTTCAAAAGCAAAAATGAATGAATGTAAGAATGGATGAAAAGAATTCAGCAAGGTGATGAAGTCGCAGCAACCGCTAGCCGACTGCACAGTTCGCGACGTCGCAGCTTCTGGTAGTCGACCACGGAGTCCAAGAGTCCAATAAAATCTGAATATACTTGCAAGCACCCAGTAATTAACTTTAATCAACGGGTTTCTTTCTCTCAATGTAAAATTACTGTTAAGGGGATGGGAGGCGAGTCAGAAAAAGTAAGGAACGAAAAAGAGAAGAGGGGAGAAAATAATTAGGGCTCCCAGGCAACGAAGAGCAAAATTTTTATTTAGTTATTTTTAAACATTAAAATAATCACGAGACGTGTCCTAACTTCAAACCTTGAAGTTGTGCGCAAAGACAGCTACGACGAAACTGGCTGAGGTATAAGGGACGTAACGCATAATTCACATGCTCGCATTTGTCCTGCTACAGTTACCTACCTGGATGACAGAAACTGCCTAACTTCACCAAGAACCATATTAAGGGACAAGAGATACATTGAGGCTGCTGAGTGTGTCCCATAACATAGAAAGGTGTGTAAGAGAAATCTAAAACTGGTTTAATTAAGAAGATTCGGAGACATCAACAATCTGGCGTCAGAAAATAGCTTCTTCCTTAGGGATAGACGATAGACATAGTATGACTACTGGAAAAAGTTCGTTCAGGAAAAATCAATTTATCTTTAATTTTATAAAACTGTATTAGAGAGGCTCCAGACTTGAAGGATTAGTATCTTTTACTGAATCAAGCCCATCGGTTTGAAAATAAATAATCACGTGTTAATCTGTAAGATTTCAACCTTTTGATAGAAGCTTGGGAATGATGCCCTGGTCCGGAGAGCTGCTGGTGACGTCTGCTATCCAGTACAATCAAGACGAAAACTGATATATAATAATGGATAAATCTGACAAAAACATCAAACACATACAGTTTGAGAACTCAAAACAATACATTTTAAAAGTTCATGACAATGTTGAATCAATAATGAATATTATGTACTAGCTAAAAGGTTCCTGACATTTTGTCCAGGTCTGCTCTCTCCTTAGGATTTTGAATTTGAAGCCTGATTTGTTTTGGTTTTGGTTGGTGGCAGGGAGAGGTGGATTCTTTTGTACGATGTTTCTCTCATCTGGTGTTTCTCTGACACTTGAGCTTTCAGTTATTGTTTAGGCTTCATGTCTGCTTTCCTTCTCTTCTGAGTTTCATCAGCATTAAAATAGCACGTCTCTTCGCAGAGGTACACATTAAGTTTGAAGTGAAATACTGGAACCAAACATCGCTGCATTCTGCTTCTCCACAAAAATGGTTACAAGGGAGGTCAAACCGTAAATTGCAGCTATGCTTGCAGAGTCATTTCCCCTGCATCAGTTAAAAAAATCAATTAAAAATTATATTTAAAAATATTTTCTAACAAATACATTAACCAGACAAAGTCTACAACCATTGACTAGACAAAAGGACTGCTCCTTAAAAAGTGGTTAGTTTCCGACAAATGGTGTGGATTTGCATAGCGCTCAAGCACACTGACACACGCACTGTATCACAAAATGCTTTATGATCCCGACCTTGAGAGCTGATGTCCCTTAGCTCTGCTTGACTGTCGTTGAAACCTGTTTTCTGCATTTGCTTTCTACGCCCTCGATGTTCACAATTTCACATCGATGATTTTTTTTATGTGATTGCATGATCTACACGCTGCATCGTGTGATTCTACATTTCTTCATTCTGTCTTTCTGTTTTGACGTTAGCCCTTTGGGGTTGTTGCTTAATCATCTCCATGTTAAGTGCACTCCATGTTATACGAACTCGCCCCCATGTGCGGGGAAGTACGATATAATAATAATAATGTTCACCCAAACACAAGCAGAGTGGAGTTCTCGGCAAAGAAATGGTTGAAATCATTATGTCGCACATAGAGTCGTCTTCCCCTCCCCACTTAAAGAAACAATAAATAGGAGCTATTTGCGTCAAGAGGGATATACAAGGTCCCCAACTTTTGATCAATAGGTGTTAACTACCAATAATTTTGACTATCGAAGTATATCGCTATCTTATTGGATGTAGTTCTTATGACGGAATTGATCTTTCAAAATGTACAGTTCCTATTTAAGAAACCTACACTATCATTAGCATTATTTTACATCGTTAATAGTTTTCATGCACTTAATTGGTTCTGTATGAGCTAGGGCTTTGTTTTGGGTAAATTCGCACCTTGCTCCCACCACCACAATCACCATATTCACGTATTTGAACGAATCGCTCCGCACCTTTATATACATTTACTCTGCAACCGAATTCATTCTGATTGTTTTTATTTCAAGTTGCTTTCATCACTGGTTGACATGTAAAGAAAGTAGATTTGCAGCAGTTACTACAAACACATCTCGTATGATCTGGGGCATCAACAAAGGGGTAAGGGGGTGAACTGCCGAAAGAAAAACACGCGAAGTCCACACAAGTTTATTGCAAGCATACTACAGCATAAGGAACTGGCTTTGACATGTGAAGGTTGAAATATTCCAAAGGCTCCATCCAAAAGAACGAAATCACAATTTTTTGCCTCTAGAAACCCTTCACGCCATGACTTCTTTTTGATGGTCTTCACACTTCTCTCAATACTTTTACAACGTTAACTGGACGAAAATTACATTTTTCCTGAGCTAAGTGCCTTTATTTCTCGTATTACACACAAACCTTCGCTCCTGACATTTTTTAATTACGTACCGGCTGGGCAGAAAGTTGAATCAAAAGCCCTATTTGGAAAAAAGGGGCTGAATCTTGCACAATACGTGAATGTTGTGAAAAATGGTATATTTACATATATTGTATAGGAATCTGAAGGTAGATTTCTAGCATAAACACGCATCTGAATATATCGACTTTAGCACGAGATATTAAAGCAAGTCTCCAGGTTTTCTACCGCTCACCTCTAAACAATATTTCAGCACACACTGCACTTAATTTTGGTTGTGTCGACTGTCATTAAAATCTAATGCAAAAACTGAATTAATTGATAATGAAACAACCGTTAAAAATAAACAACGGGGCGGTATAAAGTCTGTTTTACACACTCACGTACGCGCACGTGTAAATCTGATTAATATTTTATTTTAAAACAACTTCTTTATAATAAATTATAAAGCATATTTTTTACCGTTCAAACTAATAATGAACAAAGTGGTACTTTCTTAATATTACCTGAATATACCTTGTCTCCCGTGTCTATGGACACAAACCAATGTGGCTCAGTAATAAAGACGCATCATTTACTACAAGATAGCTCTGGCATCTTTTATGGCATTTACCGCGATGTGATAAATTGTAATGATTTTTTTTAAACGGGAGTATCAATCAACAACGCAAGTGGCGATTAAATGTAAACAGGCTAAATAAAATAAAATAAAATAAATAAAGCTACGACCGAAACTGTAAAAATGTTAAACAGATTCTCATACTAGGAAACGAGCCCAACATGTTTTCGCTTAACCCAAAACTGCAAGACAAAAAAAAAAAAAAAAAAAATGTTGGTTACTATCACGACAAAAGCATGCCAGAGGTAAAGGGGGAGGAGGGAATTGGTGTTTCACGCCGAGCCAGCAGCTAAGGCTCTTTTATGTTTCTTGAAGTACGTTTGCAAATCCTACCACCAACCCACGCGCTACATTGTATAAAATAATAGAGAGAGAGAGAAAAAAAAAAGACTTGAATCATTTCCCGTAGGCCACTAGTGCTGCTGAGTGCTTCTGCTTCTGCACAGCAATCGCCAGTCGACAAGTATTCTTTGACCTTCTCACCACAAGCCAGTGGCGCTTTTTGTAATAGCCTGCCCTACTTGTAGCCAATACGAGGTGGCTGGACTTCTGTTTCGCCTCATACATGCCAAGGATATTTTCCTCTTCTGCTCTATACCCAATCCCGAGGTTCTGTGGTATCTTCCTGACAAGTTAGTCCAGCTGCCACTTATACTTCCACTGTCTACGATATCTTGCGACAAATACGCCTCACCGCCCGCCATCTGTAAGCTTGAACCACGCAAGACCCACTGGCACGGTAAGTCATGAAGCCTGTTGTCCCCATGTCACTAAACGTGTTAATATAGACAATGGATATGGTCTAGAAGATCCCTAATACAGATACTGCTTTCCTCGTTCATAATCCCCGCCTCCTCTTTGTAATACTGTCCTGAAGGTCATGTGTGCTTGACCATATTTATCTGGTCCCACCGACTCTAAACTCCTGAGACTCTCCGAAGGAAACTTTCCTAGTCTCGTAGCAACACTGTACAGTTTCAGTGCTGTCTCGCAATCCAAGCAGTCGACTAGCAAACCCTGCGTAACACTTTGGCTAACAACACTCTAGGAGATGCAGCGAAGGATATGAACGAGCAAGTTTGTACCCACGTTTACCTTATCTTTCAAGCCCATCTGCTAATACCTCCCCTATTTCAAAAAAAAAAACTACGGCTACTCCATTTACGGAAATAAACTTAGATTAACCCAACACTTGCAGTGTTTTACGAAATCGAACTTAAAAATAAAATAAAGCCGTTAACAGTTTCTTAAGAGTCCTTTCAATGTTCAGATTACGTGTATAAAAAATAAATTATATATACTTAGTAGTAACATGGTTCATTATCTGTATCCAACTATGTAGGACTACAGATTTTGAGTGTTGATTAAACAGCGTTTGGTCCCTCACTCGAACAAATCGACACCAGCTTTGTGTTTGTCTCGTTCTTAAAGACTAGCGCTTTTGTGTAAAACTACAAACTGCTCTGTTCTTGACTCGCTCGTAGCGTTTCACTGCCGTTTTGGTGAAAGTGCATCTCTCTTTTTGTTTCCATTTTTTATACACAGTATTATTCATGAACATGATACTTCCACATTGTGACAGAAAAAGAGACGAAAATAATAGTTCATACTGTAGCTGATGCTGAGAAGCTGCCTCGACTCCCTTGACATCGTGTCAAAACACTTCGTGAAAATAACACACCGCGAAATTACCTGAACTTATTCAGGCAGCCAGAATCTTAACTTTGTTTTTCTCAATCATTGCCATTAAGATAACCCCCGGTAGCTTTGTCTCTCAAATATCATAATGAAATGTCACTGCTTGCACTCATTTACACCCAGCCTCATATTGGCAAAAACAAACCTGAAAATGTGTACCAGCAGTTAGGTTTGATATTCCTTGCGAACGAAGAGACAGCAAAAAACCAGCTCTTAAATGTAATTTCATAAAACTGTCCAATCACTTTACAAAGAAAGCAATACTATTCGAACATTTAAAGACGCAGAGCAAACGAGAATTATCTATATATACATATATATCCCCACAATTCTCTATGAAACACATGCACAATGCTGTGAGTGCGAGAGAGTTTATAAAAACGCGCCAAGTCAAAAGTAAAATTATGTGACAGCAAAGCTCTGATCTACCACATGGCGCCATGTGTTAACAAGTGTTATTACTGGGTGAATGTGAAGTCTCACGTTAAAAATCACAGCTGAATATTGACCATGAAGGAGATCTGTCTCTGTTACAAACACACACATCCACACTCTTTTTCTCTCACACACAGAGGAACGCACGTGCATCTCAATCGTCGACGCACAGCTGCTTGTGGAGGGCTTGTAGCGCCCGCTGCTTGCGCTCGTCACCCAGGTTCTGCAGCTGCTTGGCCAGCGTCTCACGAAGACGCCGCACGCGTTCCCCCTTCAGCGAGCTGGCGTCGATGTGGGGTAGGCTGTCGGGAGCCTCGGCCGCCTGCCGCACCCACATGGCCCCTAGCGAGGCCAGAGGTGAAGGCGAGGGAGAGGGCAAGGTCACGGTCAGCGGAGATGAGGTAGACGACTGGGCAGCCATGCCGCTGGACTCTGAAGCAGCGGGCGATGCTGCACGCGATGAGACGGACGAGGATGAAGGAGGCTCGCCAGTTGACAATGGCATCGTGTCAGTGGAGGGAGGTGATGCAGAGGTGGTGGAATTAGATGTCATAGGTGTAGACGGCGGGATTGAAGATGAAGTGGGGGAAACTAACGTTGTCAGCAACGTCGACGACGAGGAGGCGCGCGATGCGAGAGGATCTGACTGGGTAAGTCCCGTCACGGCTGTTATCGTCACTGGCACACTCGTCTGCAATGTAGCACTCTTCGTCGTGGCTGTGGTGGTGACGGTCGAGGAGATGGTGGAGGTAATGATAGTGGCCGCTGACTGCAACGGCAATCCCGTGGTAGTAGTCGAGGAAGTGCTGGTAGTCGTGGTGGTGGTAACTGCCGCAGCACCAGAACCTGAAGTCCTTTGAGCTGCGTCCGACGAAACGACGGCTGGCACAAAGGTCAAGATGGCACTCTGGCCAGCTTGGGCCGACAACGGGCCACTTCGAAGGATGATGGGCGTGTCAACTCGGATGCCCTGAGCAGACACGCCCCCTGCTCCTCCTGCAGGCCTTGCACCACCAGCGATACTAGCGTTCGAAGCGATGCGAATAATGCAGGTGTTGCTGGTGCTGGCTGTTGTGACCACCGCCTCGTCACCGTAGCCACGGCTCTCGGGTTCCGTCTTGATGACGACCCCGGGCGGGAGGGGGTACTTCTTCTCCAGACGAGCGCGCTTGGCCAGACGCTCGGCCTCCGTCATAGGCGAGGGGCGCTTGCCGCTAGTGGTGCCTGGCATGGCCGGTGGCCGGAGATGTGCCAGACTGGACGCGGTCACAGCTCTCAGCAAGGAAGTGGTGCCAACAGGCCGCAGGGCGGCGGCCGAGGAAGAGCCAGTCGGTGCCCCCAGGATGTTGACACGCCGCACAACAGAACTGCTGCTTGCACCGCCGGCCATGGTTAGGCCCAATCCTCGGGGCACCAGTGAAGGCACATTTCTGACTGGCACTAGAATGACGCGGTTGTCACCGCTAGCCATGGTGCGTGGCCCACTCCACGCCTTGTTGGCAGGTTTAGTGCCAACAAAAAGAGTGGCGATGGTTTTAGACTGCAGGATGGCTGGCACTCCTGACAACGGCCTTACAGATGGTGGCGGCGGCGGCGGTGGAGGTATAGCTGTTCTTCCCTCTCCTCCTGACTTGCTGGCTGCCAGCACAACAGTGGATTGAGGGGCCGAAGCTGACTTGCTGACCACAGAAGTGATGGATGAAGGGGAGGTCAGACAGGCAGGCACTGAAACGGTTGCCGACGTCTCAGCTGAAGAAGTGGCGGTTGAGGTGGTCATGACTGCAGATGTGGAGGTAGGCGTAGTAGCACCCGTAGTAACAGGCACCAGCAACCTTTTGTCGCCAATCTGCACGAGGTAGAACTGCTTGTTGACGGTGCTGGTGGAATTGACGATCACCTTGCTCGACGGCAAGGATGTGGTGCTGGAAGGTTGTGGCAGTGGTGGAGGCGGCCTTATAGGGCGAGGCACTCTGAGTGTGGGCTTGGCTGCCAGGGCTGGCAAGACCTTTAAACCACCAACCGTTCCAGTGCGTATGTTCGGTGCCGTTTTGGCACCACTCGGAGAAATGTATGGGCTGAAGACTTCCTGCTGGTTAGAGGAAGACACCAAGGAAAGAATAGGCGGTACTTGCGTGAGGCCTGCCGACACTTGGTCACCCCCACCAACTGCAGGGTCTCCATGACCAGAGTTCTTGGCAAGCGATTTAGAGATGGCCTGTGAAAGAGAATTTCGTGTGGCTTGCTTCAGTGAAACAGACGGCAGCAGTGAGCCGGGCGTGGAAGATACCTTAATACTCCCTGCAGGCATTACGGTGTCCTGCACGGGTGGTGTGGGGGTCACTTGCAGAATGGAACGAGAGAAAGTGGGGGCTATCACAAAGCGACCGGTGATAGGCTGGGGGTCACTGCATGTCTTGTTCATCTGTGGGTTGGCTGAGCTCACCGAGTGTACAGATGTAGAGACCGTCACAATGGTTGATTCAGCAGAGCTCTTGCTCGGCACCTTGGAAATTGCAGGATTGTCAGCCGTCTTGCTTTTCTTCTTACTCCGATCTTTTAACTGCCTCTTCTTCATCCTCTTCCTCTTGCACTTGGTTACGTCATCCTCGAGCTCATCCCCACTTTTGCCACTGCAGCTCTCCGTGGAGCTGTCCTGAACCACAGTGTTCACAGAGGTCCCTGGTGCTGGCAAGGGCAGTGATTTGGAAGGTTGTCGAGGTGATGTGTCCAAAAGTCGCTCTTCGCACTTCAACAGACCGAGGCTGCACATGTAATGCAGAGTCTGAAGCCGGCAAAGGCTGGAACAGCGCGAACGTACCCGTGCGTTGCGAAACTTGCGGCACAAGAAGGCGATATCCCTGTTGTTCAGCCTCTCCAGCACCACGAAAGCCGAGGTGGACTGCTCCGGCTTCTCCCAGGAATTTGCCGTTTCCGTGTCTTCCACATCACCCGTCGTCCACTTAGCGTTGTCCTCAGAGCTACCTGAAGTCAAGGTCTTTGCTGGAATAGAAACAGTCTCTTCTGAGTTAGGATTGTCCATAGAGCCAGCCTGATCCCTCCTCGGGTTGGAGGAGTCAATGCACGTTTTGGCCCGTTCTCTGAGTCTTGTGTGCAGAGGTTTCTCAGACGGTTCTTTGATTCTCTTTTTCTTTCGCTTTCCTTTATATTTCTCTGTACAATTATCTCCCCTTTCGTCAACCGCCAGCTTGGACATGCGACTTCCACAAAGGTCAGTGCGTCCATTCTGAGCTCCTCCGCCTTTTCTGCCCGCGAAGGGGACTACCTCTACATGCTCAATGCCTCTAGTGTCTTGCCCTTCCTTCACAACTCCATCATCACTCTTTGCCTGAGAACTGCCCGGTTTAGTACTGTCCTTTGCTTCTGTTACTTCACTGCCATCCTCCATGCTCCCAACATCTGCAGTGGTCGAAAAGCAGTCTGAAGGCTGTGGTTCATCCTCAGCGTCAACTGCTCTGTCAGGGTTTCCTGTCGCTATGTTCGGTGGCTTTTCTATGCAAGCAGCGACCTCCATTGCCTGACACTCAGCAGTGTTATCTGTGTTGTCTAAAAGTGAATATCTGTCTTGGTCTGCTTCCCCAATCAGGCGGGTGGCAGGTTTACCTCCATTCGCTTGCGAGATCCTCTTCTCCACTGGCGAAGCCGACCTGCTAAGGCTGACAGATGCTGACGACATATCTGGTTCACAACCAGCCACAGACAAAGGAGTCCTTGACCTTGGTATAACAGACACATCAGTTGCGGAAGTAGTCACGACGGTGCTCGTTGTGGTGGCAGCTGTCGTGGTTGTAGTCACAGTACTGGTGGTGATGGTGGTCACGGCTGTGATTGTGGTGGTGGTCGTGGTGCTAGCGACTGGGAGAGCTGTGGAGGAACCCGCCATTTCAGGTGAAAAGCCTTCCGGCACCGTCTGCACAACCGACGTGGGGACGGCAATGGTCAGGCCCATCTCTCCACCGAAGGCCTTTCTGTTGGCTTTTTCAAGTGTTGCAGAGTCCACCAACACCACCTTGGAGCGGCTGCCTGAGCTCGCTAGAGCCAGCCTTGTGCATCCCCGAGATCCCTTGCTGCCGCCACTTTTGGGACTGGAAGTATTTCCTTCTCCAGCACTAAGGGACAGCCGGGCTGCATTGGATGGCTTGTACTGCGGAGCAACCACCATGTGCTTTGCAGCAGGTGCTAGTCTTGGCAAGGTGGCCATGCGCATGACGGCTACAGGCTTGCTGGAGGACGATGAAGCCGATGTTCCAGACATCCTCGGTGCCGCAATGGTGGTGAGGCTGGTGGAGGTGGCCCTTAGCTGTGGCACCGGGATGACGACGGAGTCCTGCTGTGGCAGGGCGTGGCCTGCTTCCTTGACCTGCTTGCCCTCTCTGCTGCTGCCATTGCTAGAGGTACCCGCGCTGCTTCGACGTGCCGGCACATCCAGTTTACGAGCTCCAGCTCGCAGCGTGGTGCCTGCCGGGTGTGATGTGGCCACCTGAAAGCGTTGTCCCCCAGCTGGCTGCACCAGAAAAAGTCGCGAGGGATCAGAAGTGGGTGCCATCAAAAGGTTCCACTTGCCGTCCTGTGTGCGTGTGGCGAAGAACTGCTGCTGCTGTTGCTGCTGCTGCTGGCCATTTGCGCTGCCCTCTTTGCCCAACACGTCTTTGTCGGTCACCAGTCGCAATCCCCCTTCGGGTGTGATCTGAAGCTTGGCTGCTGTGTTCACCCTTTTTTTTTAAAATTTGTACAACAGACAAGAATAAGTTCACAGTGCTAAGCAATATGCACACAGATGACACTGTATGTGAGCTAAAGCCATAGGTAAGCCCCCTCTCGTGAAACCAGACTT
The DNA here is from genome assembly GCA_004794655.1 of Marisa cornuarietis. NCBI lineage: Eukaryota > Metazoa > Mollusca > Gastropoda > Architaenioglossa > Ampullariidae > Marisa > Marisa cornuarietis. Next base: position 858,180 of record SMMW01000616.1, read on the forward strand.
GCACAAAGTCTTTTTTAGTTAACACTGAGCATTCATGATGTTAGCGCCACAACAGCCAAATGATTTTAGCTCTGCTTTAGCTCACGTCTTTCTGTTTCACACACACACACACACACACAGGATGAAAAACTGGAGAAAGAACTCTAACTTTTCTTCTGACATCTGGCCATTATATTCATTATCATTAGGTAAACTTCGTTTAATGGGCATCTACATGCGCGCACGCACACACACACACACACCTCTGCATGCAGGGCCAGTTCTACCTATAAGGGGAACTAGGCAGTCACCTAGAGCGCAGCGACAGAGGGGGGGGGGGCGCGCAAAAATAGCCTTTTTTTTAAAGATGAATAATTTTAGGGAAAAATATCAATTTCACAGAATGACATTAGCAGGACCACTTTCCTCAACTTGTAGACTGACCACCACGCTAGTTTCTCAGTAAATGTATTACAGGAAAACACTATTATTTTAGGGTGCACTTCCAGTGACCAGCTAACCATCAAGGAAGTAGAGGGCAGAGAGGAGTCGGCAGAGGGGGAGGGAAAAGTTGGAGTTTGGGGCGGTGTTGGTGGGTGGGGAAGGACCAATCACCGAGGGAAGGGGGCGCAAAAATGGCCTGCTGTTTTGATTTTTTTAAGTGATGAAAATTAAGGAAAAATATCATTTTCATAGAATGATATTAGCAGGACACCTTTCCTCTGCATTTAGGTTGACTTCACCACGCAGGTTTCTCAGTTCATGTATTACAGGAAAATCCCATTATTACAGGGCGCACTTGAAGTGACCAGCTAACAAGCAGGGAAGAAGAGGTTGGATGGAGCGAAGGATAGCAGAGAGGCAGGGGAGGGGCTGCGTTGGTCGATGGGGCCTGCTCAGGGCAGACCCCTACGATGGACGGGACCACATTCCACTGATACCAACCTCACCTTTGTTTCTTCTATCCTACTTTGGAAGACGTTCCGCACTTATGCATTGAAAACACCGCAGCTGAGATCAGAAACAACAACACTGACTTGAGTTTGCTACACAAGATTCTTTTTGGTTATGAAAACTGTTTTATGCTCAATATTTTTTTACACTTACAAAAACCAGAAGCACCCACCAATTACAAAGAAGTGAACTGTGCTATTAAGAAAGGGATCAAGGCAGCTAGGGAGAGCTGGATAGAGAATCAGTGCCAGGCGATGGAATGGCACGAGGTGACAGCAAAAAGGCCTTCTAAAGACCCTGATTAAGACAGACCAGCAGAAGATCTCAGTCATCGAAGGCAGCAATGGTCACCTTTTCACAGAAGGAAAGGCTGTACTCAACCGATGGACAGAGTACTGCAAGGACGTACAACTACCAGCTGAAGACTGACGCCAACATTCTCCAAAACAACCAGGCTAGAGACAGCAAACCTGCAGACCTACCAGTCCTACGGGAAGAGGTCAAAAGAGCTGTACATAGCTAGAAGGGAGGAAAGTCACCAGGCGTTAATAACGTACCAGCTGAGCTGCTCAAGCAGAGTGGGGAAGAAACTGCAAAGTCCCTCACTGTCCTGTGCCAAAGAGTCTGGGAGCGCAAGGAATGGCCCAGAGAATGGACGCAGTCACTAATCATACCCCTCCTAAACAAAGGAAACAGCAAACAGTGCCAGAACTACAGAACTATAAGCCTTATCAGTCACCCAAGCAAAGTCATGCTAAAGGTCATACAGAACCACATCTGAACCACCGCAGAAGAGCTGCTAGCAGAAGAACAGTTGAGCAGATCTTCAAATGTCGTCTCCTTATAGAAAAGTATCTTCAGCATCAGCGGGAACTTTACCATAACTTCATTGACTTTAAAAAGGCATTTGACAGAGTCTGGCACAAGGGGCTATGGCATGTGATGCAGAAATTCAATATCGAAGAAGGCCTTGTCCAAGCCGTTGAAGCGCTGTATAACAGCTCAAAAAGTACAGTGCTGCTGAACAACCAAACAGGAGCTTACCTTCGCACCACAGTAAGGGTACGTCAAGGATGTCCCCTATCACCCGTGCTGTTCAATTTATTCTTGGAGAACATCATGCTCGAAGCTCTTCGTGACCATCAGACTTCCATTTCAATCAGTGGAAGACCAATCTGCAACCTATGCTTTGCAGATGACATAGATCTGTTAGCAGATACGAACAAGGAACTGCAAGACCTCACCAACAGACTGACAGACAGCTCAAATGCATATGGAATGGAGACCAGCACTGAAAAGAGCAAAGTTATGATCAATGGCAACGGCAAAGCAGAGATCTTTATGAACGGGGTACAGCTCAGAGAGCTAAGCAGCTTCAAGTACTTGGGAGCCACCATCTCCAAGGATGACAGCTCCACACCAGATATCCGCATCAGGATCGCAACAGCAACAGCAGCAGCAATGGCTAGGCTAGATAGGATCTGGCATAGCCATAAGATAAGGTTCACTACCAAGTACAGGCTGTACAAATCCCTGGTAATGCCGATCCTGCTCTACATATGCGACACTTGGGACTCTGCTCACCAAAACGGAAAGGAGAATCCAGGCATTCGAGAACAAGTGCCTGAAGAGGCTACTCCGGATCTCATACAAAGAACATAAAACCAACGACTTTGTAAGAAACAAGATTGCCACACTCGTAGGACAACAGGAACCTCTACTATCAACAGTCAAGCGACGTAAGCTGGTCTTCTTTGGCCATGTGACCCGGTGTCCTATGATTACTAGTGATAAGGGCTGTTGTTGGTACTGCACTCTTTCTTTCCAACAAGTCACGCTGACACGCGGCCAAACGGGCCGGCATAGAATAGAATAGAACAGCCACCCAACCTTTTGTCCAGCAGAAGAAAGGGACGGCCGGTGTTAGTTCGCTCAGGGGGAGAGACTGGCCAGAGATCAGTAGGTAAGCTGAGCTGGTCAGGATCATAAACCTACCGCAGGTAACCAAGTTAACGACTTGACCACTCTTTAGAAAGTGTAGGCACCCAGGTAAGATAACCTTGTGGTGGGGAATGTTTTCCCGACTTAGGTGGCGGTAGTTGTTTTAGACTAGCGTTGATGCGCGATTGGTTGTAGTAAGCAGAGTTCTTGCTTGGAAGTCAGTGAACACCTGTCCATCACGTGCTTGCTAGGTAGTGATTGATCATAGGCATGTAACGGAATGGCAGTGAGTGTGTGTATTTTGCAATTAGCCAATCGCGAGAGATGACGAACGCCGGTCGAGGATTTAACATGGTGTCAGCCGAGGAATCGGCCTTTTCGCACTGGAATCTTGAGGGAGAAGGTTGTAGCAGAGATCTGTTCGAGGCTGTTCAGATTCTCCGCTGAGAGTTGGTCTGGAATCGTGGCTACTTCAGCACAACCGACTTCAGAGGTGCGTTAAGACCCACTCTTGGTACAAAGTGCGCAACGTTTGCATCACCAGTGGCTGTTGGTCGTAGACAGCAGAGGTAAAGCTGTTAGAGAAGCGTTGGTCCTCATTTGGCGCGGTTAAATTCTGATCGCAGTCCGGCCTTGAGGAAGAGTCACGTGGTGGCACACGGCAGTGCCAGAGTCTCTGTGTTCGTGGAAAAGGCAGCAACGACTGGCGGAGTGACATCTACGGATTATCAAACGTCAAGACATCGGATGGCCCTCCACATCGCGAGAGACATTCTTGTGTAGAGAGAAGTGACGAGTGCAGTGTGTTGTGTATGGTAGTTAAGCTAATTAGTCAGTGAATCACGATACCTGGATTAGCCTTAGGGGATTGTGGCGGGATACCTAGAAAACGAGTTCGAATTGTAATTTGTGATTAATGTGTTGAAATATTATTGATTAATAATTCTTTTATACACTAAATTGCCTTGAGTTTGTTGTTGGGGACGTACGCTGGGGGCTCGGAGTTAAATTGGATCATTCATTATATGTATTAGCAATTTAGTGTAAATGTTTTGTACACGGTACATGTCGACGTGAGTTGGTAGAGGTGTTGAGAGTGTAATTAGTCCCAGGCGTTTGAAATTACACCTCTCTGACCATCCTCGCGTGTCCTTCTTCCCAAGGTTCACGACACCCGGCGCGACACATTGTCGAAGACTATCTTCAAGGCACCTTAGAGGGTGGCCGACCCCGTGGTGGCCAGAGGAAGAACTGGCTTACGAACGTCAAAGACAGGACTGGTCACCCTGTACAGGACCTGCTCACTATCGCCCAAAATAGACAAGAGTGGTGGGCCCTGTCAGCTACCGCGTCTATCCATGTGCTCCCCACAACGCCAGGTGCTAGCTAGCTGGCTGGCTGACTGACTGACACTTACGAACTTTGAACCTGAGGGAACTTAGCTAATGTCACGATCGTGTTCGTAGTTAATAAGAGTAGTAAAGCCTTTAGCAAACAAATATCAGAGTCACTTGAAGTTCAACAGTATATCTATTTTTATTGTCAAATTTCAGATCAATTTATTTAATTCATTGTCATGAACCTGTTTTCTCCTTAGTGCTGTGCATAGCGGTGACACTGATGGCGTATAATCTTGTACCTCCTGTTGTGACTCATGGTCGTAAATATTTAACTTTCGTATTAATTATTAAATGTATTATTATTTTCGGTTCGACTGGTGTTAGGTTGTCAAATTCTAATGTTTGTTTATTTTTATAATCTAAGAATGCGTCTGCTTGTTTACAGTGTGAACGGATAGCTTGTTGTTATGCTCCATTGACAGAATATTTGAAATTGGTTATTAAGGTACGTAGGCTTGGGAGGTGGTACTCGGTCAATTCGAATTTTCGAAAGTGGTACGCGGCTGGAAAAGTTTGAAAACCTCAGGTCTAGATGCTTGAAGCTGTGATAGCTTGAGTTTTAGACCACACAGCAAAATAAGACCAGAGCAAGGTGCTATAGATTTCTTGTCTCCATTAGCGTGCAGTCAGTCGCCACTCCATAAAGCTTTGAAATCCCCCTACTCATAAGTGTAGGTCTGATTTGATAGGCATGCAAGTATCCATGTGTGTATGGCCTAAAAAACAGACGTACTTTTTCTTGACAAAAAAGTAGTTCTTACTTAATCAAATCGGAGAGCAAATTCTCGAAAAAGGTTTAATTTTAATAAGCCATTCTTTGACACTTCTGGGTTCTAATACTTCTGGTAAGAGTTCTTGTAGAAAACCACTTTTCCACTATTTTTAAGCAGCAAACATGTAGTCAGTGCGGTTTTACTTGTTAGTTCTTCTGTAAGATGAGAAAGAAGAGAACGATTGAAAGCACTTGCCGAGCTGCTAGGTGGAAAGGCCCTAAGGGTAGCGATAAATCTATCACAGTTAATGACCAGTTGGATCAGACTGGAAGACTGGACAAAGAAGGTGGTGCGATGTTACTTGATAGTTGTCCATGAGATGAGAAAGAGAGAGGAGAGAAAGATTGAAAGGACCTAAGTAGGTTGGCTTAGTGGAGAAGTGTAGAGATAAATCTCTACCACTTAAAAGAAAGTCAGATCACATTAACAGGGCTGGACAACCAAGATCGGGGTGGGGGGAAAGGTAGTCTTAAATTTAAACTGAAAACCCACAGGACGTTGTAAAAACCTTACATTTCTGAGCGGCTGCAGACATCTAGTGGTGCCGTTTGAATTTACTGTGTAATGGTCTGTTCGGGTGCTTGGCGCTATCATCCTTCCAAAGGAGAATCAGTTAAGGTCTACTAGAAGATATGTGAACTGAACTGTTCTATAAGACTATATCTGTGAACGGCATTTAGCCGTGCAAGAGTGAACAGTGCATACTGTCCTACAGCCCCGATATCATGAGAGTTTGTAAAGATAAGTTCGCCTGATTTTTATACACTTTGATAGAGCTGTATAAATTGTATTAACACGATTTGTCTCTTTCTTTACCTTCATTTTATTTCCTTATTTCTTATAGTGCTTATTTTCCTTGTGTGGATGCAAAGGGTTGCGATAGTGGTGTTACAGCTTTTTGCAAAACTTTTCATTGCACAAACGGGTCCCTCACAGCCTTGTGGTCTTTAATGTAAGCCTAGTTTTGTTGCTTAAAATGTTTTGGGGGAGGGGGGCGCAGTATTTGTATTTCGCCTAGGGGGGAAACCAAGCCTTGCGCCTGCCCTGTCTGCATGTACATTACAATTCTAAAATAATCCACCACCACACAGAACTATACTCATATCGACAGAAAAGTACTCACGCACTGACACCAGGCGAAGAGAGGGATGTAGGCGGCGACTCCATCATCGTGAACACGAGGGCAGCGACTTCAGCGACCCGCCATCACCTGCACATTTCATCAATGAAAATAGACCTCAGGTGTCCAGCTGAGCGGTTATGGCAATTTTTGCTGTTTACACGCTAGTCGACGATGATACAAGGACCAATTATAGTAACTGCTGAACACTGAATCGAATCATGATGGACAATAATGGCTTTGGTGCCATCGAGGTTAAGCGTCGAGAAGATTCTTGTTAAAACTTGATTTTGCGCCCGGGTGCTCGCACACACACACACACACAAACACTCTCTCTCTCCTTTTAAGGTTCACCGACTGTATAAGAACCTAAATTGTAGCCATTAGCACTGTCCTTCCTCTCTCTCTCTCACAGTGAGAGAAAACTGTCTCATGAAACACACACAGTTTGTTTTTGTTTTTTTTTAAACGGGAGCGACAATAGTAAATCACAGGCAAAAATCACCGACATCCGCACTCTTTGCCGCCGCTTCATCGTGGGTCTCAATCTTAAAGTGCTGCTAGCAAGGAAAATCCACCGTCTCCGGTAATCAGGTTTTAAATGATTGATCCTTTCGGTCAGAGCCTTGTTCAGAAGGACCAGTGATCATCGTCGAACGTAATTATGCTCAAAAACCCTACTCCAAACCCTGGTTCAAAAACAGATCACGAACTAATATGTCATAATGTGCCAGGGAACCTTTCGCCTCTGGTCAATCCATGTATCTGGCACACTAGGCTCTCATGTCGAAAGAGACGAAGGTATGCTAAATGGTGGTACCAGTAACGGAGTGTGCAGTAACGTATAAATATTAAACACGTGTAGTAATATATAGATAAGAATATGGAATAAATAAGTAGAGGTAATAAAAAAGAAAACACCCCAGAGTAACTGCCATTGTCTTCTGTTGACAGTTGCAGGTCAAAATAAAGACCTCATAAAGGCCATAACATCTTTTCGCTGCTGTTTTTTTATATATTTTTTTAATTGTTTTTCCCCCCATCAAAAAAGCAGCTAGTACACTCCTCTGCAACATTCACGCGAGTGGGAGCAGCCCATCTTCAATACATCAGCGATCGCTTTGGACAAATCAAGAAATGAATAGGAACCAAAACCCCACGATCGCACAGACTTGCAGGCCGTTGTCCGAAATGTGATGCATTACGGAAGAAAGACATGTAACATGAATTTGCTTAAGGCGTTTTTCATCCCTCTACTTCCCTCCGACGAGATGATCACCACAAGCTAATGCGGCCAGACACAGACTGTGATTGCAGACCTTCACACCAAGGCAGCGACATATCGTCATTTTGACATAAACTGCAAGCTGGTGGGTAGGTGACTTCCGCCAAACCACTAACGCGACTGAAGATTTAGTGGCCCGCTGTGCAGCTTTCCATGTGGCGTAAGGTTTTAGTAGAAGGGGTACCGCAGGCCGTGAACACGCAATGACATACAGTTATTTTGCCTTAAATGCGGAGCAGCAGGCGAAGGTGACATAATATGAGATTATGATCTATAACGATGGGCAACTCTGGGGTAACGCCGTTCTGCCACAAGATACGGCACACATCTCTCTCTCTCTCTCTCACACACACACAGGCCAAGACAGAAACTATAATGAGTTTTAGTGAGTAATCGGGAGATTGACAGACGTTATTGAGTACCTCCAAATATGATAAGCTTGATTTTTGATGCAATCAAAATGACTGCTTGAACTCAAAGTGAAACTATGTGTTCAGAAGTATGAATCATTCCTTTGCACTATGCGCGTGTGTGTGTCCTCTAAAATTCCTTCTAATGTTTTTCACATACGTGATTACTCAACCTGCACTTAGACAATCAACACTAAGGGGCTTAAATTTAAAGATTTTTACAAGTGCTAGAAAGAAAGCAGCTTCTCCGTATAGAGTTCTAATAAAGAAAGTAATGTATTTCATCTGATTTTGTTAAATTGGAGGAAATTTTATTATTACATGTAATAATAATATGTGTCAGAATTGGAGCGGTTCTTTGCTGGCTTGTGGTTAGTGGTCTGGTCTGTGTGATTTACCAGGGAAAGTAAAGGTGGCAGAAAGAGTGGGGTAGGCTCTGCCTTACACTGCCCTGACTTTGATATGATAAATCCTCTTGTGTTCACTGCTCCTATAGACACTATGTTATAAAATTCTTTATCTTTACCTTATAATAATAGATGTGGATCTCTATTTAACAACTTTACGGTATATTTCATTCACCTGTAAGATATTTAGAAGTACACATTATCATCGCATATACACAGTGAGGTTTATCTTACTGAATCCTTGTCAGATTTGAAGAAAACAAAAAAATGGAGAGGCTGTGTAACCTAGTGGTAAATGAGGATCTGCTGGGACAGGAATGGAAACTTGATTTATCAGGAAAGTTATAAATCACAGAAGGGGAAGGTTTCATTCTGTCTTTTGCATGTCATGCCCTAGACACTGTGAACCATGTTCACCTCCCCTGCTGTCTCTAGGGATCAAATCTTCATTCACTGTAATCAAAACTAAAGCTTTACACAAAGTTAACAAAGGATATCTTAATTGTATTTAAAATACCTACCTCTAAAATTATATCATACTTCATGAAAAGGCTGTGTTTCTGTCTCTATTCAAAGAACTCTCTTGATATTAAAGGCTAACCTGAGTCCAAAATCATTTTCAAGTCCTAATCCCTAAAGTCAGAGCAAGAAAAACAAAACTATATCCTGTTTGCTTTGAGCTTAATTTCATATTTGACTTAAATTAGCTTTTAAATTTAACCAGCATAGATTGTCCAATAAATAACTATGGCAAATGATCATAAGTCGATCATCATAAAAAATACCCAACAGTCACATATCTGAACCTTATAAAAAGGGTCATTGAATGAAGTGCTTTTGTATACCAAGAATCATTTTAATAAATAATTGTCCATTTTCCAAGTTTCTCTTTAGATCAGTCCTAAAGAATCACTGGATTTCTCACAAATCTTTTACCAATAAATTATTTGCAACGAAGTTTCCATTGTTTATTCTTATCGAGTAATTATGCCAATGAAATAAAATTTTCATGGGCGTCATGGAAAATAGTGCATGCTTGTTAAAGCACACATTTATAGTGCACAGTATTTCTATAAAATCTAAAAAGGGTGTACCCATAGACTTTTATGCAATCATTTTCAGTAAAGAGTAACACTGGTGACACAGAATCCTGGATTACAGATGCACACCATGACAAGAAAGTTGAAATTTGTTTTTAAATGGATTATCAGTTTACTGCAAAAACTTAAAAATCAAGCAATTAAAAGGCAGCAGACTATACTTTCCTCCTCTCTTCATGTGACAGGACACTACTGTAGAGCAACTAAGCACAGAACAAAACTAGCGATTTCAGTGTCAACATCGCTCAATATATTCACAAAGTCCACCGTGGGATCCTGCTGATGCTGACAATTCTTCTCAACCACTGTGATGTCCTGATATCACTGCTGATTGTTATAAACCACTGTGACATTCTGATAGCACTGTTGACTGTTGTAAACCAGTGACATTCTTATACTACTGCTAATTGTTGTAAACCAGTGACATTTTTATACTACTGCTGATTGTTGTAAATCACTGTGACATTCTGCTACCACTGTTGATTGTTGTAAACCACTGTGATGTCCTAAGACCATTGCTGATTGCTGAAAGCCACTGTGACATCCTGATACCAATGGTGACTGTGATAAGTGATCAAAACAATTGCTTTACCACTGACAGTCTGCTTCATTATACATGACTCCCATCCCTTTCTCTTAATTAAACTGTACTTACTACAAAACTAATATTATAATAGTGATTTATATTTAATAGATTTCAATCTTTATAGATAAATAAGATTACACCATGATATGTATAACCCTGAAATCTATCTGATCATGCTTCAACAGTCTCAAGCAGCAATGCACTCTTCATACTTCTTAAAATTTTTCTCCCCTCTCTCCCTAGTCTTGGAAAACATGCAGATGGATAGGACAATAATATAAGGTCCTCAAAGACTGTTGCTTATTCCTGTTGTGCAATATTATATAAGAAACCCATGCTGAGAAACTTGAAACGCCATCTGAGTTTATTTTAGTGTGAACATAATGACAAAATTACCTTCCTTCTGTAAATAAATAATTTTTTCTTTGTTGGTGGGGAAGGAGAGGTCGAACATACATCTACATTGTATAAAGTTTTAAATAAAAGCACCATCCTCCTGTTTTCTTTTAGAAACAACACAGCATTGAAAAATGCACCCATAAGAGAAGGTTAAAATGGCAACATGTCAAATGTTAAGATTAATCTGAAAACATTGAAAGCATGTGATTACCAAAGAAAAAATGCATAAAGACAAATATAATGGCACAGCGGCAATACAATATTTGCATGTAACATGCCATTCGCTCGAGGGCTAGCGTGGAATCAATAGTTTCTAGTTTCCACAGACCCATGGAGATGCTGCCTGCCCCTTTACATAGAGGCCAAAACAAAAAGTAGGTTATTCGTCCGACTATAGTCATTTCCTTATTGGTGCCTTTTTTTTTTAAAGGGTTCCCACAGAATTAAAATAACGTAAATGAATGCTGAACACAACAGGAAAGCCAGGGAACACCGGGAGATCACAGAAAGAAAACGTAACTGAGGTGTCGAGTGACTGACCCAGTTTTACAGTTTCTTTCAACTCTCCCTCCCTTCAAGCTTTAAATTTAAGTAAGCTGATAAAAATAAGTCGATAAAAGGATCTCTGCATTCAATCTAAATAGATTTTATACCGCCCACCCCTCATCCCCGCGTATGCTGAATGTGAAAAGGAGTATGGCTGTACAAGATTTGTCCGGCTATCCTTGCACAAAGACGTAATTAAGGGGATAGCTTTATTAAACAGGCGGTGACTTAGAGGTGACATAGAAAGGGACTGACCAAGCTTTCGGTGAAACAACCATATACAAACAGCGCTAGCCTACGACGATTTCTAAAAGACACCTTTCCACCGAAACACTCGACGGCCTCTGTCATTTTACTACAAATCTGCGCAAAGGGTATCGAAAATTTCAAAAAAGCAGTCCCTAACCTTTCAGCCTTTCAATGAGTTGTTCCAGACCTCACTTATCTCAGACAAGCTTTATAGCGAAAGCAATGCTTCTCTCCCTCGCTCCCTTCCACAACCCAATGTGGGGTTAGGATCAACTCAACAGTCACGGACCTTCATTGCTGGATAAGCGAGTCAGGTTTATGTCCGGTGTAAGTCTCGACTTTCCGTTAGACAGGCCTGTGTTTCCGGTTCTTTGTTTGGATACCTTAAATAAATTCTAAAAGTAGATGTTTTGTTTTCGTAACAGAACAATCTATAAAATTGTTTCCAAACAAGAAAACAATGTTTATTTTAATTGTTAGTGGTAAAACAAGTCAATAGCATCTGTTGTGACGATGTTTTTATTTAATAAAATTGTCGAAAAATCTAAATGCGTTTTCTATAAACAAACAGAATACATTTTACAGAAAATACTGTTTATTTTGCAATCGATCTTCTTTAACAAGGTTCTGATGACAGAAAATCTTAATTACTCACTTCTAAAATTTCTTCTACGTTAGGAAGATCCGCCATTTTTACAGAAAACGGAAGGGAAAGCCCTTCGTTGTTAGGCTTTGTTGCGATTGGTCACTCCTATGATAGAGCAAAGAGGCAATGAATGAGAGTCACTTCTCCAGTGAATGAAGGTCCGTGGCTTGGACAACTGGGGAAAGCGTCCCCAACCGCAAGGGTATCGAAACGGCTAGAGGGAAGCACGTGGACAGTCGCGGCAGCTGACTTAGGTCTGATGGTTGGCGGTGAGCAGGTCCTACACGGGACGACCGGTCCACTCCTTCACGTTCGTAAGCCAGTTGTTCCTCTTGCCACCGCGGCGTGAACCTCTCTAAAAAGCACCTTGAAGAGATTCTTCAACAAAGCGTCGTGCCGAGTCATTGCCAAACCAGACCAGCTTACGCCGCTTGACTGTTGGGAGTAGTTTCCTGGTGCCCACCACCTTCACATAAAGCTGGCCCCGAGAACAGAGAGGTCCCTTAGCACTTCACTCCCCAACGACATTAAAAAAAATAAAAGGGGGATTGGGGAATGACCTTTATCCTACCTCTTTTTAAAAAGAACAGAGTAGGTTTCCGGCGAATATGTTTGTGCTCGTTTTAAAGTCTTTCAAAGATACTTTTTAGTGTTATTCATTAAATAGGGTTTATGGATTTGTCACCGTTAAAATCAGCAGTGATTACATCTTACTGCCGGAACGCAGCGATTCTTCACATTGTTCTTCTCTACATTTTTGTGACTATTTCGTGGATTTTGTTCAGCGCTATGAGCTTATCTATTGGCCGAGATATTGCGCTATACAAATTAACATTATTAGCAGTAGCAGGTTACATAATTATATAATACAGTTTTATCCATTTTAGCTCTTACATCGCTCTGTTAAAACTATGTAGTGCGTTCTGATTGATTCTTATTACCACGAAACCACTTTCGCTTATAAAACCCACACAAAACTGGTCTGTCGAAGCCGTACACGGCTGGTGTCATAGCTGATAATGAACTGATCGCTATGCCAAGCATTATACAAAGTAATAAAATCGATCAGCACAGAAAAATATCTTGCTCCTCTGCAATAATACCCCAAGAATAATAACAGAAATAACTAGTTTCTGTTACCTAAATTTGTTAATCACGTTTCGGTTGGCTTACCATAGGCCTAACCTTGTAAAAATAAAAAATATTAAAAAATATATTTCGATTTATTCTTCTTGTGCTCTTGATGCTTATTTTTCATGTGAAAAAAAAGATAAAAAGACACATACATAAGATAGTCATAAAGAACTTCATGATAAATTTTTTGCCTGCCTTTTGCAAAGAAAGAAGTGCGCATGCGCAGTCCGACCAATCTGGCGTGCACGAGAACAAAGGAATTAATGTGTCCTCCAAACTAGATAGAAGTCTATTTAGAACTTTGCCTGAGTCATTTACTGGACATTACTAGTAAATGACTGGTGACATGACTGTGATGCCACCAGTTCAAATAATTGAATATAATATACCCAGGAAGCGATCAATTGAGATAACTACTGACTAAGAGCATACTTTTTTTTAAATATCAAATCTTTGTCTCCGGAGATGAAAAAGATATGGAAACCTAAGGAAATGGGCGGGAAATTACGTAATTCAAAAAATAATCATGGTTACATCCCACTAAAGACATGCAAGAATAGCTGATTATGTTGATATGTGGGGACTATTTCCTACAATATCATTTATTACTGTCATTTCCCACTTTTTTAGTGTTGTATATAAACCGGAAGTTGAAATGAATGACAACAGTTGCTATGTTAGCAAAAAACGACAACAGAAGACACTAACATGGCCACTGACCTGCTTTGTTTGCTTACACAGCGAACCTGTCACAGCTATCATATGTCTACGCCTCTTTGCTAAGCCGCATAATAATGCAGAAGAAGTAAAAGATGTTAACATTTACCTTTATAAAGCTGGAAGAAGCCAAATGTGTAGAAAACGCATGAAACTCCTGTAAATGTAACCAATATGGCGTTGACGTTTTACCCAGAATACCTTCGTACGAGATTTGAGAATGCGCGCCACCAAGCGACGAGACTTTAATGTGAGCGAGAATAACTCCATGTTCGAGACGGATGTACACAAAAAGCGATGGTTCTCAGCTACTCCCAATTAAGATGGCTGTACGACACGATGCTAACATTTGGTGCACCAAACTTGTGTATTTCGGTAACACTGCTGTGGTTGAGAAGCCTGTGTGCGAACGTGCTACACATCGACAATCTTTCTCGACTCGCACGCCGGGCGCCTTTCGGAAAGCCGCAGCTAAAATTAGCATGACCTAGCAGGGAAGCGCGTAGTAGGGGCCAAACAAAGAAAGCGGTGCGTTCTGGGAGGTTTTCAGCGATTGACCCGAAGAAATTACACTCTATGACCGTGCAGAGTGAACAAGTCCGCCGTTTGTTTATCTTGAAATACAAAACGGGTTCGCTCGCAGCAGCAGGTTTGGAATTGCAGGTCTTATTTCAGGAGCACACCAGTTGTATATATATATATCATCGCTTTAAAAATCACACGCCCCTGACCTCATTATATCAAAGTTGAAGGTCGCAGCACACAGGTCGGATCGTCTGCTATGCCTGATTAATGCCACTTTTCTAACACACACACACACACACACACAACCCAATAGCGCCACGTTTTTCTTTGTTGTAATACTTTACACCTACCATAATACTGGTTGCTTTTGCATTACTTTCTGAGGAAAATTATAGGTTGGATGTAATGGTAGAGTTCAACACTTAGGGCATCGTCTAATTCATGCTGATAACTGATTCACTCCTAACGAGGATCACAAAGAGTGACCACTGCTAATATGAGAGCTTGAAGTCAGGCGCGCAGGCCACTTAAAATTCCCCTTTGGGATCGTGTAGTGGCAACACACACAGTCAGGCACGCACGCTTGGATACTTGTCGGAAATAGCGCTTGAAAACGTAACTTTTCATAGTTAGAAAAAAAAAATTGCAATGGTTTTGTTTGCAAGTAACTCTAATTAGTGAAAACTTTTGCACACGATGAGATTATGGTTGATACCTATCTATAAGACCAATTACACCCAGTGTCTTTGCAAAAGTAATAATTATGCACATGTATATTTACAGATGTTGCAGTTTTAACATTTTCTGTTTTTCCTTGCGGACGCTACACAAAAGCGTCTATCGTTTTCTTTCAATGCAAAATGCAGTCGTATATTTAAGAACATTTAATTGAGCAACAAGGCTTCCTGGTTTGAATTTGCTCGAGGGACACATGAGCGAACTCGATTTCGGATCAAAACGGTTTCAGAAATCGTGCTCTCACTCTGTTCACGTGGAGCAACTGTTTAGATTTCCTCAATATAATAATAAGTTCCTTCATCAACGTCACCAGCTGAGATGTTGGGACCATATTAAGCATTTATATAGGTACATGATTAATTGACAATAGGGTCTCTCTTGCTGTGCCTTCTTGCTTTCCTATAATAATTTCTTTACATTCTGGAACACTTTCCTTTGTATCTTTTTAGCGACGTAACCAGTAATATAAGTTAAAATATTTTCCTCAGGAATCGATAGTTCCCTGGCAGAGTTGGTGAAAGCAAGCTGAAAGATCGCCGGAGTGAGCTGAGCACTGATGTTGTTCAGCGTTAGGAATAATAATAATAATGACGACGACTTGTATTGCGCATTTCTCCACACAGAATAGAGCTCAATGCTCTTTAATATGATTCACTGAGGCTGAGAATACTTGTCAGTTATGTTGAAAGTCTGTACAATGCGTTAGGATATTTAGAAAGGATACGAAGGTATATTGCTCTTCAGTTCTAAGTGCGGTGTATCAGATGGTCTTTCCGCTAGCTGATATAAAAGCATGGCTAGCCTTCACACCCCTGTGTATGACACCTCGGCTATGCAAGTATTCCAGAGCATGCAATACATCCCGCAAGATATATGTGACCAATAGCTCTGGCAGATCGCTATGAAACAGCCATACAGCAGGTCACGACAAGAACCAGACCCCATAACAGGCATAACTGTCCACAGTTTGTGTCGATGGACGAAGCTACAGTAAAGTGGGAGAATAGTCTCATGTTGTAACTGCTTGGTTAATGCAAATTCTTTCTGTACATAAAAGAACTCCTGATCTTAGTTTTCTAGATCTGGGGCCAGTTGCACAACACGTTTCTAAACCTTAAAACTGTTCTAAAGAAGCAAAATCTCTTCTTAGCCATTTAGATGCATTGCAGAAAAACATAATAAAAATTGTGCTGACAGGACGGAAAGTCAGACTTAAACAACTTTATCTTACTTAAAGCAGTTTTAGTTTTGAAAATTCTAAAATTGTGGTGTGCACTTTAAACTAATTATCTAAATAGATTTAAGGCCTAAAAGTGTTTAAAATTAGAAATGTGTTGTGCAACTGGCCCCAGTCCGTTTAACAGCCACCTGCAATCCTGCTGGCTAGTGCTGAGTTGGATGTACTGGGGTTGTATCTTTGTGACCTTTGCCTATTCCTGTATATAGCTGACAGACACAGGTCACACTGTCAAACTGCACAATGACCATTCTGATGATGATGACTCACTGATGTTGATAGTGACCTTCACCTTATTTTCTACCAGTGGTGGGGAGGTGATGTAAGTCTGACTTGCTGAGATTCAGAACAAACACAATGCTTTGTCACTGATTTATCTGACATAACTTTTTTCTGTCTTTAGCTTCTTGTCGCTCTTGAATTTATGAAATTTACAAGGTACTTGTTTTAGCAAGTCGTTTGCCCAGGGGCCCGTGCTGGCTCTCAACGGCCCCGAGTTCAGATCTAAAGCTCGGAAAGCCATTGTGTAGGATCGCAGAATACTGTGAATACATCAATAGAGACTCGGGTCAACGGAGCTAAAATCGCCAGAAGACTGCTGGTATCGATGTAATTACAAAGCGGAGGAAAACTGCATGAAAATTTTATAGCAAATGACTGACTGTGTAATCTTCAAGATCTTCAGAAGAAACCGTTAGGCAGAAAATCCGACGGGAAATCCGAAAGTCGCTGAAGTAAACATAAGTCAAACAGTCCTGCACAGTAATGACGCTACGAAAAAAGCACCAGCCTACACAGTGGCAACCAAAAAACACAACAAACTAATAAAAACACAAAAATTGCGGAGAGCAGCCTCCCCCGAGCCTGCTAGGCGAGGGGATGCCACTCCACATTCGACTGCTTCTTGCAGTCTGTATGATGAGACCATCCACCATCACCTGGCACAGAAAGAACCAAAATCGTCCACATTTTTGCTGAAGAGTTCTTACTTTCACTTTGAGCGCTCGTTTTAAAGGGAACATTTCTTTCACGTTAGTTTATTCCGCAGCTAAACTGGTTGGTTCGGGGGAACACGGTGACACGTAACTGACAAAATCAGTTAGTGTTCACTGTGTCTCCAAATAAGAGGAGCCTGCTGAGAGTAATAAGATTTTTCTAAAATGATTAAGAACGATTTTAAGTAAACTGTCCACTGTTGTCTAACTTTATTTGCGAAATCTGACAGGCATTGCAGTCATATGCTAAATGTAATTGATGAACGTTGTTAGCTTAGATAGCGGCAGCTTTATTGCTTGTAAAATTTACCTCTTTCATCACGTCTTACTCGTTTTTCTTTTCTTTCACTTGCTCCCTTGAAATATTATATAGTTGCGGTAGTCTTCGCCTTACAGTTAGCCGTGCTGGTGGACTCCGTACATCAAATATGGTTGGAACTGCACACAGCCGGCAGTGTTTGTTCAAGGGGTTCATGAAATGGCTCAAAATGTCACATACTGGTCACTGTGGCATCCCTTTCCAGCATAAGTGGTCACTCTTGGTTATCTTCTTTGCTTCTACCCCTCTACTGACACATCCCTACATCCGTTATCGTTAGATGTCTGCACTTAGGCGCTTTGCAGTAGATCAACCTGATAATTTGATCGTGTGTTACACAGTGCTGGAATCATCGTCATATACGACGTATTCTTCTTCCTCCTCTTCATTTTTTATTATCACTTCAGTCGAAAGAAGAAAAGTCGTTCATTTGAGTGTGCACCGAGGAAGTTTAGCTGGGAGATCGGGTAGATCACCAGCGAAGGAATGCAATGACGTGTCATAACTGAAACCTAGGTGTTGAGGACAGTACCATGTCTCGACCATCGTATCTATAAAATTTGCATCCAATCTTTAAAAAAGCCCAAAAACTGATGAATAGACAGGAACTATAACGGGCGTCTTGGATTTTGTTTGCTGGCTTGTTTGTTTGTTTTTTTGTTTTTAATCAAGAAAGAAATCACTGCGACTTGTATAGAATATAGTCCTTGTATGACTCGTCAGTCTTGGAAAGGACGACACTCAGTTAAAACCGAATCTTTCTTCTCTTTCTTCCTTTTCTCTTCACTCTCCTCCTTCTTTTCCTCCCTTCTTCTCATCGTCAGCACATCATTTTTGTCATTATCTTTGCATTCAGTATTTTTTGTCGGTATTGATACATACTTTGCTTCCACGCTATGGCGATTTTGCACTGTCGGAGAGATGGGGATTTGGGACGACTTTAAAACTGGCGAGCATGTCTCTGGAATTCGTTTTTGAGTGTTAGTTGCAGAAGTTTAAATTTATGAACACGTACCTAATTGTTCCTTCAGTGTCTAAGCTTTGATTACTCTCGGGAATTCACGCAACCATCTAGCCATCTTGCTCCCTCAACCACTGACCAAAGAGCCACATGTATATTTAGCGGTGAGGATGAAACATAAAGAACTCAGTCACGAGCTCTGTGGAAGGATTTTAGGAGAAGAAAATGTGTAAATGACGTCATATTCCCAAACTACGCAATGACGACAGAAAGTCAAATATGGAGTACAGAAAGTAACGACATGGTTATTGTGTCTTCTCAACTTGAGGCCTTCGAAGCAACGCTGGAAGTATTATCTGCTGCTGGATATGTTGCGATGGTTGAAAAAGATACCGACTCAGTAAGAGTTTGTTTGTCCACCGTTCATTGCCCGGGAATGAGAGCTTTCACAGTATAGTCTTCTAGAAAGAACGTTCTCAAAAGTAGAAATTCAATGTTGAGTGATAAAGAAAGACATACATCTTTGTGACCTTCACCACTACATCTCCATCACCAGACTACCATTAACAATTGCTGTGTATAACTCACTCTCTCCACACACACACACACACACACACACACACACACACACACACACGCACGCGCGCGCGCGCACGTACGTACGTACAGTGCCTCAGTCATTTCCCAACCCCTCTCTGTCTCTTCCTCCACTCCTCCCCGATTACAGAGATGCATGCTACGGTAAGGGAAAAAAAAGCATTTATACTCTGGAGGGAGGCTGAAAAAATTAGGTAAAGAAAGGGAGAATTTATTTTTTGTTTCTGAAATTCTAGTATAAAAAATTATACGGTTGAGTATCTTTCCAAATTCCATGATGTTCTCTAAAACATTTCTTTCTTTCTCTCCGTCCGTCCGTCCGTCCGTGTGTGTGTGTGTGTGTGTGTGTGTGTGTGTGTGTGTGTGTGTGTGTGTGTGTGTGTGTGTGTGTGTGTGTGTGTGTGTGTGTGTGGAGAGTAGGGTGGACAGCAATAGGGAGTTCTTGAAGTTCCAAGCTGCAGAAGCCAAACATGAGTCCCTAAGGGTGAGCCGTCTTCTTTATTTTAAAACGGAAAAATAAATATATTTCTGAAACATTTTGCTCACAGCATTACATTGTACATTTGTATACAGATTTGACGAGTATCACACGGGACTCATAAATGAATTATTCTTTATTTTTTCTGATCGTTTTTGAGAGAGGAAAGCAATGTTTTTTGCAGAAGGCATAAAGACACAACCAAAGAAAAAAGGATAATTTTTGTAAGCTTTAGCAAAGGAACTCTGTAAATGGCAATGCATATTACCTATTCAGAGGAAGAAGATGGAATCTGACGCTGTTGACGTCGGGAGGAACGAGAGCATAAAACAACAACAAAAAAAGAAAAAGTTTCATTGTCGTCATCATCATCATCATACCCCTCATCATGACAGCAGCCGAAATAATACCACCATCACAAAGCGAACAGAGGACACTCACTCGCCCGAATATTGGATGCCTGAGTACCCATGGCTCACAAAGGACTTCTACAATGTCAGTTTCTGTGCTATAGAATCTACTGCTTATTTAAAAGATATTGTTTTTATTATGTAGCAATCGAACAGAAAGCGGTCAACAATATAGATGCCAGGGGCCAGTTGCACAACACGTTTCTAAACCTTAAAATGGTTCTAAAGAAGCAAAATCTCTTCTCTGTCACTTAGATGCCTTGCACAAGAACATGCAAAAAATTGTACTGACAGGACGGAAAGTGAGACTTAAACAACTTTATCTTACTTAAAGCAGTTTTTGTTTTAAAAATTCTAAAATTTTGGTGTGCACTTTAAATTGATTATCTAAAAAGATTTAATGCCTAAAAGTGTTTAAAATTAGAAATATGTTGTGCAACTGGCCCCAGGAGCGTACGTAAAAACGCTTACGTTGTAAAGACCTCAGCCAGTGAGAAGACTGGGAACACGTGTTCATTAGACGTAGCTGTGTACAAACTTGACGTCTCGATTTTGACCTCTTTCTGTGCATGATGATGTTTATGTATGAGGGTGTATGACGAGAGCGGAAGAGAGTGGGGGGAAAGGTATTTTGGGAAAGTGTTATCGAGCTTTACTCATTCATTAGGAAAAGAAATAGCATTCGCTAGACCGCTACTAGATTCAATTAAGTCGAATTTTTCCAACGTTACGACTCAAACCCACGTCGAGGATAGGAGTGCTTTACAAGAATGATTCCCAGCCACTTAATCCCTGACACTTAATCCCCGACACTGCTAAAAAGTGAAATTTCAACTATAAAAATTATGAAGTCAGTGAAAAAATTAATTCAAATAATTATTTTCATATAAAGATCACAATAAGTTTGACAATTAAAATAAATATTTAAATACATGAACAATATTTAAATCATGCTATTAATTTCAACGTCACTTGAACATCTATAACATTAGTTAAAGTTCATGTAAGCTATTAAATTCAATGTTCTTTTACAATATGATAAGAAAATTGTTCTTATGTGTTTGCGAGATAATTGTTGTTAATTAATATGACAGGTAAGCTAATGATCGGAGGTACAGAAGACGATCCATTTCCTCATATCGCTGTACAATGTTGCTAATTCTCCTCCTGGCCAATGCAGCGTACTTACTCTTTGAACGTTTCTCTGTGCCGGCGCATGACTGAAGAACAGATGCCTTGTGCAGCTGACACTCCTTACGTAGAGCATCAAAGAATGTCCACAGTGTTGGTAGGTGACAGGAGAAGAGAGATTGGAAGGCGTGATACCAACCCTCCACAGCGTTGTTTGTGCAACACCGTGACGTCCAGGTATTTGTTCCAAGTATCTGGAGGGACTAAAGCTGAAGCATAGTTATTCCCTCTACCTGCGACCACGTACATACGTATGCTCGAAGTAGGATAGAAGTTTCGGCATGCGATCATGTGGCATTGACTCTGCAAACATTTTGAAAGAATCAACAACGTCTCCTTCACGTACATAGGCAAGTGCTGGGAAGCATCTGACTATTCCACGTAGCTCGTCGTTTTCGTCATAGTCACTTCTCATACCCAATTCTGTGACTTTGCGTAATACCGCTTGACTTAAGTCGACTGAAACTTCTCTCGAAAAGCGGTCATCGCAGCTTTCTCAAACTCTGTTACTATAGTCTCTGGAGCTGCATTAGGTATTAGGTATTACACAATGCTTTATAAAGGATTAAGTGTCTGGGGATTAAGTCCTTAGGGAATAAAAATCGAGGGGATTAAGTGTCGGGGATTAAATGTCAGGGGATTAAGTGACCGGACATCCACAAGGCTATATCTGACATCGCAACATCTCACTCGCGGAGGTCAGTTTTAATGCATAAGTAAATCATAGACCATTTCTTAAGGCCTGCCTACGTAGGCAGTCAGTTCGATATGATCTGCACGCGGAGCATGCCATTTCTGGTTAAAGTGTGATTTTATGCGAGCATTGGCATGAGCTTAAAGAGAAAAGCAAGTCAAATGGTAAGTTGAAACTTACTTTTCCATTTAAGATATGGAAAATAATTAAAATGCCCTATAATACTAATTGTACGAGGCCTGGCTGCTATAATTAGAGATCCAGATGTCGAGGCCTCTTTCGTTTCATAGTTTACATTGTCTCGATTAATGATGAAACAACTATTTTATGCGGCACAAGAATTACTACAAGCTTGTTACTTATCTTTATGTTAGAGTTTTCCTTTTTATAGAAGAAAGCTTTCAATAAATTTTAGTTTAACTTACAAATCAGCAAACGGGGAAAAAAGACATCCAAATTATCAAATATTCATATTTTCCTTGTTAGTACTCTATTTCGGTGGCAGTATGCAAGAGAGTAGTATAAACTGCAATTGTTCTTTGTAAATGTAGTAGTTGCTACATGGTATGTGCAATGTTGAGTTTTTTTGGTCAACGTTGCTATGCACGATTGAACAGCAACGTGTGACAAAGCTAAAACCAAGTCAGAATACCCCACCCCCCTGTTTTTTTTAAACATTTATGTACAGTATTATTTGCATGATGATTATTTCACAATTTTTTTTTTACAACTGACTAGCTTCGGTTGCTTTAGGTATTATCTCCACAACATTACAAGAGTACCATAAGTGCGGCCACCTTGAATTCAGGTCGTGTCTGTACGCTTGAGGCTGTTAGAGCATGAACGTTGATTTACTGGACTGCTGACGAAATGCCGAGACCAACGCTTAGCCTCTTGTGAAGTTGTGAACCGCTAGTCTCGGCTAGCAGAATCGGTCCGATTTTCGTTTCCGGAGACGCAGCACGACGATGGAATCATCTACGTACATGATGGAGAGAGAGGTGAATAAGTCAGCAAGCAATAAGATCATTACTTTTTTATCCACTCTTCTTCGAAGTGCCGTGAACAAATCCTGGCTGTCGATGGATTGAAACGCTTATCTGAACGGCCTATAGCACGAATGAGAGCCGCTCGCCACTCGTCTTGCTCTTTTGATATACGTGGCCGCGGAAGGCAAAAAAAAAAAAAAAAAAACTGAAACCAAAACATTTGTAACTTGCACAGTGGCATCCTTCCATGCTGCAGGAGTTACCACTTCCTGGCTGTTTATATTCCCTTACTGCTGCCATTGTCGTCGTTCGCTACCGGAAGCTGCTATTCTTCCAAGCCTCGTTCTCGCGGCTCTCTGACAATTGAAAAAAATCGTCTGCTAGCAGTCCAGTAGATCAACGTTCATGGTTACAGTGAGCGCTCACTCACTGAGCGGGAGATCCTGGAAGAATGGTCTATGAAGTAAGCTGACAAAGCTTTTTTTTTAAAATTGAATTCTGCGGAAACAAGACAACTCTTTAGAGCACAAGGTAAACAGCATAGTTTGCCTTAACCGAGGATAATAAAGCTGAGTGTTCTGCTGGACGCCTTCTTGCGTTGACCTTGAGAACACGTGGCAGCTGTTCAAACAGTTCAGATGACGTCACGTTAATTCCAGCCTGCTAATGTATCCGTTTTTTTGTTTATTTTTTGGTCGGGGGTTGGGGGGAGAGAGAAGAGCAGTAGCGTCCGAGGTGTGGAACGCTTGCGGGCTCGACACTCGCGTGGCGCAACGCTTACTTCCCGTGCAAACCATGTACGCGCGCTCGAGACAAACTAAGGACAGGGCTAAATGCTCTATTAACGTGTTAGAAGCTTCAAGATTTAGTTTCATGGCTGACTGACTGAGAGAAAGGAGGTGGGAAATGGCACAGAAACGCCCCGTACCCCTAACACCCTCCTCCCCTTCTCACAAAGCGTGAGCTCCATACTTTCTCCGCGATTATTTGCAGGAAAAAGGAGAGGTAGCCGAACGTTCCATTCCACTGACCACGTTCGAGGACGTACCTGCCCGCCTTTTCTTCCATGTGATCGCAGTTATATGGCGCAGCTATTTAAGCACAGTACGTGTTCACTGGACTGAGGCTGTATGGAGCGCTCGGATCCTTTGTATACTAGCCAATAATGCTTATCGTTAAGAGACAGAAGAGGATGATGTGGACATTTTTGCGTGTGGGAAATGAAGATATCATCGCCTGTACATCCCAGTTGTAAGAACAACTTTGATTTAGGGAGAGCTCATTAAGCATTGACATAGGCTGTTCTGGATGCGATGACATACACCCGGAGCCGAAAAAACCCCATTAACCCTCACCTTGAACCCGAATCCTAACCCTAACTGAAAGTCTGGCCGTTACCCAACCTCATAGACTCCTAACCCACCCCCTTCATCCTAACCCTAACCTAACCCTTAATATAAAGTGTCATAGTGTCCCGAGACCTCTCAAACAAAGTTGTACCCAATTATGGATAGATGGAGTTTTCGGGGGTGGGTGAGTAGGGGGGTACAAATAATTTGTTTACCTAGAAACATTTACTTATGTATATCATCTGGGGGATGGATAACTCAGTGGACGAACGAAGGGGTGGCTTGATGAATAGATTGGTTTGTTGGTGAATGGCAATATAAATGGATGGATGGTCGTTTGAAAATAGGCTTAATTTATTATGACAAACTGACGGCATTGATAGAAGTAAGACAGGAAGACATGTTAAGCTGACAATAACGCCCAGATCTTTTATACCATCGACGTTTGAACAGTCGGACACATTTATTATTGTCGCTAGTTGCACTCCGCCATTAAAAAATGTTGACATCAAATGGCTGAAATGAGCCTATACCTGGCAGCTGTTCGAAGCCATACTCCGAAACACTGGCGAGACGGTGTCTTTGAAGGTAATGAGCAAGGCGCAGCACAGCAAGAAAAGTCAGCTGATGTTGACAGAGCAGCGAGTGATGGCTCTCGGCAAGAACAACGCTTGTCTTTTCATGACTTCTTTCCACTCTTCGTTCCAGACAAAGGTGAGAACCAAATAGTAATAGCAGCGGCGACGACGACGACGACGACAATGATGATGTATGTTAGCTCCTTGAGTTGTAGAGAGAAAGGCGCTGTATAACTATTCAATTATTTATGTAAGTCCAACTGATGCGTACCCTAGGCACTTTCGTAATACTCAGCTGCCGACTCGGCGTAAATTAAGAACCAGCCGTGGCACTGTCGGCTCCTGGTTTCTGCGCAGAATCACTGTTTCTTGGTGATGGAGTTCGTGGGCGGTGAACAGCTGAACCTCATTCTCCACAAGGTGGGCCGCATATCCGAATCGGCGGCCACGTACGTGAGCCAGATTGACACCTCCCTGACACAATGACACCCGCAATGCACTGCACGCAGTCATTGCCACTTAGTGTTTCTATAACAGGTTTTCGGGTCAGGTCATTTACAAAATAATGTTTTCCTTTTTGCTTTCTCTTTCTCTCTCAAACATGAAATTTCTCTCTCCAACTCTTTCTCTCTCTCTCACACACACAAGCACACACACACACAAGCACACACACAAGCACACAAGCACACACACACACACAAACACACACACACACACACAATCAAAGTTTACCAATCATTTTCTTAGCCTTGCTTCCAAAGACAACAACAAACGCCATCCAGAATAACCAAGGTAAAAGTAAAGGTCGTCTCCTAATTTTCTTTAAGTCTTTGGGTGATGAGGTGTTAGAAACCAAACGTTTATACCCTATGTGGAGTCAGATACCAATTCCCGACAGCTGGGTGGAGTGGACGAAGTTAGTAGCACTGCACTGATATCGAACCAGAGAGCTGGAAAAAGGTAAACCAGAGAGAAAGAGAGAGATAGGAGATTAGCACTTTTCCTACAACAGCTGGCCCCGAGAAGAGAAGCGTTCTTAACACCTCATCTTACCCTCAAAAGACCTACAACAACGTTAGAGGACTTCTTTTAATAACTAATCCATACCTAAACGGAAATAGCTCACTAACCACATCAACTACCTTGTCTTGGCAACCAAGCGGTTGATATTTGCTGCGAGACGAGGGGTTTCACGACCTGAATAAAATCAGATTGTTTATAAACCGTTATTGATTTCAGATTCTACATAGCTGAAATAGCTCTGGGTGTGTTCTTCCTACACCAGCACCGAGTGATCCTCAGGTCAGACTTTTTGTTCACCGTGGTGGTCTCTGGTGTCTCCTTCAGTCTGTCCCAACTCTTCACATTCCCTTTGACGTCAAATGAGTTGACGATAGGCAATTTATAACCTACAACCTAGGAGCTGAGCGCGGATGCGATACGACTATGGGTGCTGAAAAATATGTCATTGAACTAAGTCACAGGCACGCTATAAATGGTGAAGTTAAAGTAAAAATAATCTAAAACATGTTTCAGAGTTTTTTACAGTTTGTTTTTTGATTTTTCAGGATTTTTTTGCATAGATTATTACTTTATAATCACAATATGATGTTCAAGGTGAACGCCTAAACCTGCAAGCCCGGAAGGATGAGGTTCGGAGGGTCATATACACAGCAAATACCTGTCTGAGATTCCTTGCTTTTAATATTTTCGTCACTCTTCTCTTCTCCACCTCGTTTTTTGGCATTATGCATAAAATGAAAAAGGTTGCAGCGTGCAGAAAATAGCAAATTTTGACGTTTCCTTTGCCAACCGCAGTTCACTTATTCCACAGCCGTCCGACGGAAGCTGTGGACTAGGGTCCCTACTTGTTGAGATTCAACCCGACCTACCAACTACTAAAGACCCTCACTAAGACAGGTCAGCACAAGACCTCAGTCAACGAAGACAACAATGGCCACCTTCTCACATAAAACAATGCTGTACTCAACCGATGGACTGAATATTGCGAAGACCCGTATAACTTTCAGCTGAAGACCGACGTCAACATCCTCTAAAACAAACAGGCTAGAGACAATAAACCTGCAGACCTATCAGTCCTACGGAAGAGATCGAAAAAGCTGTACACTGTCTGAAGGGAGGAAAGTCGCCAGGCATTGATGTTGTGCCAGCTGAGCTGATCAAGTAGGGTGGGGAAGAAACTACAAACCCTTCACTGATCTGTGCCAAAACGTCTGGGAACGCAAGGAATTGCCCAAAGAATGGACGCAGTCACTAATCATATACCTCCCCAAAAAAGGAAACAACAAACAGTACCAGAACTACAGAACCGTAAGCCTTATCAGCTACCCAAGCAAAGCCATGTTACAAATCATACAGAACCGCATCAGCACCGCCTCAGAAGAGCTGCTAGCAAGAGAACAGGCTGGATTCAGACCACGTAGAAGCACAATTAAGCAGATCTTCAACTGTCGCATCCTTATAGAAAAGCATCTTCAGCATCAGCGGGACCTTTACCACAACTTCATTGACTTTAAAAAGGCATTTGACAGAGTCTGGCACAAGGGGCTTTTGCATGTGATGCAAAAATTTAACATCGAAGAAAGCCTCGTTCAAGTCATCGAAGCGCCATTTAATATCTCAGCGAGTACAGAACAACCAAACACGAGCTTACCCGCACCACAGTAGGGGTACGTCAAGTATGTCCCCTATCATCGGAACTGCTCAATATCTTCATTGAGAACATCATGCTCGAAGCTTTCAACGATCAACACTCTTCTATTTCCATTGCTGGAAGACTGATTTGCAGCCTACGCTTTGCAGATGACATAGATCTATTAGCAGGTACTAACAAAGAACTGCAAGACCTTACCAGCAGACTGACAGTTCAAATGTATTTGGAATGGAGACCAGCACTGAAAAGAGCAAAGTTATGATCAATGGCAGCAGCAAAGCTGAGATCTATATTAACGGGGTACAGCTGGAAGAGGTAAGCAGCTTCAAATACTTTGGAGCCACCCTCTCCAAGGACGGCCGCTCCACACCAGATATCCGCATCAGGATCGCAACAGCAACAGAGGTAATGGCTAGGCTAGATAGGATCTGGCGCAACCATAAGATGAGGCTCACTTCCAATTACAAGCTGTACAAATCCCTGGTAGTACCGATCCTGCTCTACGGATGTGACACGTGGACTTTCCTCGCCGAAATGGAAAGAAGAATCCAGGCATTCAGGAACAAGTGCCTCAGGAGAATGCACCGGATCCCACAAGAGAACTTAGAACCAATGAATTAGTACGAAACAAGATTGCCACACTGGTAGGACACCAGGAACCTCTACTTTCAACAGTCAGGCGACGTAAGATGGCCTTCGTTGGCCATGTGACCCGACACGACAACTTGTCGAAGACTATCCTTTAAGGCACCTTAGAGGGTAGTCGACGCCGCGGTGGCCAGAGAAAGAACTGGCTTACAAATGTCAAAGACTGGACTGGTTATCCTGTAAGGACCTGCTCACTGTCGTCCAAAATAGGCAAAAATGGCGGGCCCTGCCGCGTCTATCCATGTGCTCCCCCAAACGACAGGTGCCAGTCAAGGGACTGACTCACCGACCGACCGACCCTGGCCAACAGTGGTGGCGGCACGCTGTCAGATGTCGACCCGCAATGGCCAGCAGTCCAAGGGGAATCCAACGATCACACGAAATCTGTCGACAGGACAGAAAAATGATGATAAGAACAATGATGATGACAAAAATAATGACGAAGATGAAGAGTCTGAAGCAAAGATGAAACACAATACAGTTCAATGTCCTTAGGCCATAAGCATGACCCTTCCCCCCCCCCCACACACACACGCCATCTCCCACGTTACCGCTTAGCTCACCCCTCCAGTGCCTCTCTCACAATATTTTGCTAGCAGCGTCGTCTGCTACGACTAACGCAAAATATTTCGAAACACAGCAGTCTGCCCCTCACACTTCCTCGTTGCAAACAACAGATCATCAACGTTCTAAGCGAGACTAACTAAATCCCCCTACATATATTCTCTTGCAGGCACATCCAACCGCGCATCGCACACATCTGCATACTGGCCAGGATAGCCATCGAATGAAAAAACAGCGGCAGGAAATATCCTCCGCACTCACACAGCGGCTCGTGATGCGTGTCGCTCACAGAAGTTGTATGGATAGACAAAATATTTTAGCGTGTGTGTGTGTGTATATTGTAAACATCATGAGCTTCTTCATACTGGGGAGATATGTGCATCATCATCATCATGCAGCAGCAGCAGCAGCGTGCTTCTTCTTAACATGTTCAAAATTACCGGTAATATAATACCATCCATAAACCTGATCTCCTGAGTGGTTACCTATGACAGGGGACTGTCGACGTCGACTGTTGTGGTAGGCATAGACGGCCACCTGCGCCTGTACGACTTCTCCTCGTGCGTTGACAACGTCGATCCAGACGAGTTCATCGCGGGTGTGGCTGGGGACGTTCACACCTCAGCACCCGAGGTAGGTCGGCTTCTTGACTACCCTTCAGCTCAGATAGCTGTTTAACCTAGAAAGTCTCCTCTCTTGCTCTCTATAATATTATAGTAAGTATATATATATATATATGTACACAATTACAGATACAAATGCGCGTGCACACCTCCCCCCAAAAAAAAAACACACACACACACTCTCTCTCTCACACACACAAAGTACACTTATCTCTCTCTATCACACACACTCTTTCTCCCTTTTTTTACATTATTTATGTCTGGTAGATCTAAGAAAACGTTTCATTTCAAAAATGTATTACCATAGACTAATAACTTTAAGCTAATGATGCTGATGTCAACATAAATGAGATAATATTGTGTAACCTTGCTAAGATTTTATATCTAGTGATAAAGAAAAGAAATACTACTATAGGCTAAAAGATATTCTTCACCAATTCTGTATTATATATTTTCCCTATCACACGTTGTATGCTAATTTTTTTGAATGGGCCCAAATGCCTAACAAAATAAACCATTCGTATTCGTATTCTCTCTCACTCACTTTTCCTTCTCCTTCTTCGCCCCTTCTTTCTTCTCTATATACAAATATGTGTTTGCAGATGCTCTATGATACAGTCTACAACAAGGCTGTTGATTACTGGGGAATCGGAGTGATACTGTATATAATGGTCTCCGGAAAGGTATTTATTATTTCCATTTTCCCTTAAGGTGACGAAGTTTACACTCATTTATTTAAAGAGATAATGAACTTCGTGGTGATACTTTCAGCTTCAATGTAGATTTTATCTCCGTGATCATAACAACAATCTCTTCACCCACCACTATCTCTATTTCTCTTCTTTTCTTTTTTCTTTTCTTTCTCTGCTTACTGGCACAACCAGTTTCTGGATGTATACAAAGCGCTTACACAACTAAGGCAAACAAACACCAGAGGGCCTGACAACATTACAACTAAATAGTAAAATTCTCGGCACGGGCCAATGCAGAAAAACTGACTACCTCTACAACCTATGTAAATTCCTTTTCCCATCCCGTCAATATAAATCAGACAACCTCTACGCCGCAAGTGATCGATCTTGCGAACTATGGACCAGTATCAATTCTCTTATCACTCTCCAGATCCTTGGAAAACATATTTACACTCACCTCCAAATTCACCTTCTAAGGCACATTAATCTGGATTTATACCAAGCAGCCTTTCCACACAGTACTATAACACAACAGGGGTTAAACAGGGGTTAAATTCTTAACTCTAAATGATAATCAATACATTACATTCATTTTTTTGTAGACTTTGCAAAAGATTTTGACATAAATGATCATATTTTATACCTATAATCTAATATCCCTCTTGTTTCATGGTAGTGAATTTGTTTTGTAGTGATGTAGTGCTTTAATTTTTATTATATCGAGCGTTAGACATAAAAAGCATATCATTTGATGATTAAGTCCCCTTTGTAAATAAAGATTTATCATTTTTTCTCATGGTGTTATATTTTATTTCTATGTTATTTTTGAGCTCAACTATTGAACAACAAGCAAATAAAATAATCAGATGTGAATGACTTGTACTGTACGTGATTTAAGGCTTTTCCTTTTGGTATTGTCTAGCATGTTTAACAGTGTCATTTATTTTAACACCAGCTTTGCGCGTAGCCGTCCACGATAACATTTTCCAAGCGTACTGATACACGAAATATTAAATGCTAATACTACACACAGTTATGGCTCACATTTCTGCACCTTTTGAAAATTGCATTAAAAAGGCAAATAAATGCAGTTCAGATCTACTACACTCTCCCTCTCCGTTTTTGTCTCTGTTTCTTAGTGACGTAAAGTCCTGGCGCCAGTTGCACAACACGTTTCTAAGCCTTAAAACTGTTCTAAAGAAGCAAAATCTCTTCTTAGCCATTTTGATGCATTGCAGAAAAACATACAAAAAATTGTACTGACAAGACGGAAAGTCAGTCTTAAACAACTTTATCTTACTTAAAGCAGTTTTAGTTTTAAAAATTCTAAAATTGTGGTGTGCACTTTAAACTAATTATCTAAATAGAGTTAAGGCCTAAAAGTGTTTAACATTAGAAATGTGTTGTGCAACTGGCCCCTGCTCCAAAACAGACTGCAAATGAATGACGATAAGACTGAGCCTCTACTTACTTTTCAAAGAAATTTCAGTGATCTTTCTCTCCCTCAGTCTCTGTCTATAAACAACTTAACCATTCCTTTATTTACCTGTTTGCAGCTTTGGTGTCATTCTCGATCAGAGCTTGACTTTTCATCAGCATATTTCTCATGTCTGCAGAATTGCTTACCTTGAGCTTCGTAGGATCAGTACCATTCGTCATTATCTCACCACTGATGCAACTAAAACTCTAATATGTGTCTTTGAACTATCGAAGATGAATTATTGTAATTCTCTTTTAGCTGGAATTTCCAAGTATCTTCTTGATAGACTTCAAAGGATCCAGAATAACGCTACTCGCCTGATCTGCAGACCATCTAGATATGAACCTATAGCACCTATCATGCGCTCTCTTCACTGACTGCCAGTCGTGGACCGTATAGCTTACAAACTTTCCACTGACTTACTCTGCCATTTCTGGCACTGGTCCTCGGTACATCTCCGAACTCACTCCCATCTATACGCCCGCACGATGTCTTCGCTCATCTTCTGACTCCAAGCTTCTTCGAGCCCCACTAGCTAAGACAAAGACGTATGGACAGAGGTCTTTCTACTACTAAGCCCCATCAACTTGGAACAGACTACCCATCAGCCTTCGACACTCTGATTTCTGTTTCCACCTTCAAGTCCAAACTTAAGACGCATCTTTTCAGAACGACTACTTCACTGTGACCCTGTCCTGGTCACGAGCGTGCATAACGTATGTCTGTAACTTACTTTGTGTACGAGTGAGTGTATTTTGCAGAAGTGAGCATGTCTGTTTAATGCGAATATGGTAAGTGGTTTTTTTATTATTTAGTCTATGTATGATTTATGTAAAGCACTATGAGCAAATTTTCGGAAAGGCGCTATATAAATCATTATCATTATTATTATTCATCTCCATTCTCTCTATATATTGTGTGGACGAGTAGTGTGTGTGTGTGTGTGTGTGTGTGTGTGTGTGTGTGATAGAGAAAGAGAGAGAGAGGAAAAGAGTTTCACTGTTGATTCCCTAAAATAAAGCCCGTATAAATAGTATCTATGTAGAGCGAACCCAGTCACTTCGCAGCATAACGTGTGACGGTTTTACGTATATTTACAGGGGCCATTTTTCGGGAAGACGAGAGTTGAACTCTTTACGTCTATCAGCCAGGAGCAGGAGACGTATGACCCTTCTATTAGCGAAGAAACCGTGGATTTATGCAGAAAAGTAAGCATCTTCACTAGACTCTTTCTGCTTCCTTCATTTTTTTCATTTTGTAAAAGAGACACGTTTTGATTTGATGAATGGCTAACTCGCTGATTGAATGGCTGCTTGTTTGCTTGATCCAAGGACTTGATGTCTGTCTGACCACACACAGACAAGCCCGCAGACACACCAAAGTTTGTGAGAGTACGTGTTCACGACTAAGCGACAGCCACTGAGCTGAAATTTGATGATGATGATGATGATGATGATGATGATGATGATGATGATGATGATGATGATGATGATGATGATGATGATGATGATGATGATGCACATAGTTCCCCAGTATGGAGGAGCTCATGACGTTTACAATTTACACACGCGCTAAAATATTTTGTCCATCCAAACACTTTCTACAATTAAATATGCATTTCAAATGAAAAAAGTTTGACGCTCAAACACCTTTATGCTATCATCAATCCATATATTCATACATTAATTCAAACAGGCACAGTAGTTGGTAGAAAAGAATGTGTGTATGTGTATCAGAGGTGGAGGGGGGTATTCCGTTTGAACTGGTACGTGGATCGAACAATATCCGCAATATCTGAATGTCCTACAGAGAAAGGTGTTCCAGACTTCAGGGAGAAAATAAGAGAAAGAACGCTGTCCTTGGGTCTGTTTTTTTTTCGACGGGGAATCATAGAAAGTTCGAGAGTCAGATTAAGAGCGTAGAGACTAGAAGGATCACAAAAAGAATAGTCCTAAATTACAAAGGAGATGTCTTATTGATAACATGGGAACAAGTGGTAGACAGTTTATAATCCATTCGTTGAGGGACGGTAAGCCAGTGCAATTTAGCAAGTGGAGAGATGACAGGGTCCATTTTGGGTGCACCAGAAGATGAATCTGGCAGCATAGTTCTCCAGTTTCTGGAGTTTCTGAAGGAGATTCCAGTGCAAAGCGAGTTCCCGTAGGTAGGACGCATTTGCAAGAAACAGCAAATCGTTTAAAACAAGAAAAATAGCATTGTTAGTGTCGTAATGAACTGTCCGCTCTATGATGACTGTACCTGTGGAGGAAATTACCTGTTACGACATTATCCAGCAGTTACTTTGCAACAATTTCCTCAACTAGTTTTGAAAAAAACGACAGATTGGACATTGGTCTATTGTTGCTAAGGGTCCATATTCTCCTTTTCAGACGTGGGTTTACAACAGATTCCTTAACAACAGACGGAAACGTGCCTGAAAAAAATGAGTTGATCATTTTAAGCGATAAATGAGAGAAGCTCATTAAGACACCGTAGTGACTTAAACTCGTTTTCGTCTATTACCTTTTTTGACTATGTGTCTACATGAACGAGGATATTATCAACCCGTGCAGGGATGGACATAAGTGGTACTGCAGTGCGTCTGATTGTGTGGGGTATCGTATTTTTGTATGAGTGACCCTGTACGGGAAACTTTTTTTTCTACCATGGTGCGACGCAGCCGTGTTACTTTAAACTCGGGACTTTCTGTTGTCGCTGTTAACAACGCTGCTGTAAGACTTGGGAAATACGCGGGCGACATGGCCTTAGTGGCTGCCTCAATAATCAGTAGTCCTTGTCACAGTACCTGGCCTGCGTAGAGGAGCTGGAGGACTGGTTTGACCGCATCTTTCTTGAGCTGAATGTTGGAAAAACAGAGGAGATGGCCATTTGCGTAGAATGTGATGGGATAGCTTGCATTAACCTTCTTTCACTCTAACGCACGGGGTAGAGGGCTGTCAGTTTTAAGTACCTTGGCACAGTCATGGATGGAAAGCTTTTCTTCTGTGATCGAGTAAACCATGTATATAAAAAAGACCAGCAGAGACTGTACTTTCTGAGGTAGTTTCAACGTCACCTCTGGAGTGCTCTGGAAACCGTATACAGGTCCCTTGCTGGAAGTTTTCTTAAATCTAACATCGCCGCATGGTAACAACCAATTACTGTTCACAAAGTGGGGCCAGAGTCATCAACTTGGCAGGGTCTTTCTTTATACCAATCACAGGGGAATTTCTATCAATAATGATTCTAATGTTAGGCCCTTTTGATACAAAATAATCACAAAACATCCGTAGAAACTCCAAAGGGGAAAGAAAAGAAAGGCATGAGACTTAATTCTTGTTCATGAACTTGTTTGTAATAGAAAAACTACTAACATACTAAGTAGCAGTCTTGTCGCTCAGATAGACAGCTTTTGCATTACCAGCAAGCCTAGTGATTCTGTGTTTTAGATCAGTGAGAAACTGCTTGTGAATATATCGAGATACCTTACGCTGAGTAGCAGGTACATGACGTTCAAGAACAGCACAAAGATCCTCCCACTGAGGATGAGGCCATATAAATAACTAGGACAGAGCAGTCATTTTTGATTCTAGTCGTATCTATGGCACCAAAGATTCCTCATCACAACAACAAATGCACTGGCCTCCGAACATCAAGAACGCTGAAACCCGCTAAATGTCTGACGTCAAGGTATGGGACACAGTGTGCAATATGCTGTCATCTGGACGAAACACAATCCAGTCAAAATGTCTTCATTTGCGAGTTGGTGTCTTCACTGCCTTTTCAAAACCAAGATAGAAATAATGTGAAACACACACGCACGATGCTATAGTATGACAATTCATAAAGTGAAAATGAAAATCAGCCTTTCCTTGAAAATTAGTATAAATATGAAACAAATCTCTAATCCTGGCTGGCTGTCCTTGAAGCCGACTAACCAAGGCGATGCTATCTCACTGTTTGGAATACCTTTCCACTGTATGTTTGTGTTTGTGCGGAAATCGTTTAACTGTTGGTGTTTATGTTTAAAGAAATGATACCTCCAGTTAGAGGTAAAATGCAAGTCTAGTTTTTCGTGATTTATGTAAGATTAAGACCTATTCAAGGGGGGTTATCTTCCACAAAACCATTTTAAGTAGGCAAGTATACATACTGGCCAAGCAACTTAATTCTCTTGTTTTTCGTTGAGCCAGTTGCTGAAGAAAGATCAGAAACTTCGACTGGGATACAGTTCTAACGCAGAGGAACAGTTAAAAAACCATCAGCTCTTCGACAGATTGTCATGGATAAGGATGCAATTGCGATTGTATAGTCCTCCCTATATTCCCAAAGGCTGGTGTCTGTATAGTATGTTGTAATAGATTATATCAGAATCACACATGGATATATAATATTATCACTTAGGACGTCGTTGAACACTGCAGCCAATGAGCTGTCGCCGTAACTGCGAGCCTAATTTTCTGTGAAATGAGGTAAGAGCTGTGATGCTCAAAGACTTATATCACGTGAACGAAATGGTTTTTCAAAACCCATATTTAAAGATTTCGTATTTTGTAACTTCAGTCATTTGAACAAAAAATGTTTGCACTCAAATTGTTTTTAAATAAAACAGACCGGCATTCAAGCTGAAAGGCAAAATTTGCTTAAAATATGTAAGCTCCATTTGTGATATCAGATAAATATTCTCCTCAAAGGCTGAGTAGCTATTCAGACTTTTTTGTTGGAAGACACTGATCAGATCTACAATGAAAGCTCAAGTAGCTCAAGGTAGGAAAAAAAAACAAACTCCTGTCCGTGGAGTGGAGAGAGAGCAATAGTCTGAGCTACACGAGTTGAAAGAAAACGTGTCTAAATACTTTTTAAATCGTTTAAAATGTCTTGTACATTTATCGCGCAGAAGCGCAGTGAGGATTAAAATATGCAAAGGCAATTCTCGAATGTTTTCAGCAAATGTTTTCAGTTCATGGGAACGTTTAATACCTCAAAACGGCTTTATTCCAAGTTCCCGACAATGCGTAGGAAGATTTAACTGTAATTTATTTTTTTAATCGAGTACCATTGATCCAAAGGTAATAAACCAGCACAGGGATGGACATAAGTATTGTGCTGTTGGCCAGATACATTACAGAACCCTAAATTAAAACCAAGTTTAAAGACTCCATCAGGCACTCAGACGTCGCCCTACGCATACGAATGAAGCTGACAGGCTGACTTCTAAATGTCGGATCATTTGGGAAAGTAGGAACACTTATCACGCCATAATTCTTTCTTGCGACCCCGTAACGGTACATGCACTTTCATTGCGCTTCTTGTTTGAGATTTGATATTTTCCTCGTAGCTTCTATCACTAAAAACGCTGTGTTCAGACATCTTTTACTAGTGGAATTCAACATTATCGCATTGAATCAGCAGTTTGAGCATAAACTAAAATAGCTTCTGGTGCTAGGGTGTAGGGAACTTACACAGGAATGATACATAGTGCGGAACAAAACTAGACGACCAACTAAATTTGTTTCCAATGAACACTTTGTTTCAAGTAAAGTCGTGTTATCTATGCTTTATTCAAAACTAAAGTGCAACACAAATAAAACTAAAGTGGATATATATTCCTCGATCAGAGTAACTTAATCTTTACGTTTAGAAGCAGTAAAAGTAGGGATTAAAAATACTCCCCATCAGGGGGTGAAGTCTCCTATAACTGAGCAATATAAGTGAGTTGAACGTCTCGGTGACGATTTAAGGTCTTCACATGCAAGGTTACTAGGATACCTAGAAATAATTTTGCGGGAAAGGGAGGCGGGCGTTGGCCTTCGAAACAAGGAACTAATTCACCTTTAACCAGTTTCTCTGTACATGACTGTTAAGAAATGTGTAGTGATTTCCGACTAGTTTTTTTTTTAATTAGCACTAACTACGTAGCCTCCGGTTCAAATGATTAAAAAAGGTCCCAGCACATAATATTTCCACACATTTTGATTGGTTCATTTTTCTTTCCAGATGTAATACAAAAGTGCGCATGCGATGTACGACAGATTTGGATTGCATGCAAATTGAATTTAGTAGGCATGACAAAGATGGCTTCCTCGAAGCTGGTTAAAGGGCCATAGAGGTTTCTACAGCCAACTTTCTTCCTGCTGTTACAGACGAGGACTACGAAGTCTTGACTGCTTCTTGGGATTTCACGGCAGACCGGGAGATGACAGTGAAGAGGAGGTTTGTAGAAGCGTTAAGAAAACTGTCGGAATCGAGCAGCACTACCAAGCTGAAGTCGGACTTACCTCGTAGGAGTCGGGCTGCAAAAGTAAGCCCGGAGTCATCGTTGTCACTCATTTCCTTAGACAAGAGGCAATCCTACTCAAAGCGGCATGACTCCAAGTGGGGATTGACGACCTTGGATGAGCAGTACGAACTCGGGGAGTCCTCCCACTCCTTCGAGAAGATGGGTGAGTCCCGCGAGAGGATTCGAGACAGCTTCGCCGTACCGTCATTACTGGACTCCTCGGCCAGCCTCTCTATGAAGCCCAGCCCCAGCTCAGATTTAAGCGTCTACATAACATCCCCGCGGGAAAGCGTGCGCTACTCCGTGGATACAGTTTACGATCGGGACTCGAGACATCAATCACTGTCGCAGAAGAGGCGACACACAAAGGAAAGTTTCGTCAGCTCTGCCCGCAAGGATTTAAAACAGCAGGGGATGATGCAAGTCTTAAAACAGCAAGGGAAAAGGTCCTCTCTGTGCAGATGCAAACCGTGCCACTGGAAACATCGCTTCCAGGCCTGTTGGGCTTCTTTTCGCGCATGTCTGGCGGAAAAAAAGGTCACGTGCCACGCTATCTGCTGGGGACCAGAAGACATAGATTACGAGGCAATGGGGAACGAACAAGATGGGCGTTCCTCACTACCAAGGTCCAAGCCCCAGATAGTCTCCTCAGACTATTCCTCTCCTTATTCAGTGGACATTTTTGGGGAGATCACTACCACCGATACCCAGGACTGCCTTAAGCCGGGGGAATGGATCGGCCTTGGCAGTCACGGACAGTCGAGACCGCAAGATGTCAAAGCCGAGCAAAAGCCGTCCACCTCTGCCTAAGGGAGCGTGCCGGCTGATGCTCGTGACTATGGCAACAACGACCTGAAACGGGTCTTTGACCAAATGAGGCAGACACATTTGCTCAATATCATCGGTTGTCAAAGCATCAATGTATGAAGCAGCAAGCTACTTTTAGTATGTCATAGACTATACTTCAATTCCATTGTAGATTATTTTAAAACTGTTACTGATATATTTGATTTTTTTAAAGTAAGCTAGAAAATGTGAGCAGCATACAGCATACACTGAAATAAATGTACAACGTACTGGAAAGGCTCGTAGCTTGAATATACGTAACATCAATCAAAGCAACGTCACATTTGTGTACGTAGGTGATACGAAATGGAATTCTGTAAATTGCAAGATACAACACGCGCATCGAAAAATAGTCAACCAATAAATAAGAAAGCTGTCTAAATAAGAATCTTATACCAGAACTGCAATGACCAGAATGTGAAATCGTGTAGCTTTTTCATAACACATTATATTGATTCACAGGCGGTCTTTCTTTTTTAAACTGCCTCTTCGATTAACATATATTATTTAAGTTAAAACTATGTTCGATTTGCCTCTTTTAAAACAAAATTAGTGCTAGTTTTTTATTTGTTTTTGTTGTTGCTGTTATCTTTCTTATGTAACTAAAACCCACGACGACGAGAATTAGATGCTGTGAAAGTAAAAGAAAATTCTATCAATTTGTAATTACATTGGCTGCTTATATATATATATATAGTGTCAAGCATACTTTGTAAAAGACACGAAAAATCTTAACAAAGCAACCTAAATAGAAAGGAAAACAAGAAAGCAAGCAACAGTGAATGAATGAATCAAAACTATTACTGACGCTAAAAATGGTGATCCTGTTGTACATTCGAACTGTAATCAATGAATGCTTTTATTTGATCTATTACATAAACATAAGATCGATTAAGTCTACAAAAATAGTTTTATTCAAGTCAGATATACTAACATTAGCCACTATGCCAACAAAGTCAATAAAAAATAGATATGAAAAAACTTTGTATGGGCATTGATTTCTGTCAGGTGTCATGGTTATTTGCCATTGACTGTATTGTTTAAGTAAACAAAACTTTTATAAGGATTATTGTGGAAGAACGAAAGAGCGTGAATGAGTCAGTTTGTCTGAATACGTGTATGGGTGATGTAAACAAACATTTTTTTTAAATTACGGTAGAGAGAGCGATCGAGCAGTTAGTTAGTCGGTTTGGGGAAGAAAGAGGTTTAGGACGAGAAAAGGAGTAAAGTAGAAATGAAAGAGATCGATTGGCTGTATTGTGTCAACAACAGGAGGCGACTATTAGTGATTTTGAAGAAAAGGTTCATGAATTTGAATTGAGGCATAAGAATCAGTCTGAAGACCTACAGAGAGCCTCAGTAGAAATCAGATTCTTCAAGGAACGCGAGGAAAGACTGAAGAAAGATCTTGAGAATACCATAACAAGATTGAAATCTCTGGAGGGAGACCTCGAGGCAGAAAGAGTAGCTCATCTCGAAACTAAGT
This sequence comes from Marisa cornuarietis, assembly GCA_004794655.1. Classification (NCBI taxonomy): domain Eukaryota; kingdom Metazoa; phylum Mollusca; class Gastropoda; order Architaenioglossa; family Ampullariidae; genus Marisa; species Marisa cornuarietis. The sequence continues at coordinate 898,180 of SMMW01000616.1, forward strand.
TTAACTCAGAAATCATACCACTGAGTGTTGGAAACCTGGAAGGATCTTTGGAACAGGAGAAATCAACAAGTGCGGAGGCTAGCAGAGCAGTGGAACGTTTGACAAAACAAGAAAACTCGAACAAGGACACGGTGACGAAAGAAAAACTAAAAAAGAGTATCTCGGACTGAAACTGACCAACATTCCATTTTTTATGTTAGGGATCGATCGAGGGAGGAATGTCAGGTATCACGGTTATTTGCCATTGACTGTATTTCTTAATTAAGTAAGCAAAACTTTTATAAGAATTATTGAGGAAGAACGAAAGAGCGTGAATGACGTCAGTTTGTCTGAATACGTGTATGGGTGATGTAAATAAAAAAATTTTTAATGACGCGAGAGAGAGAGAGAGAGAGAGCAGTTATAGTCGGTTGGGGGAAGAAAGAGGTTTAGGACGAGAAAAGGAGTAGAGTAGGAATTGAAAAGAAGAATTTGTTGAGTAGGGGATTTAGGAGCTATATAGAACGATTAGTTGAGTAGGGCTTTAGGTATTGTATTAGGAACAGCAATTAGGAAGGACTCATCGAAGGGTAGGAATTGCATTCTTTTAAAATAAATTAGATGTAAGAATCGGTTATAAACGGAATCTCTTTTAAGTGTATTTTTCTTGTTTTTTTTTCTTTTTATTTGTAATTAGTAAAGTAGATAGATTCGCCAGACAAATCTTTTTTTTTTTAAATTTATGTGTAAGAGCACGTATTTGTCAGGCTCCGTGAGTGTGTCGAAAGATTAAGTGAGTGGGTGATACACTTCGCGGTGTGGTGACAATTTCAAATCGCAAAATTCAATGGCTATCCGTTTATAAGCCTTTAATTTTAATTTACAAGGTTTAAATTGGTCAATATGGCGTACTGTACGTACTTATGTATAGTTGAACAACATTCCATCAAAACCTTATTTTACATTTGTCGACAATTGTACTGCGTGCTGTGCGCTGTCAGTGCTTTATCTGTGCCGTGTGCTGGGTCATTCATCAGCCTGACAATTAGCAAAGTCAGAGAATGAACAGCAGTATTCTTTTTTTCTTGTTATTTTTTTTCAGTCTGCTTTCTCGACGGTCTCTCGATCGATCTCTTACACACACACACTCACGCACACGTAAGCTAGAATGCTTTCTCTTGCAGAAGATAAATCATTAACAAAAGTCAGCACGTCTTACATATTAAAGCATTCTATATCAGAACAAATGTATCGGAGAAATTTTGCTAGAGCTAAGCTGTCTTTATTTCTTAGCGTTCCGAAATTATCTGTTTGATTTATCAATTTATATAGTAGCGTTTTCTTAATCTTGTCGTCCTTCCCAAAAGGCTAGTTTTAAGAACAAACCCTATGGTTGTTACGTAGATTATAGACAGAAATACGATCATTGAAGTAATCAAAGAAAGGAGTGAGGGGATCTCTATTTTACAGTGAATATTGGTGCCAGATTCAGTACACGAGTACTGCGAGTTGCGCCACTTTTAAAATGGGGTCAAGGTGAAGGTTACTGGGACGTTGTTCTTGTTCACGGAATGTGTAACCTGAAATTTTTAGACATGCAACAAGTAGTCCCAATTTAACTAAAAGTTTTCGAAATAAATTGTGTGATTGCTATAAATAGAATATACATTTCTTTGAACTTTGTGAATGACATTCACTGCATACTTGTACAGTAGGACCGCAGAAACGCATGCGCATTCATCAAGCATGGCCGAAAAGAAAAGTAAAACACTGTTTATAAGAAATTTACCTTTCTCGGCAACGAACGACAAACTTTCAGAAGTTTTTGGAGATGTTGGTCCCATAAAAACTGCCTTTGTCGTCAAAGAAAAAGGTACAATCTAGCTTTAGAACCTGTTGTGCAACCGATATAGGTAATCCAATTTTGTGCACTGGTACAGTAATCGATGTTCTTATTTATTCCGTATGCACATACAACTGAATATCCCACGAAAATGCCATTCTTTCTACTAAAGATATAAACACCTCATTTAACCACGTAATCAATAACCACTGTGATGTTATGCACGTACTGAGGTCTGTTTATGACTATTTATTAACAGGTATTGTAAACATCTTTTTCTATGCACATTTTTATTCATAATTAAGTCCAAATTTTATTTATTTTATTTATTCTTTATTTTTTCTTTAGGTTCAGATAAGTGCAGAGGTTATGGCTATGTAAAGTTTTCCATGATGTAAGTATCTGTACATCTTTGAACCAGAAGTTGCCTAAAATGGTTTTACGATAGACCTATTTAAATACATGACCATTAGAATTAGACTTTGTATGATGAATGTTAACTAAACCAGTAAAGTAACAGTTCAAAGTATAATAGCTTATCACTTTTCAGTTTAGATGAGCATGCATGCATCATTAAAAACCTACACTTAAGGGTTGAACTTTAAGCTTTGGTAGGGGAGAATGAGTTGACCCGAGGGAAGGAGGTGAGGAGCACATGTGCTGGCAATACTAGTGGTTCCTTTTTTGCTAACTGCTCCCATATGGCCTGACAAGTATCCTCACCTCCCTCCGCAGAATTGAATCCATTCTTATTGGATGGTAAAAGTTTGGCCTTGAAGAAAGGAACAAGAAATTTCAGATTAGACATTAGTGTGATGTCGCATCTGTTAATTCCATCCATTATCATCAACCTCTGCTGCTTAAGTGCAGAGTTTGAGGCTTTAAAATTAATGATGTCTCTTTCTTATGTGGATTCTGTTTCAAAATATAATTTATAGTATACCAACCTTAGTATCTGATAACCAGTTATTGTTGTTTTGTATGTCATATAGACCAATGGCTCTCAAAGTATTTCGGACCTCGGACCACTTTACTCAAGTAAAAAATAAGGTGGACCGCCAAGGCCTAAAATCACTCTGTACCGTGAATTTCTAATTTTAACTGCCGCATTTGTTTCATTACAATTTAAAACTAAATGTTTTGTGACAGTGCTATAGTAATAAGTTGACAAAGTTACATACCACGTTCTTTATAATTAAAATGTTAATGCGATGAATGCAGTTGTTTTTTATGAACTATTAAGGTGATAATATTTCTGGATCAATGTTGGAGAGTTTCAATTTCATGTCAGATTCCACGTTCAACTGGCTTCTCTTATTCGATTTTAGTCGCACAAGTGTTGAAAATCCAATCTTGCAACAGTAACTGATTTCGACCAAAGTTAGAACTATTCAGTTTTTATAGTACTCATCGATGTTTTGCTGTTAATCATAGTAATATATTTTGAAAACTTCTTTCTAAACCTTTGATTTTAGTTAAATTGTAGAATTCTAAATGTTCTAAAAGTTGGTATAGTTTTAGGAAATGCTTGCTCAAAACTTAATCAGATACAGAATGTACAGAAAAGGCAGTGAGAGGAGGGGTAGACATTGCTAATAATTGATAAAAGATGTTATTATCTGTTGACCAAATCACAAATGAATGATTAGAGAGAGTTCTGATGGTTTGATAAATTTTGTTCCTTTTGTTGTTTGTGCAGTATTCAGATCTAGGTATCTTATATGTTCTGTATATTTATGTACTTGCATAATAATTTAAAAAAATGCTTTAAAAAGGTTTGCACAAAAACTGGCATTATTCTGAGAGTGCTTGTTTACTCTGTCAAAATATTGTTTATGCATTATTCAGCGACTTTTTTGTGGTCTTTATTTAGAGATTGAGAAGAAATTGATAATGTACTTAAGGGGTTATACACATGCATGTGTGTGTGTTCAAACGTGCTTTTTCATGGATGCAACTGTGAATGTGTAAAATATACAGTAGTTGATGCACTCATGGGTGCATTATGCATATGTTAATCCACAACCACACATTTGCATTCAAGAAAGATGATTTTTAAATGCTGTAAAATAAAGTAGTTGCATTCATTCTGTAAATTTGATGTGTAGTTGGCTTTACCATGCATATCTGTTGTGTTTCTTGCATTTCAGAGAGGATGCTGTTAAGGCAAAGGAAACAGTGAAATCTTTAGATGGTCGAAAAATTTTTGCCTGTTTTGCTGATGCGAAGAAAACTCGCAAGCCAACAAAGGGAGCAGATGCTGTGGAAGGAAAGACAGTTACTTTGGAGGAGACAACAAGTAGCGTGGAAGAGACCCCAACAAGTGATCTGAAAGAAAAAATAAGTTTTCAAAAAAAGGCAAGCAGCTCTACAAAAGAAAAAACAAAACATGTTGTGAAACAAAAAGCAAAAGGTGGAAGATATAGCAAAAATCAAAAAAGTGATGTTAATAAAGATAAAAAAGGTATGTATCAAATTTTTATATCAGGCCTTATCTAACAATGAAAAGACTCTGAACATTAAGAAGAAAAAAACACACACACACACAATGCAAAATACAGATATTTTATCCATCCTGTTTTTGTGGAAAAATATGTGGTGACAAAAATCGGATGAACTGAAATTTAGATGTAAGGTAAGGTCAACTGTGTGTGTTCTTGTTTTGCACTTTTAACAAACATTGATAATCAATATGAATTTAATATAACATTACTTATAATTCATTATAGTTTAGATTGTCATTTATAAGCATAAAAATTAATATATATATATAGAGAGAGATATATATATATATATAGAGAGAGACACTAAGATAGAACCCTGACTTTTAACCTACTGTAATGTAATTTAAACTGACCCATGGATTTCAGAAGTTTTTAAGTGGTGGATGAACATTCAATTAGAATATTCTAATCTTAAAATTAATTGTAAAAAATGTTATGAAACAAGACAGGAGTACAAATTTTCTTTAAAGATAACCGATGATTTTAATAGTCCGGCTAACCTTAACTTTAAAGAAGAAAAAGTCATAATCCTTATCAAAACCAAAAACAGAATGGTTAGTTTATCCTAACTAAAGGATTCTCATACAGATGGGAACTAAGTTCCAGGCTTCTTTCCAAACATCTTTTAACATTTCCTAGACAGCTACTTTTACAATGGAACATAAAAACAGTACATTGATGATATATGATTTGAACAAGAGATCTGTAATATCATGAGATGCTGCTCTTTCTGTTAAACAATACAAGTGACAATTGAAAAAAAAACTGACAAACATGTGTAAATGACTATCTAAATGAAGTTCTGTGTGTTTCTATCAACCAGTGTGTGTGTGTTGCGCTGAGTGATGTGTGTGTGTGCATACGCACAAATAAGAGAAAAATAAGCAGCATAAAAGTGCTAAGTAAACATTCTTAAAATAATGGACTATCACATGTTTTGTACCCAAACAGACAAAAAGAAACTAAGCTTATGACTTTAGGGATAAATGTGCGAATGAAAGGACCACCTATCGAAATTAACTAAACTGATACATTAGTATTTTATTTTACCAGATTTTACTATATCTTGCAGTCAGAAAAATTACTAAATTTGGGGTACTGCATGATGCAATCTGTAATTCTTTTTATATATTTTTTTTTCTATTTCCCTTCTATGAAATATTTTATGCTTGTTTTGAACAAAGTGTACAAAATGAACAACCTTTCAATGAAATAAAATGTTCATAGAATAATAAAAGTCTTTTTTCGACTGTTATTGTTATTATATAACAGCCACATACAGCTGGTGTGGCCAATATTTTGACTAACCTACATATAACGAGAAAATCTTGAAGGTATTGTGATGGTATTCTTTGAGTTAGCTTCCACTGCCTCTCAATAACTATGTAAGCGAATTACAACTGTGACAGTATAGGGCAGCGTTTCTCAACCTTTTACTTGTGACGCCCCCCCAGACGAATAAAGGTACGTCCGCGCGCCCCCCTTAGCCACTAATACCTATATGAGATATGAGAAAATGACCGCCTTTGCGGCCCCCTTTTCAGCAGCTTGCGCCTCCCTTGGGGGGCGCGCCCCCCAGGTTGAGAACCGCGGGTATAGGGACTTTTAGTAAGTTGTGTCAATTTATTAGCCAGCTAAAAAAACAAGAAACAAAAACTGTATGTAGATTATTCCACAGACTATGAGCATGTACTTTTCACAGAAAAAAAGCATGCGAAAACAGCTTTTAAATGCTCAAAAATGTGATGCTGTCTCACTGACAGCACACAGCCCCTTAGTCTTGATCATGTTTGTTTACCTCAAGTAAGGGCAAGTAACTCTTGCTCACATCAAACCTTACAGGCCTCATTGACAGGACTAAAGTATTGCAGAATGCTGTAAACGTTTGGTGAATAGAAAATTTATATTTGTTACAGGCAAGCCAACTGCTGCCAAAAAGAGTGACAGGCAATGTCGGCTTATCATTCGAAATTTATCTTTTAAGGTTTGTATGCACAGTACAAAACACATGATAATGTTGATGTGGGATGTTCTTTTAGCAATGTAAATAGTATAAAAACATTAATTTTGCCCATAAATTACTCTTGAATTAAGTATTAGCTTCTTTTTTCATAAATAATTGTTGATACACAATTGGGATCAAAATATTTAAATGGGTATGGATTAGATCTCTGTGGATGTCTGGTAGTGGGTGTTCCAGAAAATATGAATAAATTAGCTTTTATTTAGTAATTATGATGGTATTATCTATATTTAGAATAATTAGAAATAACATTACTTTCATAAACATTAATGTGCAAAAGTATTTTAAAAAATAATCAAATAATAAAAAAAAAGAGTCATGTGATTCTTTGACGTCTTTGGTGACTTTGTTTATTCAGCACATGCTACATTCATTAATTGAGTAAAGTGCTTTTGCTTTCTCTTTGTTTTAAGTGTGAAGTGAAAGATTTAGAAGCAGCCTTTGACAAGTTTGGAGAACTTACAGATATAAGTGTGCCCACCAAAACAGGTAGGAGATGGCATTTATAAAATTAGTCTACCATTTGCTTAAACAAAGAAAAAAATCTAAAAAAAAGCAAAACAAACAAACAAAATAACCATTGGAATTGGTAATGTAAAAGTGTTGTGCAGTTTGTCAAAATAACCTTACAGGTACTTTAGAGCATTTTACTTTCTCATTTTTCTTTTTCGTCATTTTTTTCTTTTTTTAACAGTTTATTTAGATATTCCTTTTTTTTTCTTAGATGGTCGGAAATGTGGATTTGGGTTCGTCCAATTCGACCAACTGAGTGCTGCTGAAACTGCAGTAGCTGAAATGAATGCTAAAGAAATTCTAGGTGAGTTTATTGCTGAAAATTTTCTTATCTTATACATTATTTGCCTTTATAATTTCCCACTTTCCATTTCTGGGATGTGTGTGCCAGTACCTATTTATATGATTGTTGATATTTCTGAGAAGAGATCTGAAGAAATTTGACCCTGCCTGATCAGCTTTGAGCTTTAATATAGCACTATATGATACCTGCATGAAATGGTCAATAATAATAATTAAATAAATAAGGCAGATAATTATTCTTTACATGACAAAACTCTTCCAAAATACCTAACTTTAATTATTAATGCACTGGTGAAATCTTTACATTTGTTCGTATGTTTAAAGGCTGCGATGGTGAATTTCCTTAAGAAAAAGAATTTTATGAAAATTTAGATATGTTGAACATACCTTTTTCCTGTTTGTGATCATATTCTCTTAGTAAGTAGCTGGCATGAGCCATCTCTAAAGATTTGTGGATTTTCTTTTGTCTAAATTGTTTTCAATCCACTGTTTAAGGAGCAGATATCAAAATAAGTCAACATTCATAAGTAATTGTTATTTACTTCAGTTGTGTTTATCTTCATAATATCTTGAATTAAAACATAGCTGACAGGGAAGCTATGTACTAAATTAGTAATGATGAATAAGAACAGCAATGCAAGTTGACTTCTGTGTTAACCTGCTGTCAAATTGTTTTTAGGGAGACCAGTTGCAGTTGACTGGGCAGTGCCTAAAGACAGATATGAGAAAAATGAAGTACAGGTTGAGATTAAAGGTAAGCAAAATATCTTAAGCACCTGTTTTGTTTGTGTGTGTGTGTGGGCAGGCTTTCACCATAGACAATAGTAGGAAATAAAGCACAGATCAGGCAAAATATTCAAACAAAATATGAAAAGTGATGGAATAAAAAAAAACAACTGACTTTCATTTATGCTCTTTCATGATTTGTATTTTCATTGCTACACAGAGAGATGTCAGGCCACATTTATTTATAATTTATTGATTTCACACTTGTAGCTCACACTTTGTTTTTGAAAATGACACACCAGATTTATCCTCTTTAATGATATTTATTTTTTATCATGTCATTGTGGTAGGAGTAACAGAAATGTATTTTCTAGTGTATCTGTTTTGTATCTGCGACATATTTGCCATATTTTGAGTTCTGACTTTGGCTGGAAACTGGTCCACCTTTTTTTGGGGGTGGGGGGGTTGTTTAACTGCCCTTCTCCCTCCCCTTTCAGCCTTTGGTGTGAACACATTGTACATTTTTATCAACCATCTGTAGAAAAAGTGCATAATAGTGTATATAATGCATGTAAATTAGTGTCACTATCATTTGACATGGTTTACATTTTTAGACCAACTTTTCAAAACTCCTGTACATCATTTGGAGCTCTCTCATACATGATTTATACATGTTTCTTTGGATTGGGAAACAGGTGGCTGGGTGGGAGGGTGTGTTCATGCATGGGAGATAAAATTTTAAATTTGTGTGATAGCTTGGTTGAATTACATTTTACTGTCTTTTGTCATTACTCCTGCTTCAGTGATGTATTACCCTTTTTATATCAGTAACTTAAAGTAAAAATATACATGAATATAGTTTTTATTTTATCAATCTTGGTTAAATGCTCAGATGAAAATGATATTGAAGAGAGCACTGATGCAGAGTCACTGAATGTAAAAGACTCAGAAGATGATGAAGAGAATGAAGATGATGGTGAGAATTTATATAATGCTACATAGATGTTTCAAAATTGTTTGTTAGATACTTTTCATTCCATGATACTTAACAGATTTATGCTGTTCACATTTTGTCATGTTACATTAGTATGAGTAAAGGCCTTGAAATTTCCTGTGAAAGACAAAATTTTGTATGTGAGTGTGAGAGAGACACACACAGAGAAGTGTGGAAAATTATTGAGTGTAGAGCATATTTTCTAATTTATGTTAGTGTGCTTCTTTGTAATTCAGTTTGAATTTGCATAATTAGTGGTTTAAATCTGTTCCGTTGTCTACTACTGCTTTTGTGACTCCTATTACCTGTTTTGGTATAAATAGTTTTAAGTAGTACTTAAATGAATATAGTTTTTAAGGTTTTTTTTTTTTTTGCTTTTTCAATTAAACTCACAGATGAGAGCGATCTTAAAGAGAACAATGATGCAGAATCACTGAAAACAGAAGACTCAGAAAACGAAAGGGAAGATGATGATGGTGAGATAATTAATATTCCACTACATATGTTTCTTTCAAGCTTTGATATTTTAATGTTTGCTGTAAACAATTGCAATAAAACTACAGTTAAGCAACACACAGTATAACTGTCCCCCCCCTACACACACACACACAACCCTTGCACGTGCAATACTCTGTATTTATGACTAGATTGTTAATGTGTCTTTACAACATGAAAGCTGGAGTGTGCATATTCAGTGTAACAATACTGTTTTTTGCTTTTGATTACAAACCAGATGAAGGATTTGAAGATGAAACCAGTGATAGCAGTGAATCAGATGTTGACCAAAACGTTCTGGCCAAAGATGAGAAGAAGAAAGGCATGAAATTAGCTGAGATTTTGTCTGCCTATCTTTGTATTTTGCTTAGCTTTAAGAAAAAATAGTTATATTGCACAACACTAAATCCTAAAATATGCGCTCAAGGTTGGTTTGACAACACAGAAATTTGTGTGATTTTTATTTATATGTGCAAAGCTCCTTAAGATCTGTTTTGTATTTGCAACAATGCCGTATTTTTACTTTGGCTGGAAATTGATCCACAGTCTTTGTTATTAAGACTGACATGCTTAGCAACTTGCAGATATAACCATGTAATGAGGTAGGAAATCGTAAATAGATAAATGGCATAAATAAATATCAGGAATAAGTGTTTTTCTGGTGGCCTTTTTAATCATGGCAGCAAATGAAGACTTTGCTGTAAGAGTTTTTTTTTTATTTGGTGCTGTTCTAGATAACAAGATACCGAGAAAAAGTGATGTCGAGGAGGGAAGGACTTTGTTTGTCAGGTGACCAGTTGTTAATTTTGCCTAAATATTCTTCCTACATTATATTACCATATTTCAGTTTCTGTTTGAAAACAGTTGAAATTAATATGTAACAAATTTATAAACTGACTTTGAAAAGGGTAAGAGTGTATGTACATACATTCATATTTCCATTCAAATTTTGTATGTGTGTGAGTGTGTAATTGGTATCGGTAATTTATCTATGTTGATTCTTTTTGCTTTGCCTAGCACTTACACACATTCATCCTTAATGTGTTGAAGGAATGTCCCCTTCGATGCAGACGAAGAGGATCTAACTGAGCTGTTTCAGAGATTTGGGGAGCTTGCTTATACTCGCCTTGTAATGGATCCTCTTACAGATCATCCTAAAGGTAGCGCAGTGATTTTTACTGAAGAATGAGTAAAAGGTAGTCTTAATAAATTTTGAAGTCTGGAATCAGATTGTTGGAGTTGAAAGAGTTGGTAGATAAGCCTTGATTAAGGCCAGACACCTGTCGAAAAAAAAAAATTTACGTTTTACAAGATATCGCAAATTTTTTTATACAAACTATTTTGCCCTTAAATGGAAGTTCAAAAAACGCTTTTAGTACACTTGTCACACTATCCGTTGCCATGGAAACGATCCAAAATGGCGCCAAAACGCAAATTTTAAAAAGCTTATAACTCCATAAATTTTGCAAGTAGGCTCAAAATTCTTTTATATATAGTTAACTAAAAGAAAGATCTACAATGTCTCCGTGGTAAATTAGCAAAATCAACTTAGTTATTTTTTTATGAATTTTTTTGTAAAACGGTGTGTTAAAATTTAAGAAATTTTGATGTAAAACAGTATAATTACTAAACTACTAAGTATTTTTCTACACGCCGCGGTCACAATGTTTATATATGTATAAAGAAGTACTCGACCAAATTTCAAGTCTATATCACATCATAATCTAAAGTTATAGGGATTTGAAGTAAACAAACTGTAACCAAAACAAGAAACTGAAAAAATGAGAAAAGAAAAAGTGAAATCTTAGTAACTACTAAACTACTGAATATTTTTTAAAAACGCCCGCCAAGAAATGTTTAGATGTGCAGAAAGAAAAACTCAACCAAATTTCAGATCTGTTTCACATGTCATTATAAAGTTATATGGTTTTGAACTAAACAAACTCTAACAAAAACAAGAAAGGGATAAAGCGAGAAAAGAAAGTGAAAGCTTTGTAACTTTGTTCTGACTAAGCGTTTCATGTAATTTATATGTTAAATGGAAAATATTACCATCTTTTAATGTGTTCCTACATATAACTTTGGCATAACTATTAAATTATTTATCTATTTCACTTTTTGAATATTCAACATGGTTGTGTTGTGTACCCAAATGTTGACCGGGCTGCAAAGGAAAACACAGGAATTAAAAAAATATTGTGTTTGTCAAACTTTATGCTACACAGTTATAGGCTAAGTTATCAAAAGGTTCAGTGTCCACCAGCTTCATAAGTATTGCCATCTTTGGTCTGTTCATGTCTAAAATTTAGCCTGCGTTGCCTTGCATACTCCTTGCGATTTTTGCGAGCATCAGCAGAAGTAGCAGCATCAGCAGCAGACACTCTCTGCTCATCTTTCTTAGTCAGTAGTGTCATAGTAATTGTATGTACATCAATATATAACTCTTTCATTAATGATATTAATTCAAAAGCTCCTTCATTAAAAGCACAAACTGCACGAGCAACTGAACCTTCTACCCTTCTCAAGCCCATGAAAGCAGTCTTGGGGCATCTGGACCATATCATGGAATTTAAACATTCATTATTATTTTGTGTGCCCCCATGAAGCATCCTTTTAAGCAGCTCCTCATCTGCCATTCTTCTATACACTGGAATCAGTTTATGAGCTACCTGTGTGGTCAGATATGTTGAAGAAGGATGTTCTTTGTGACTAGGTACTTTCTGATTATTTGCCAATGCTTTTTGGTAAAAGCACCAGCTGTTTTTCCCTTTTGGGCACTGACGATGTTGGGGTTCATTGTCTGTAGACATTGAATGCCATAAACCTGCCCAGATAGCACTCCTCATTTGTTCAATGTTAGGGATATTCTCCACAATTGCCTGTCTGTAAAAAGTTTGTAATTTATCACATTTCGCCTCAGTGAGGCGACCCAAGCCACGCCCCCCCAGCCTTTCCACCTTAGCCAGTTTACGCAAAGCTGTCCCTAGTCTTTTATGTGCATGATTAAGGCAATCTAGCTTCTCTACTTTTTGTTTGTAATCTGGGTATGGGTTTAAAGCACAAACTGCCTTATATGCTGAGGAGTCACCATCAGAAAGCATCTCCATATATCTAAAACCAAATCTATCTACAGACCTCCCCCATAAAATTTTGGCTGCCTCTGACTCCATAGCCTTGCTTGACAGAGAATGATTTTTACAGCAGTCTGGAGCATGCTCTTTTTTCCAAGCATCTAGTTCAGCTGCTGATAGTCCTCTTACCTCTGCAAGTGTACATGCATGACAATATTTTGACAAAACACAAAAATCTACAACAAGACCTGTTAGAAGATCTATACAAATACCAATACCAGTAAGAGAGGTATATCCCCTCTTATGCCATGTTCCATCAAAGGATACACTAATGTTGATGACAGGGTTTTCTCCTTTCCTAAGTGCTTCCCTGAGATCTTCATCAGTTTCAGCATAGGCTTCTCGAATCACAGCCGCAGAGCGTTCAAGCAGAGCAGATCCTGAACTAATTTCAGCAGCTAAATGGCAAGAAACATACTTTTACTAAAGATATTCACAGTAAAAAATTTCCACCTTAAACATCATGGTGATTATTCTTTATATTGCTTACCATGTTATCTCTGCACAGTTCTAATCAAATTCTCATACCCAAGTATCATAGTAACTTTCATGTTTTACAAAAATATGTAAAAATGTAAAAGCTGTTATTTAATCTTGTACAGAATCTGGGAACTCATTAACAGATTGCATTGAAGCATGAAAAATCACATACCTGTTACTTTTTTGTCATGGTTCTGAAAAGTACTTAGGGCCATGCCTGGTATGCCCATTACAGTGGAGAAGGTTTGCAAAATAGCATGGCTTCCTCCCGTTTCGTGACTAAAAAGTGTCATTCGTCTGTTGACTTCAAAGGCATCGTTTGTGCTCTCACTGCCTTGGACACGCGATGACGACATACCAAACTTTTTATAGGCACAATGATCGCACTTCAATACAAACTTTGAAGAGAAGCCCGAATTCTCACCGACACAAACACTGTAGGAAAGCCGATTCTCACTGCATTCCGGGCAAGACACATCGCTAAGAGCTTTAGTAAGTTCACACACATTTACTATCATCCACACCTGCTGGTGACCATCCTCGATATTGCCAGCCGAATTCAAGGCTTCGATTTTTTTCCGCGAGGCACTTATCTCAGGATCACTAGCGATAGGTGTGTCAAGTTTCTTCTTTTTATGTGCTTCAATAATATTCTTCAGGAACAATCGTCGTTTTCCTCCTTTTGGACGTGGCATCTTGAGAAAAATAACCTTCTGATACGTGCAGGGAACGTCTAACACGCAGCGTGAACGTCTCAGAAAGGAAAGATCCTCTAGTTCTCAATGGTTTGTAATTCACGTTGTTTACAACCGGAAAGCATGCGCAGTGGATTGTGGGATAGCCGAAACATTCCGAAGCACGTTCGTGTGACCTGTATGTCGGCCAAGGCCGGTAGCGAACGATTGTGATTGGCTGTATGCAAAGTGTGTGTACGCATCGTTCATATATGGAATTTTCCGTCTCTTTGTCTTGGCTAGGAAAAGAGCGCGAAACGGTCCGTGGAATTTTCCACTGGCCCTGAGCATGCCTTTGTTTGAAAGCTGAATGAATCCTCTTTCTGCTGATACACAGGTTGACCCAGTTTTGTAAAATGGCGACCGGGTTGCTACGTATCAAACATTCCCTATTTTCACAAATTTGGAACAAAACAAGGAGAATCTTGAAATCAGTGACTGTGTTTATTGACAAAATGTACATATTTCTAGATGTTTTATGAAAAATCACTTTGAGAGTGGATAAATGACATGTTGACCTTTCCTAATATGCTATTATCTCAAAATGGCCAAAAATTAAGTTTTTGACGAATCTTTGCGGGCGGTGTCTGGCCTTAAAAGGAGTCAAATAAATTATCTGTATTAAAGATTGATCTAAGCATTACAGTCAGCAATGGGTCATGACTTGATAAAGCATTCATCATTTACCACCCATCTGCCAAAAAACTGTAGTTAACCCATTTTAAATGAAAAAAATTCTAAGTCTTATTAAGGCCATCATTTTCATGCTAAAAAAACTATTGCTTATATGTTTTAAAAAAGTATCATTTTGGGGTTAACCTGAAACTTACATCAAACTAGTAATAAAAATAATGAGGATTTATAATATTGCAGGAACAGCCTTTGTGCAGTTCAAAAGCAAAGAAGCTGCAGACCAGTGTCTAGAAAAGGTGCAAGATAGTAACAGTGTAAGTAGACTGGCATTGTGTAGAGACAGAAAGAGTGTTGCTATGCTGTATATGTGTGGTCAAAACTAAAGTGTGTCCTAATTTACATAGTGAGTCTTCAGGTGAATGATGGGCAAGGATGACACGGAGAAACATTTTATTTACACTTTATTGTAATCCCGGACAGATATCATTTGAATTATAGATATCCTTCAGCATACGAAATTCGTATGTGAAAATTTTCAATTGTCCTTTGATGCCCTTTACATGCCATTAAAGAATTTATCTGACATGCATCTGAGAGTATTCAATAGTGAAGCAAGTGGAAGGGAAACAAAATGGGGCCACTAGTGTAAGCATAAAAGGTTTCTAAGCAGTTGGTTGCCTCAGGTTTGGTTCTCTTTAGAGCATTTGTATAGTGTGTGCATTCACACACAGATCCAAAACATGTTTGTAAAGAAATTCCTTTATCAGTTCAATCTTATGTTTTCGCTTTGAAAATATTTTTAGCAATTATATCTGTTTCAATTATTCTTCTGTTCTATAGAACTCCGGATTAGTGTGCAATGGAAGACGACTGTTAGTTACCTTGGCTGTCAGTCGTAATGAAGCACAAGCTCAGAAAGCTGCCGAGAAAAAGAAGGAAAAAAAAGATAGTCGGAATCTATTCTTGGCCTGCGAAGGCAGTAAGTAACTGTTAATCAGGAATGCTTGGCCTTAAAAGGATCCCCAAGATTAGCTTCTTATGAATGTTATCAGCTGCTGATTTATTATAAAATATAAAGGAAAAATCCAAGCTTATCGTGATCACAGGGACGGGAGTTCTCCGTCCTGGGGAAAAATTCTCAGGACGGAACTGGGACGGAAAGTAAAATTCAAAATTTTCACTGATTACGAAGGACCAGGGACTATAGCAAAAAAGCAAAACTTTCTCGTATCGTGAACGATACCATACGCCAGTGGTAGTATGCATCACTATTATGTCCCTTGCGGAAACGGATGTCGCTGCAGTCATAAAGATTTGATTTTGCGGGCTGTAGTTGAAAATACGAATCTTTAACAAAGACAGCGAAGAAGACTTCCGCAGCACTTAGAATCGATAATACTGGCAACAAATGGAGGTGAGAGTGGCTTCTTGAAGAAGATGATGCGAAAAGAAAAGTTGAAACTTGGCTTCGCAAGATTTATGTTTGTGGTGAAGCTTGGTGTGTACTGTGCAACAAGTAAGTATATTTCCCTTCGTTATTTCTGAGAATTGGGTACTGTTAATAAACTTTTTAGTGGAATAACAAGTTGTGAAATCATTAATAAATTATCGGTATTGCTAAAACGCTCAAGAAACATCGCAACATCGATAAAGCCTACGTTCTTTGGACATACTTTTTTTTTTTAACATCTCCAAAAGCTATTATAGTTCGTTTTTATGATTTTAGGACACTGCAATTTTCTTACTCTTTAAAGTAAAAAAAAAATGCCGAATAGTTTGTTTTATCCTTTTTAGAGAGCTGAATTATCGCTAACAGATGCCTTCGGTCTCACTCTTCAGTATTGATAATATTTCACTGATTGTGACGATAATAAATCACGAATTGCCATTTCAAACGATGACGTGGTTAATAACCTTGTTTCATTTCATTTATTGCTGGTAGTGGGGCGACCATCCCCAACCCAGCGGGTCCCCAGGTGGCGGATAGGGGAGCGGCCCTTAGATATGAGGGTCAGCTGCGAAATAAGCCTATAGGTTCCTTATAGGTCCTTGGTCGAATAAGCAGCCCCGGACCAACTGGCAGTACACCTAACAGGATGGGGCGAGTAAGCAGGTGGCACTGCTATACCCCATCAAAATCCCCCAGATGTCCCAGGACGGGTGTATCATGCGAGAAAGAGCCGCATTATAAGCTCTAGCCCCCTGTGTTCCCAGGGTTAGGTTCTAGGACCAGGAACGGGAGGAGGTTTGGCCCCCTACGTGTGGCATGCAGGCCCACCGGAGTGTGGACAAGTCCTGGTGCCCATGAACCAAGCCCCGAGGTGGATCCTCAGTTAACAAAAACCAACCCCGTACTCCCAGGGTCAGGCTTTGAGACAGGAGCTAGGAGAAGGAAAACTCCATATAACACCCGGCCAGAGGATGGTCGTTAGCCTTGGTTGGCAAGTCTCTCTACGAGAAAGACACTCGGACAAGAAAACTGACGCCGAAGACGGATGTGCTGGGCCATCGGGCGCTTAACGGCAGCACAACGCACTGACACTTGCATGAATGGACAACGCTTTCATTTATTGGACACAAATTTATCTTGTTTTACTGTTCAATCGGGTGGGGGTGCATTAACAAGTAATAAAAAATTAAATGAATTACTATTAGATATTTATATATACAAAACGTCAACTTCAGTAGATCTATATTTGTTATCAACAGACATTTTAAATAAAAATTATCCACAGAAAAAATGACAAATCTTCAGCTACACGGTTTTCTCTTTTGTGCGGATACATATTTAGTCAGGCCAGAACAGCAAAAATAAAAAGGGTGCACTAACAGAAATATATGTCTGACACCAACAGTGCTAAATTCACAATCAAAGCTTAGTCTGCGTTAGTAAGAGCAATACTAAATAGGTTTCTTTTTTAACTGCTTTAAGACTAAGATACATTTTTTTTATTTCCAGAAAACTACTACAAAAGTAACGCCAAGAAAATTCTGCATAAACATGGAGACCAATGCAACCATCTATCACTGGATTTTTTTTTTAAATAGGAACAGTGTTAGGTCTTGATGGGTATTGGATTTTTTTACTTGTTTACAGCAGAGAGTTTTTGTAAATGGTCATTATTTTGATATTGTTATTAGAAGCATTGGATCTCTTCAAGGTTGTCTGTCATTTATGTTTCCTTTTTTATGTATTGGTACTATAATGGATTTGGACCATTCACATGGGAAAGTGCCTTTCTCAAATAAAATGTTGAACAGCTTTAGCAGGAAGTCAAGAATAGCTTCATTTGAGTTTTTTAACATTTCACTAATAATTTGTCTGTACCTGCACTTTTTCCATTTTTTAAATGCTTAATATCGTTTTTAACTTCCTCAGGGGCAAAAAGTACTGATGAGAGAAGCTATCTTGTCCATTATTGACTTACAGGGGTATAAGCAAGAATATGGCAGTGCCTTGTCAAAAATTTTATTGGTTTGACAAGAATTTTATGGAGTTAAATGTAGATAAGATAGAAGAGATAGGCAAAGACTTTAGAAAAATAAAAGATGGTGCTGTTGTTTCATTGTGTACCTGTTGAGATTGTTAACTCCTTCAGGTACCTAGGCTCTGGTTTTGATTGCAGGCCAAAATGGGATGTAAACCTGATTAGCAAAAGTGTACCTTCTTCAATAACTGAATAGTTTTTCAGTCAGCACAGCAACACTGAACCATTTTTATCAGTCATTCATTGAAAGTCTTTTACTTTTTTCCTTCATATGCTGGTTCCACAGTTTTCTGTCCATGATATGAACAGTTTGAACTATATTGTTCATATTTGTTCTAAGGTAATTGGTGTTAAACAGAGAAATTTGGATTTCTTTTTATGATCAGCAAATTGTCAGAAAAGTTTACAGCATTTTGTCCACACCAGATCATGTCCTAGCAGGAGAATTTGTTATATTGAGTTTAGGTAGACAAACATACTATGCCTCTATGCAAAAGTAATAGAGACTTGAAATGGTTTACACCCTCTGGAATCCATCTGCTCAACCATAGATTATAGATTGTCAGTTCTATGTGTGCATGGGTGTGATATAGGTGTACCTTAAGAATTGTTTTATACATAAGAATGCATGTTTTTATGTTTTGCTATGATGCACCACTCGCATATTATTGTAACTAGCAGGTTTCTTTTTAAACTTTTGTAACAGAACACACTTCCCAAGTTATAATTGCCCATCAGGATTAATAAAGTTGGACATTTGTCAATATTGTGAACTACCAAAGACATTGTAAGACTTATAATATGTATGTTATGTATGTGAAAACCGTGAAACTCATATTCGACCATACGCTGTATAACGTTATATGCATATGCTGTAGTACTACATGGCTCTCGAAAAGTCTTCAGTCCTAGGAAAATTTCCGGCTCCCACCCATGTGATCAGTTTTCATCTTTTTTTAAAATACAGTTGTAGAACACAATGCCTAATTATAAAAGAGTTTAAGTAACATGTGGTATTTGCTTTTGCTTTATTTGATAGTAAAGCTTTTCATTAAAAGGTTGAAATTTTTATAGCTTTATATCTAGTTAGTGAGTTAATGAAATGTCAAAAGACAAACATCAAAGAGATTTTGTGTAAAGATCAGGTGATGTGCTCAATGTTGGAATTATATCGAAGAAAGTATAATCCTTTATGAATCTCTTTTCCACAGTGATCCGACCAGGTACGAAGGCAGCCGAAGGTATTTCACAAGAAGATATGGCAAAAAGAGTGAAGGTATGAAATGCTGTTTCAGAAAGGGAACATTTAAGGAAATGTGGAGAAATAGATTTAAGTGCATAGAATATTTGCATCATGATGTGCATCAGAATAGGATATCAAATGTTATGCTAGTTTATTTAGGTCGTCTGAGATGGTTATTAATTTATTTCTTGTACTCTTTTACATGCATTGTGCTTTTTTGTTAATACCAGATTGATCAGTTGAAGCGAGAACGTCTAAAGAATATAAACATTTTTGTATCATCCACTCGGCTGTGTTTTCACAATCTCCCGACACAAGTAGATGACAAGACGCTACATAAAACCTTGCTTGATGTTCTTGGCGATCCATCGGCAAGGATCACAGAGGTGAGTATATCAATGTAAAAACTGAAGTTCCATCAGAAAGGTTATCGTCATGTCAGTTTTGGTCTTAACAAGTTAAAAAATAAATAAATAAAGATAGTCTTTCACCCATAGTATTCTTAAGCATGGTCTTTCGTTAATGTGATTGTGCGTTACATACACATCACCATTGATTATATTTAATAATGTCCTCTTGAGGAGAGATTGCATGTTGCATGATCAGCAGCAATATGTGTCTTTATGTCTGCTGAATCCCTATAGCATATGCAGTTCACTTTATGAAGTCTCAAAAGCATAATGAGTAGACAAAGATATGGATGGATTAGATTAGAGTGCTCCCCAAGTAGTTCCTGTAAACTTGTCTAGGCAAGGAATACAATCATAAATGATTCCCAGGTTTGCACACACAGTGCCCACATGTTGCCTTTCTAATTATTTTGGAATGCCCTAACAATGCTTCATGGAGCTCCAGTTTTTGGAGAGGGTGACTCCCAAGTACTTAAAGATGTTCACCTCTTTGAACTGCACTTTGTTCATGTAGATATCTGCTTTGCTGTTGCCAATGACTATGACTTTGCTTTTGTCAGTGCTGGTCTCCATTCCATGTGTAGAAGTGTCAGTCAGTCCGTTTGTAAGGTCATGCTGCTTGCTTTTGGTGCATTGTATCAGATCTATGTCATCTGCAAGAGTTGGCATTCCACTGATGGAAATAGAAGTGTGATGGTTGTAGGGGGTTTCACGCATGACATTCTC
Organism: Marisa cornuarietis; assembly: GCA_004794655.1. Taxonomy (NCBI): domain Eukaryota; kingdom Metazoa; phylum Mollusca; class Gastropoda; order Architaenioglossa; family Ampullariidae; genus Marisa; species Marisa cornuarietis. Next base: position 918,405 of record SMMW01000616.1, read on the forward strand.
CAAGATGTTGAACACAACAGGTGATAAGGGGCACCACTGATGTATGCCTGCTGTCATGTGTAAAAAAAGCTCCAATTTGATTATCCAGCAGCCTTGCACTTGTTGAGTTTTTTTTTAGTGCATTGATGCCTTTGATGAGAGCCTCTTTGGTGTTAAATTTTTTGCATACTGTGGCATAGTCCCTCATGCCAGACTCTGTCAAAAGCCTTCACATATAGCCATGCTGACAAATATTCATAATCTGTACACTCCTGTTGATTTAAGCTTGTTCTTTCATTATGTTTATTTAATATTATGTCTAAATGTCATCTGTGTGCTTTTTTTTTTTAAGTGCAGAGTAATGAGAGACATGTCAAGAAAAAATGCACAGGGTGTTGCGAAGTCCTTAGGCTTTGCTTTTGTCAACTTTACAAAGCACGAGCATGCCCTGGAGGCTATCAGAAAAACCAACAACAATCCAGCCATATTCGGTGATAAAAAGGTTTGTCCTCTTTACTTAGTTTCATTATTTACCATCCGCCAGTTCTGAGATATGCTACTTAATGCACAAGGACTGTTGAAAATCTGCTTGTATACATACCTGACAGCAACATTTGTGATATGGCTAGAGACAATCCTAGTGCCTGTTAGTACAGGTTGATTACAGGGCTAGTTTATTGGATTTGTATGTTAAATAGTATTGATAAGTTTTGTTTTTGGTGTCAGCGACCTATTGTGGAATTCTCCCTGGAAAATAGGAAGGCACTTGAAGCCAAGCAACGAAGGATCGAGAAAAGCAAAGTAAGTGCTCTTTGTATTCATTAGTTTGACAGACTTTTGTAGAATGCTGATTACAAAATGCTGTGTGATGCTGACAAGGAATTCAAATCCCAGCTTAATAGCTGTCATAATGTAAACAGATGAAGCTTGGTGTTGTTTCAAGCAAGACTTGTTAAATGATACGGTTAGCAGGCTAAGAATATCTGTTTTCCTTTTATGGCGAGGAAGTACCAGACACACAGGTAAACCATCATTTGCAGTTTTTTTCTGTTTTGTTTTGTTTGTTTTTTTTTGGAGGAGTGATGATAGTGAATAATGTTTTAAGAGGCTTTTTACTTTATCAAAAAAAAAAAACCAAAAGCTCAAACAGGAAAGGCGTGATCTGAAAAGAGCTGCTGCAGAAAGAGTCCCAAATGACACCAGTGGTAGAGGGCCTCCAGCCAGAAAGAAGGCAAAAACCGGTTCATACAGTGCAGCTTCCCGGTCTGGCAAAAATAATGAACAGGATCAGATTGCTAAGGACCAGCACACCGGCCCTAAAGGTCTTCCCAAGCACTTCGGACCCAAGCTTAGGCATCGTGACCGAAAAAAGCAAGCTAATCAGAAAGTAAATGCTAATAAGAAGAAAAATGCAGCAAGAATGCCAGCACCTAAACAGGTGTCCAAGATCCCAAAGGTAAGTTGCTTGCCAGTAAAAGTTGATGTTTCAAACACCCTGTGCTTACTGATGTTTTTATTTTTGGCAATGAAGTGCTTGTTGTTGCACAGTGAAGATTAAGGATTGTGAGTTTAGATCTTGTCTCTAGCACTCATGTTCTCTCATAGAGAAAAAGTCAGGAAATTTGATAAAAATGATATTTTGTTCATTCTTTTTTTTAAGTTGAGAAGTATAATTTTTTCAGTGAATATTCATGCTCGCATTTTAAATGAGCTGGAATTCAATGCATGGATGTGGAATAGTTTCCCCTGCTGATTTGAATACTGCTGTTTGCGCTAGCAAGTTGTCCTTTTATTTGTACATCAACGATGCTGTCAAGGCCAGCATATTTCAATCAACCATGAATAACAAATAAAAAGTTTAAGGCATTTTTGCTGTGCTGCAAGAAGAGCAAAATGACAAAACAGATTTTAGAAGTACTCTCTTCTGTGAATTGGTATTGATATGACAATTTAGAATGATATCAAATTAGCTGTTCTCCACCAACCCATTTTAAATTTTGGGATAGGAAGGTGGTGAAGCGCTTACATTTGGTTACCCTGTCCAGTGGTAGTGAATAGTATAAAAAAAACAATACAATACAATTTTATTTATCCCCAAGGGGCAATGCCACTTAGTGCTCATACTAGCAGTATATACATGATATAGAAGAGATACTACATACATACATGTTGGAATAATTTCTCTCTCGTGCGCATACACTCACATTCCCAGCAACAGTAGATACAATTGGTGACCTTAGGTCACCTTAGGCTAATACAATATCATGGCCAGTAGAGTTAATCAGGTAAATGGCATGTGGAATAAATGAATTGCAAGGACGACTGGTTTTGCAAACAAGCATCGCGTACCTACAGCCAGACTGCAAGAGTGAAAACTCACACGCTAACATATGATCAGAAAAAGGATAGGGAATGCCTTCCTAAGGATTTGCTGATGACAGAAAGCTGCTAAGTCCCTCTGCCTGATTCCGATGATCTTAGAACAGATATTAACAAGGGAGACAAGACTATTCCTGTTCCCTAGGGAGAGGTTGTGGAACCAGAAGATGAAAGAAAAGGTGATAAGATTTTCAATGAAGGACTGAAGGGACCGAGTGAGGATGACAGAGCTGACAGAGAAAAAATTAAGTTTCCGTAGGAGGTACAGGCGTTGTTGACTCTTACGGAGAATCATGTCAGTGTTGATGTTCCATTTAAGCTTGTTGTCAAAGATAGTACCTAGATATTTGTAAGAGTCGACTTTCTCGATGGCATCATCATGGATAGTACTGATGACTATCTCAGGTTTGTTCATCCGAAAGTAGATCATTTCTTTAGTCTTTGAGCCATTCAAGACAAGGAAGTGTTCATCACACCAGCGGACAAAGTCAGGAAAAGCGCCACTGTGAACATGTTCATTATCATACAAAAGTTACAGCAAGGCAGAGTCATCAGCAAATTTTGTCAGAAAGCTCCTATCAGTAAGGGTTCTACAACTGTTAGTATAGAGTATGAATAGTGGTAGAGACAAACAGCAGCCTTGAGGGGAACCTGTACAGGTTACAACAGGATCTGAGAGAAGACCGTTAACAGAAACTTTCTGCTGTCTGTTTGTTAAAAAGTCCAGAATCCAGAGAGTTAGATGGTGGGAGAGATGAAAGTCTGAAACTAGACTCTCCGCTAACAAGTGAGGTTGCACAGTGTTAAAAGCAGAAGAAAAATCAGCAAAGAGAAGCCTGGCATGAGCTTTAGGTTTCTCCAGATGTTTGTACAGCGTATTTAGTATCAACAGCTTAGCATCATCAACACCTCTTCCAGTTCTAAAGGCAAACTGCAGCAGTCTTGATATTTATCAACAGGAGTCATAACCTCGCTCCTTACGATTTTCTCAAGCGACTTCATGATGATTGAGGTAAGAGCCACTGGTCTGAATGTGTTGGGTTGACTGAGCCTAGTGATTTTTGGAACAGGTGCAATGTGCAAAAGTTTCCAAGTATCAGGAATGTGACCAGAATCTACAGACAGCTGGAATAGATGCTGTAAAACTCCGCTAAGTTGTTCGGTGCAGTAATGGAGTGTGCGTCCACAGATCCCATCTGGACCCGGAGCCTTGTTAACATTTACTCGCCTCAAGAGATCTTTGACAGACCACTGGGCAATCACCAACCCATGCTCAGGGACCAGAGACTGTTTTAATACGGAAACATTGTGAGAAGTCATGTTTCTCAAGACGGGAATAAAAAAAAATTAAGCACATAGGGAAAATCACACTCATCAATGCCTGCAAGTGCCACTGGTTTTTAAATACATTTTCTTTGCGATTGACAGAGGACATATTCTTAGTATTGAAGGATGATGACATATCTGTAACTAATATCTTTCACATCTTCAGTTACTTTGAGATTATTGTCTTCTCTGTTTAATGTTGTACATAAAAAAGAAACAAAAACTGAAATTGACAAAAATATTTTCATTTTGAAGTCCTACAATAATCACCAAAAGAAGACTCTTTGTTTCACTGAGATCATGAATAATTGTGCAGACTAGACGAATGCTGGAAAAAGTCAGGAAACTGTTTCTCTGATAGTAGCAGGGGCTCTGAATATGATATTGTTAAAAGGGCTGGAATATCAGATAACCTCGCTGGCCCAGCATAAAACACCAACAGCCAATCTTTTTGATGCTTTCAAAAAACTTGTTGAGATGTGACTTTATTTATCCCAGAGGGCAATTGGTTTATCATTTTATTAACACCACACGTTTTTTTTTTTTTTTGTTTAGTTGCTGTTGGGCAGATGGTAGTAAGGTTTCAAAACAATTTGTTTAGCAGCAAGAAACAGAATAGAGAGAGACATTCTTTGAAGGTGTTTCACAATTTAACTCAGAGTATGCAGCATTCAGATCTGTTTACCACATTCCACCATATTGTGTTTATTTTCAGAAGAAAAAGAAGGCTGAAACAGACGCTTTTGACAAACTGGTGGCAAGCTACAAAGACAAAATTTCAAAAGGAGCCAAGACAAAATGGTGTGACTGAAGTCTTTCCGAACAGAGGTTAAGGTCTGCAGGGATAAATGATGTATTTTTGTTCAGCTTTTGTGAGGATTTCAAATGAGTTGTTTGTAAATGTGGACCATAGGCCTATACGAAGATGGTTTTGGTGGATGGGACATTGAGTATATAAAATTATGCAGAAGTGTATTTTTAAATGAAACAATGGTGATGTGATGTGACAATAAATGCTGTGTGTGCATGGTTGTGTGCATGGTTGTGTGCATGCGCATGTGAGACTTGAGTCATTTTGTCCTTAAATCTTTGTTAGCGAGAATCTAGTTGTTATTTTATACTTGATTTGCATAATGGGATGAGGGGTAGATGGGAGTGGTGGAGAAAGAGACCAACAGACGAATGTGCAGTGCTGCAAGTCTTTTCTGTGTGTGAGCGTTTTATGTATTTTTTGACAGCTTTTCTAACACAGTATTAATGAACAACATGAAAAGCATTGGGCTACAACATTTAATTTTATTCCATAATTAATCAGTTATTGGTTATATGTCGGGTTTGTGGCCTGTCTTTCCCGGGGATTTTTTTTTTAAAAGACTTATAATGTGCTTTCATCATGATTGGGAAGTGGTTTAACCCTTCAAATGACAACATTTATTATGTCCTGACAATTTTGAGGTTTATAAATTAATAGTAGAAGTAGGAAGTCAAAGTTATTCTGTGGAGGAGAAAGCTTGGCGCATGGCATGGTCTGCAATACTTTAAGTATCGTGAGAGTTACAGAGGGATGGTGTGAGTTATGTAAGGGGGAGCAGGCAGGCTTGACCCGGCGCCATACACGGCACAGAGTTTGTAGTCACAAGGACTTGTCCGCCACTCATAGCGCAAGCCTGTCGCCTTGCTGACCCTGCAGCCAGAGGTCGATACAGTCACATGACTGGCGTCGTGCTGTGTGATTGGCGCGGCGACCCAGTGATCCCGCGTGTCGCTGCACTCTGTTGCGTTCGCTGGACTGCAGCAGACCTTCAGAAGGGAATTAGAACGAAAAATTAATAGAAGAAAAAGAATTTTAATGAAATAACTTTTGAGGGGTGGGAGTAGCTAAACGTAAAGGAACTTCATGAACACTTGCAACACCAATTTATGTGAATCCACTTTTTATATTCAACTTTCTAACGTTGAACTTAAGAAAGGTCTGATCCTGCATATCCAATTTGATGTTCACTAAAAAGATTGATTTGCAGTGTATCCTGGGTATAGCTGTTTTTTTTTTAAAGTGTGTGTATGAAAAAACTGCCACATTCTGTTTTCACGGACGTCTTCTTCACTCGGCTATTTTTTTTTTTTTTCGCTTTTGTTCTGGAGGATGAAGTGCAGAGAATTTCTTAGTTAAATGTCGAGATTTAACACAAAATTCCCAAGTAAAAATTCTTTCAAATCTTGGACAAGAACGGCTTTCAAGGTATCTATAAGACTATCTGCCTGTTAAATACTGCTGAGGAGGAGGATATTACTTCGAAGCCTGTATTGTTCCTGACTTCCAGAGGAGTTCGTCCGCCGTCGTACTCAATGGTGAGCGTGTGTTTAGTGGCGTCCAGCTGGAACTTGCTGGGGAACGGGCCCTGGAAGACCACATCACTGTGACCATAGGCCACATTCAGGGCGCCCAGCATCAGCCTCTGTGATACATCCTGCTTGAAGCGGGGATGGATCCTAGAAAAGCAATCGCCATGTTATTAGTGGGAGTGAGGAGTCAGTCTGTACAAGCAGACATGTCTAGCTCAGGACAAAATTGTTTTCCCAACAGGCATGTGACACAATTATACAGCTTGGAAAGATTTCTTAAGGTGACTTATATGACAAGATGAAATTATTATGACCTGCCTCTACATGTAACCCTGATTTTCAGACTGCATGTACGCGATTCCCGGGTGTTGGTGAATGAAAAAGGCGATAAGAGTGCTCGTGACCATTGCCTGGCCTCAGTGCTAGATTAGTAGAATATATACAATAATATAAAACAGAAAAACTTAAATGGAAACGTGTGCTACAGCCATCTACAGCAGGTGAACAGTCAAGTACTTACGTTCCAAAAGGGGAGTTGTAGTCAGGCAGGTCCATGGCCACGGCCATAAAAGTCTTGGGTAGGGCGGGGTTAGGACTGTACCCGTACCCGGCTGTCTGCGCCCACCTTTCACCCGGAAAAAAACCGACTGAGTCGCCTTTAGCGTTACCTGCCAACTAATTAACAGAAGGGAGCTATGATTGTACATGGACTAGTGGGGTAGCTGTTAGTCATCTTTTATGACCTTCATCCCTTTAACTCACCATTCGAATGCAAGAAGAAGCAGAATGTGATGATGTTCTGTCAAGGACAACTTTTTAGCCCTAAAAATGACGCAAAAGTGTTTCGAGGCATATATGTGTTGTACATTATTAGTGTGAAATGTATTTAAGGATAAGCTGCATGTAAACCTGAAAAGTAATATTCATGAAAGTGCTAGTCATTATAAATATTTCAGAAGTCTGAGCGAAAAGCTCCGTTGCATACAAGGGTATTGATTGCATTGACTGCGGACTTTAGTGTGCATTCGACTATGATAGCGCCATGTTCTGTGAAAGCCAGAAACGAGTTGAGTGGTAATTTCATTTTTGATTAGTTACAACAGACACGTTTGGCTAAACCAGACAGACATCCACCAGACTGTCCGATGTATAATACTGTCTCCCATTCACCACAGAATGTAGTAAATGATGATTGGCATGCAAAAGTCTTGACAGTACTCAAAGCTAGTACGACAGCGTTTGGTGTCAGCTGTAATGGAAGTGGCTAAGGACCCTTCTTTACTGAGCAAAGGTCGTTCAACATTTGACAAAGTTGTGTGCGAAGGTCACAGGAAACCAGTGGTGTTGGGGCAAGCGTTCAGGACGTTGGGACTTTTGTCAACATACTGATCTAAATAAAAACTTGTTGGTCAATACAATGGGACATTTGAGCTTCGGCACTATGGCCGGTGAAGAAGGGCCTTTAGAGTTACCTGTACGTAGCCAAACGGGAAATTGGCGTCTGTTTCGCCTAAGGAGCCATTTCTAAAGAGTGACCGCCATCTTGAAACCATGGCTTTTATCTGGCACGAGTACTTCGACGCATGGCCAGCGTTAGCTTCACCTGGTGAAAGGATTTTTCTGAATTAAAAAAATGGGTGGTGGAATAACAGAGTTTAACGAAAAGTAGAAGAATGCATGTCTTGAAAGGGGAAAAGGAGACGAAACGCACGAAAGGGGAACATAACCGACAAAACACATAGCATGATCGTCATTAAGATTTCCTTTAACACCTCAAAACGTTGCTTAATTTGCTAGACTGTTATTTAAAGCCAAAGAAGAACTTTGCAAGCAATACGCTTGTTGAGGAAGGAATAGGATATTTTCAGCAGCAGCAGCAGCATTACCTTGATACCACAAGGCTCCGAACAGCGTGGTCCCCAGAAGAGGGTTGATCATAGCGTTCCACAAAACTGTGTTATTACCTGGAGCTCTGTACATCATGTGGACACATCAGTTCATATGTCCTTACATCCACACATCCACGGACACATTTACAGCTGTATATTCACCCACATACAAAATGATCTTGACTGCTCACGAAGAAAGCATATCGAGAAATACACATATAATAACATGTTCAAATTAAAAACTTAAAAAGGCTAAAGATCGTCTTTAAAAATTATTGTAAAAGATGTCTTTTCGTACTAACCCTGATATCGCACGAATGCTCTTGTAGCTTCAGGGTGTTTATAAACTTGAAAACTGGTGTCGCGACAAACTGCCTAAAGGTAAAAGTTTAAGGTAGTCTGCACGCCTTTCAGACTTTGATAGGGGTATAGATGTTACAAACCGGGAGGTCTTTTCTCCTTTCCCTTGCCTCCTTCTCTTCCCCAAGTCAAATACCCCCTCAACAGCTGTGGGACAGAGCACTGAAATGGCGTGCCTCCAGGTTTGGATGCCAGTGTTCTAACGTCTCCACTCCCCCCCCCACCAATCATTCCCCCGAGATGCTCACCGCTTTGTAACGGAAATGCAGTCATGAATGGCCTCGGGAGGAGACCAGGCCTGGATGGGAGTTCCTCCCCATGAAGATTCGATCAGTCCAATTGGGTGGTTGATATGAGGGTACAGGTACTCGGCGAAAAGCCAGCATACGGCAGACATACCCTGCAACCCTCCTGGAAGAAAAAATTGATATTAAAAATATTTCACTAGCTTGTGGAGTCCAAGAAGCACACACTTATAGGTGTGGTTGAGTGTAAAGATCACGTCAACGTCTTTACCCATACTAGTTAAAAACCTCACATCTTGCTATGTAATTTGCTAAACGTTTTGCTTGTTCCACGCAGCATTTTATCGTCTTTTGTGTGACTATTCCGCTGCTGATGTTAAGCAGACCATTTAACATTTTTAAACGCTTGACTAACTGGTGCAGATTTCTGCATCTGAAATCCACTCATCTGCATGGCATGTTGCAGTTAACAAACTTCTATCATGTAATTTAGTTCTTCTTTTTCTCCTAGTAAAGTTTAGCCCTGTTTTCTCACTGGTATCCGCTGGTCCTGTCCAGGGTATATCGAAAGCCATGGAGAACTGTGGCGTGGCGGACTCTACCAATCTGGCCCTGGTGAAGCGGATGTTTGGAAAGTTGTGCGCTTTCTGCAGCTCAGCAGTGTTGTTCATGACCTGCACATGCACACGCACCAGAATCACCCGTCTGCTCACCGCCGTGCACTCTTAACATTCTCACGATCGCCGAGAACCAGTGATTAAACCCTCTTTAGTTTCGTGCTGATTGTTATTTTTCTTGTTCCTTTTCGTACTTTGCATCTCTCTTTTTATTTCAATCCATCCGTGCACTTTCTTTCTTCATCTTTTTCCCCTGGCCCACCACAAAATACGCATTGCTCTGCCAAGATTTGATTTGCGACTCACCTGATTCATCGTAAAATACATGTTGCTCTGGCCAGAACACAGCCACACGTCACCAAACAGAACGTCGCTCAGGGTCACATGACCTTCGCTGGACGTGACGTTGATGGTGAAGGGTCCGTGGGCGGTGACAGGGTGAAGTTTGAGTTTCCAGGCTCCATGAGAGACCGTGGCGAAGACTGGGGCAATGTTCACCCCTGTGCCAGTGACGTGTGCAGTGACCTTGTCGCCTTCTACGGTCGCCGTGCCCCAGATGATGGCGCTTTGCGGGGCACGCTGCAGGACCATGTGGTTGCTGAGCACAGACGCCAGCTGCAGAGCTCCCTGCACTGTAAGGAAAGAAGTCAGCGGCGTAGGAAGATGCTCGGCTTTGGGCATGTGGTTGGGGCAAACATCATTTTCACAGGGAACGACGTTCGCACTCGCACATTACGAAAAAAATGAAGGGTTGTCTGAGTGTAGCCATGCACATACACACACACTCGCGCGTACACGATGGTTGCATCACATCATATGCTGCTTTTATTGTTAAACGACAAAGAACAAGAATATAAAATACATTAAAAATGACTCACCTGCTTATCGCAATCACAAGAAATTATGTAATATTCAGAATAAGGAAAACTTTATAATCATATTAATCACATTCAAGGTTTGCAAGTCAGTGTGCCAAGAAAACACCCACCCAAAACAAAACAATCTCTGCGTCTTCTATTAATTTCTATGTTTTGTAATAAAGTAGTTTTTCTTTTTCCTTTCTTTAGATGATGGCTCGATGTAAAAAAAAAGTATAACTTTTACTTATTCGGTTACCCTCGTAAATAAATATTTGGCATTTGTCTCTCTCTGTTTCCTTTAACTTTTTTTGATTCACAAATTCAGCCAATTCTTCTGTATGGTTCTGAGGTGCGGGGTCTGTGTGCGGACAACAATATTATTGAGAGTAATAACAAGGTCACTTGGGTTAACAGAATTATGCTAACACTGTATAAGTTAGGGTTTGGATTTGTTTGGGAATCTCAGGGGGTGGGGAATATTCAGCAGTTCTTAGAGAATTTAAGCTGAGACTTAGAGACTGTTTTGAGCAAGACTGGCTTAGAGAAATATCTAGTAGTGATCGATTTTCATTTTACAGCTCATTTAAGTCTTCTTTAAAGTTAAGCACTTACTAAATTGACATTAAGCATATAGAAATTCACTAATAAGGTTTAGGCTAGGAGTTACAAACATAAATTGCAGCGTTACAGCAATGTGTCCACTAATTCATTAAAATACCCCAGTTGCAATTGTTAATAGACTGAGTTACATTTTGTGTTCGTGTGCCCAAAATATAAAGATCTACGACAGCTGTACATTCTTGAAAAGTTCTATAAGAATCCTTCTCAGTTTCGTTTATCTATTTTATTTGCAAGCAACTGTTTAAATTTAATCCAAAATGTTGCCTACTATCTGTATAAAGCACTGCAGATTAGAGAGAGCAAATAATTTGCAAATTACTGATAGCACATTAATGGATGTTGTATTTTTAATGAAGTAAGGAAACTGTATTTATGTATTTTGTACCTTCATTTTTGATTCCCCCTACACCCATTTCCCCCAACATCGGTTATGGGCACGAGCCTACTAAAATAAAGAAATTTGTCAATTTGTCAATTTTAACTTTTTGCACTTTGTGAGGAATCACGTCCCAAGCATTGGGCTGGGAGGGGAAGCAAAGCGATATACTTGCCCCCTCAGTATCTTTTTTGAGGGGACGGCTGCCCCCCCCCCCAATCGCCTGGTTCTTACGCCACTGGTAGTTCTTCTTTGCGAATAGAGTCCTCCTATAACGTGTCACAGGGGAATAAAAGCTCTCCGACAATGTGGACATGTGAAAAAAGCTTCTCCACAAGATAGAGGACAATGGACTTCCACAAGGTGTCTGTGTGGACAAAACATTTGTGTGACGTTGAAGCTAGGAGCAGGCTAGGGACCAGGCTGCAGAAACTTTTATGAGACGAAGAAAAGATGCGTTTCCGTTTGATTTTGTGATCTGGACCCCGAGTAGCCCCCTTAAACCCTTCACCCGCTACTGACCTCCGTTCAAAAGCGAGATATAATCACCGGAACTGTTTGGAACACCGCACTACATTTTGTACAGTATGTTAATTTCTGACCAATGTTAACTTCTATATAAGCTTAACTGAAAAATTTCTGTTTGAATATAAGAGAGTTACAACTTAGAATATCATCACCAAAGTTTCGAGAGAAAAGATTACAGTAGTTTACCTTTTTCCCTTTTCTGGAGTGCGAAGTTTACTTACCATGATTTACACAAGAGATGCACACGAGACTCAACAACAAAATGGTCTGCATTTTTGCCAGACTGCTTGAGCTTTCAGATGTAAAGTCTTTCAAAAGACCTGTTGTCGTAAGCAAACGTTTTTTTTTCCGACCAAGCACTATGGAAATAAAGTCGCAAGAACAAGTCCTGTGCCAAAAAAATCTGAGGTATTAAGGCTCTTCTTGGGGATTTTATATATCTTATTTAAAGGGCTTTCAACCTGGGGACTACATCTGTCTTAAAGGCTAAGATGAGTCAAAAACAAAATTTGTTAGACAAATTTGTTGGCATGCTTGCCGAGGAAAGGGTTACCATTAGTCTGTTACAAAAATGGGCTGATTTTTTTAAATATAGAAAAAACGTGTGTTAACTTTAATTTAACATATTTACGCCCATAGCCAAGAAGTTTGAACATATGCTAATTAGCTGTCGCCCAATGTAACGTCAGTAAAAATAACGAATCGACCTGTTTGTCCTGATTAAAAATATTCAAAGTCTTGTATCTGGCGAACGGAATAGAGATTTTAATCAGAGTTTGAGAATGCGTATCTTATAAGGAAGTAAACCAACATATTTAAAAATAATTTTTTCTCTGTCTAGCCTTTAAAATTTAAAGGTCAGTGAACAGTAGGTGCCACATTGATAGGGAGATCGTGATTGCCACACTTACAAAGTTCTCCGGTTCCAAAAATAATCTGATAAAGTACAAGGACCCTAGTAGGTTGACCAGCGAATGGTCAGCTTTTGTGCTGAGTTCTCGTTTTAAGAATTTCTAACCTTGGAGCATTACCTGTATCTTCTGGAGCATTGGCGAAATCGGAACATGACTGATGTATGTTGGTGTAATACCGGAGTATGTTGTGTTACTCGTGTGCATGATTCGACATGTGACGATGTGACGGTTAGTGTCTAGTAGTGTTCTATCGGTATCTCTTACAGTCTCTCGCACTGTCTCATTCTCTCACACTTTCATCTTCCCTTTCTCACTCTCTATCACTCTGTTTCTTGCTATTATAACGGGGAACGATCCGTGGCACTGGGATACAGGACCCATTATACAAAATATCTAGAGACTGGTCGATCTGTCGCACCGGGGAACGCACTTCCACTACAGATTAGAGAGAAGACAGAGAGAAATAAAGGAAAGAGTGTAACTTGGCACCTTGCTACCCGGCACAACCGGTCACTTTACCCGACTTACTGAGAGCCACGTTGCTTTGTATATTAGTCAAAGAGGGGTTAGGAGAGAAGATAGCAATGGATAAATAACATAAAAGCATAATTCATAATCTACAACACTACTTTATTAATACTATAACAATTAAACAAACATCCACTCCCTACCCTTAGGGCAAAACCATACATCTGCAATCTAACATCTTACTCTAAGAAGCTGGTCACCTCTCAACTCTCCTCATCATGGGTGCCTGCGCTCGCTACATCTTTGTCTTTTTGAAGTGTGTAGGTAAAAAGAGAGCGAGCCTTGTTAGTTGCTTTAGCGGGAAAGTGTTTCCACCTAGAGAGGATTTCGCACTTTATGGGAGGAGAGGGAAGGGGGAGAAAACCTCCAACGGCAGGTCCCGTGAAGTTACACATAGAGTGTTCCGAGACGAGATCTCAACCCTAGGACACTCTCTCCAGCGGTATGAAGCGAGTACACTACGGGGAGCCAGGTGTATATTCTGCTTTTGTCTACTGTACACTGGGTTACGGGATATGTCCTAAACAACCACTCGATGAGTGACCATTGACGTCATTGTTCAAACTTTAAATAGATAGAATCCTATCCCGTGATACTCACTGGGAAAGGAAACTTTCTCACTAGCTCTCTTTTTTTCTCCCCAATTTATTAATTCTTTCTTTCTCTCTCTCTCTCTTTCGTAACACCTTTAATTTAGGTACGAATGAGTTGTCGTGATACTTTGTTCCTTAGCTGCTGGCTTGGCATAAAAAGTATTTTTGATCCCTTCTCTCTCACTCTTACCCTCTCCTCACTCTCTGTCCCTCTCTCGTGACACCAGTCTTTGTAATTTGCTGCTGGCTTGATATAGCATTGCAGAGCTCTAGTCGCCTGTGTTTTCCTATCGCTCTAGATCATTTATTCATGCTCTCGCCCCTTCGTCCATTCAGCTATTTGCCTCTGTCGGAATGATCCTAAAAGATCTCAACCTGATTTTCTGCCTCTGTGTCTCATAAACCGTTTTTCATGAAATATTTATTACAAGAAGCCAGATGTTTCTCTCGCAGCAGAAGATAAGGAATAGATATGTCATCTTGTTTCTATGACCTACTAAGATATTTTCAAATTTGAAAGAGAGTATTTTTCAACGTCTTTGGACCCATGCTTTAGTGTTCAGTTACAATTTTTCACTCTGGCAGTTTTCGTATTTGTCGACAGAAGTCTGCCAAATTAAATAAATTCCAGGCGAAAACGCCCTTGCGCAAACATTCGTTATGAAAACAACGGAAGCGTCTGTACTCATTCTGTTCTCTGTTCGATCTGGAATGAACCGCCAAATCCAAGGACCTTAAGCCTCACAGGTTTAAAGAGCTGCTCACCAGGCACAATTATTTTTTATTAGAAAGATTCACACACCGGATAATCTAGAAACGAGTCTACCTGGCAGTGGTCTATCGTTCCATGCCTGTCCACCGTCTATTTATTCAATCCGCAGTCGCTGCCGTCTCAGACCTAGTTTGTGCACTCAGCTCTCTCACATGAACAAAAGAACACAGGAGAAATTTCACCAAGTCACCTCAAACAAAAAAAGAGAAGGAACATCTTTTAAGTACTTTTTTCAAAGAATGGTCTGGTCGACCTGAACAGTGTACGTGCACGTGAACAGATTGCCTACGAAAAGGGAGACTATTCCAGGTCCGCCTATGCTGGCCACCGCTTTTGTCCAATATTCTTATCTTTATTGAAGGCCTATATAATCCCCTTGTGGTCTATGAACAAATTAGCTTTTGTGCATCATGTTTACATGCTAAACAAGAACTTGCAGAAGGACAAAATATATTATACCGCCGTTTTCCTTCTTCGATTTCTACAGCTGAGAAGTTCGCTCAGAAATGTGGCGAATTGTGTGTTTAAGTCTCTTGTGCATCTGTTGCTCGAAAGGTAAGTGAACTCCACTGAGGGAGAGGGTAAATAAAAGATAAACGGATGCTGTTTTTACTATTTAAATTACTTACTGTCGTAAAGTTATGTAATAAATAAGACATTTATGTAATAAATAGGATATTTAGATAATAAATAATTTATTTAGGTCACAAATAAGACATAAACATAAATAAATTGGACTGGAGAATTAGTTAAGCTCACTGTCTTACATCGTCAACATCACTCCCACAAAGAAAAAAAAAAAAAACTCGAGATGAATGCCAAATTTAACAGCTAACTTTGGACATGTGTTCAAATAAGAAATGATAAACGTACATGATATCCTTTACATATGAGAGTGACGTCCCTTCGCCTAGCTGGCTAGAGGGGACGGCTCTCCGTCGTTTTTGAGTCGTCCGTGAATCCACGTCGTATTTTGGGGTTTCCAATTGACCTGTGACTTTTGCCACGCTGTTTTCTCTGTTCTTTGTTATTATTCAATGTCTGTGCCACGTCGTATCTTCCCACTTCGACATCATCCACTAACGGTCTCCGCATCCTATTCTTCGCATTGCCAGCTTGCCGGAAGTTTTTGACTTTCCGAGATTACTTATGCCTCCTTCACTGAAACTGTTAACTGTTTCGCCGCTGCGGACCAATCGGTTTTCCATCTTGTGATGTGCGGGCCTGTGCTTCATGGCTGCAAGTTTAGCAGAATAGATGTTGGATGTCCACGCCTCAATGATGTCGGCGATGATAGACGTGTTTCTTCATGATTTGCAGTTTTATATCGTCCTGCGCCGCGTGTGCTTTAAGGGTGCTGTCACATTCGCTTCTTTAGTGCCTGGATACTCAACTGTGTTGCCCTAAAACTTCCAATGAAGTATTCAGACGAATCTTTCTTCACATCCTCTTGACAGTGGGAGACCAGAAATGTTGCTCTGCGTAACGCCATTACTTTTAGTTTGTGTACAACATTTTGAGTTTGCCTTTGGTGATGTTGTGCTGTGGAGTCTGCTAATCTACATGGATACTTCTGACAGATTGCTGATGTCAAAGCGCATTGGGCCTGCTGCCAGCAGGGAAGTGCGCTATACAAGTGTTTCTATATTATTATTATATCCTACCTGCATTTTTTTAAGCTGTACCTGCCCAACCCACGTCCTCGCCACATAAATCGTATATCAGCTACTTACCCTAATTATGATCAATCTTACACTTGACACAGATTAACGGGCAAACACGAAAAGTAGTCCAACTCATTCACTCCTTACAGTACAGGGAGCTCTGCAGCTGGCGTCTGTGTTCAGGAGCCACATGGTCCTGCAGCGCGCCCCGCAAAGTGCCGTCATCTGGGGCAATGCGACCGTCGAGGGCGACAAGGTTACTGCACAAGTCATCGGCCCAGGCGTAGACATCGCCCCTCTCGTCACTACCGTCTCCCAGGGCGTGTGGAAACTCAAGCTGCAGCCTGTCTCATCCCCAGGACCCTTCACCATCAACATCACGTCTAGTGAGGGTCACGTGATCTTGACCGACGTGCTGTTCGGTGACGTGTGGCTGTGTTCCGGTCAGAGCAACATGTATTTTCAGATGAGTCAGGTGAGTCCCAGACTGAGTCCTGGGGAGGGGGACACGTGCTTTATGAGGAGGTGAATTAGAGATCTAGTCCAGGACACCTCGGATAAAAAAAAAGATTTAACAGTACATTTACATAATACGTGTGCTTACGCAATTCTGTGCCAAATTCCGAGTTTTCACTTCCGATTTTGAGAGAAGAAATGCCGTTTGCTACAGCGGATTATAATACTGAAAAACAAATTTGTTATCTTGGGCTAAGATTATCGAATTGGGGGAATCGGATAGTGGAATTCGGACACCCAAGGTGCCACTGTATGATCCGTGTATATTTCCCAGTAAATGAAATGTCTGAACTCCAGGACTGAATGTGTGTCCTTGGTGATGGAGAGGACGTTAGAAGCCGTCGGACAGACTTGTACACAGCGCTCAGCACACGTGATCGTGGCGCATGCGTTCGTGATGTGCAGGTCATGAACAACACCGCCGAGCTCCAGACCGCACACAACTTTTCAAACATCCGCTTCACCAGGGCGAAGCGAGTGGACTCTGCCACGCCCAGATTGGCCATGTCTTTCGATATACCCTGGACTGGACCGGAAAATACCAGTAAGTGGACTGAGCTAGATGCTTTTAGTAAGTGGAGTGTGCCGGGTAATATTTGTAAGTAAAATGTACCAGATAGTGTTCTCAGATGGAGTGGATCAAATAAGACCGAACAGCATTATTAAGAGTACTGACGAGGTAGCATTAGTAAGTGGGCTTATTAATATTATTAGTTGTTCTTGGACAGATCATTTTAGTAAGTTATTAGAACCAGATACTATTAGAAAAACATTGGAGCAGAAAATATTATTAAGTGCGATAATAGGAAGTGCGATAATAGGAAGTGCGATAATAGGAAGTGTTCTGGGTCAGGTAATTGCTAGTAAATGGACTGAAGCAAATAATATTAATAAGAGAACTGAGCCGGACTGAGTGAACACGTACAGCTGCTATGTTGGCGAGATATTATTTGACAGATTTAAGTGGAAACGGGATAACACTAGTACCGCCTTATATTATTACTGGGTGCTCGAGTTAGTAACATCAATGTTATTTGAAGTAAAGTGGTAAAAGAAAAAGAAAAAAAATGTTATCTTGTAACTTTCCTCCCAAAACGTTAGTGAGACTAGCTTGGAGTTTTAACCAATAATAAACTGTTGACATGATCAGTGTTTCCAGCAGCACCAGTAAGTACCAGTCTAGGATTTCAGAATGATTCAAAAACGGGAATCTTTTTTCCTGCCAGGTCTTTTGCCAAAAATTTCTGCCGTGTGCTGGCTGTTTGCCGAGTACCTGTACCCTCATATAGACCACCCCATTGGCCTGATTGAATCTTCATGGGGAGGAACAATCATCGAGGCCTGGTCTTCCCCTGAGGCCCTCCATAACTGCTCTTCCAGCAAAAAGCGGTGAGCACCTCCAAGGAATGGTTTATGGGCTTTGTTGGTATGCTGGTACTTAAATCCTTTCAGTGATCCTGTAATTGTGTTTTTGCGATATTACGGTCACAGGCAGAATCTTGTTGCTATTTTTGATGATAGGAATGATGTTACGTTTGGTGTTGATGTTAGTGTTAGAGGTGGTGGTGTTGCCGGTGGTTGTGATGGTGCTGTTATTGTTGGTTATGTTGGTGACTGGAAGGATTAGCGTTTCTACGGAAGGATTCTCAAATCACACAGTATAATTACTAGGTGATCGCGTCACCACCAAGCTGACAAAGATAAATTAGAAATCCCCAAGTTTGTATACCTAATGTTCGTTTAAACAGGGCCCTAAGTTTATTCAAAGCCGGACAATCAGGCTTTAACTTAAGCCGCATAATCTTAGACTATACATGTTGGCCACATTTAATACTTTCTTATAAATTCTCCGAAATCGGGTTTTTTTGTGGTTGTGAGATAAATAATCAGATGGCCACTTAAGCATCTATTAAGATCTCCTTGTCCGAAGTAGCTAATATTCACAGAATTTTATTACCATTGTTGACAAAGACTAGTTTTACGGTTATGAGTTGGGTAAAATTGGGCCTTTTCATATGTGTATGTATGGATAGGTCAGTTTATGGCGAACTAATGGTTATCAGTGATACAGGGCACCAAACGATCACTCCGCCTTATGGAATGGCATGATCAACCCTCTTCTTGGTATGACCTTGTATGGGGCCTTGTGGTACCAAGGTAATGCGGAGTTTTAAAACAGCAGAGCCTGCATTTTTTTCTCCATTTAGTTATGTCTAAATCTGATTTAACTTTGAGCGTGAGTAGATAGATAGATAGATAGATAGATAGATAGATAGATAGATAGATAGATTTCGTAAATATCATTCATTTCAGATTCTCCAACAATGTTTTTCTTTCATCACTACTTGAAGTATTACTGGATTCCTCCTACTAGGTCTAGTTAAGAGCAGTTTTGTTTCTAATGATTGGGCAAAGCTCTGTGCAAGATACTACTTCCCAAATTCTGGGTGAATATCCCCATTCTGTTATCAAGATACACGCTTATGATGATCATCATGTACAACAAGAGGGCAACAATACAGACATGACGACTATATGCTTAAGTTGTCAACGAGAACCAGGACACTAAACAGACGTAGCGAATCTGTACACAAACATAACCTGTTTCTGTATATGGTGATGTTTGTAGGCATGTGTCTGAAAAAAAGTATGGGAGAATTGACCCAGATTTTGTACTGCTTTACTTAGTCATTAGAAAAATAATTTGCACCTTGCTATTCCTTGAAAACATAACAGGAAAAACTTTCATCAGGTGAGACCAACGCCCACCGCTCGTCAACATATTCGTGCTCGATAAAAGCTATGCTCTCAAGCTGGCGGTCTGCCTTCAACGATCGCTCCTTGGGCGAAACACCAGTCGACTTCCCCTTTGGCTACGTGCAGGTAACTGTTTTGATATCGGGTGGTCTGACGTGATGCCAATATCGTTTTGTACACGACTGTTCTAAATAACTAAGATGGCGAAGATATTTAAAGGAACGTAAACGTTCTCCCCATTTTCTCAGTAGTCTGTATAAAAAAAACATAAAAAAACAACAACAACAATAAAACGAGCGCACAGGCCTGTAAATGTAGACTGATTTTCTCCATCGTGTGTGGGGATAGCATTTGTAAGTTTGGACAATTTGTAAGAGAGAGAGGGGTACTGTTATGTGTTTCTTGTGTAGTTAAGTTACGCATGTCTGATTGTTATTTTTTTCTCCTAATTTTATGCTCACTATTTTTTTCAAAATCAGACTTGTTTGTTTCTGTTGTAATCTTTCTTATATTTTTTGTATGGCTGTTGCGACAAGAGTAGTACGCATGTAACCTACTCGTAAATGGTTTCTGACAATCTTTATTGTGATACATACCTAACACTGGGTTATCATCTCTCCTGTCTGCGTTTGTACATTAAAACGAAGAATGGTAATGATATAAGAAGACTACCCGCTACCCCACGAAACCTTACTTCTATGTACACCCATGGTCACACGATCAGCTGGCAGGTGACGTAAGAGGTGACGGAGTCGGTACTTTTCCGGGTGAGAGGTGGGCGCAGACGGCCGGGTACGGGTACAGTCCTAATCCCACCCTACCCAAGACGTTTATGGCCGTTGCTATGGACCTACCCGACTACAGTTCACCATATGGAACGTAAGTACTCAACAGCAGCAGTGTAAGCGTCGATGTCAATTTGTGTCATGGAAACAGGGCTAATGAAAACCTCGTTTTTGATAAGCTTTAACATTTGTAATGCAATGAGAGGACTCCTTCCGAGTCTTTTTTTGTCCTTTGTTTTTTTTCTGTGCATTTTTCTATTTTTCGTTTTATTTCTTGTTTTCATTTGGTGCATTGTCTTCCCCTCACCCCTCGTTTCTAAAAGCGATCCATCATAATTTGAAAACGTGCATCTAAGAAAGGTATGATCGGTTTTATAAATAAAAAAAACACGATTTAAGGCGGGAACCGATTCGCTTAAAGATCATATTCCGGCCACTAGCAAGGCGTTTTCTTTTGTTTTTTGTTTATATTTTTTTGTAGACTTCATCCTCGCTACAAGCAGGACGTGTCACAAAGGCTGATGCTGGGCGCCCTGAATGTGGCCTATGGTCACAGTGATGTGGTCTTCCAGGGCCCGTTCCCCAGCAAGTTCCAGATTGACGCCACTCAGCACACACTCACCATTGAGTACGACAATGGGCGAACCCCTCTAGAGATCAGGAACAATACAGGCTTCGAGGTAATGTCATCATGAACAGCATCATCAATCCTCTCGGCGCAATAATACTTTATTGACCTTGAGTAACAAAAAAAGTAAAAGAAAAAGAAGATATGTTTGTGCAGGAATATCGGCATCCAGAAAAAAACAAAGGCTTATATCTTGACACGTGAAAAGCCTATAGAAACGATAGGACAATTTGTGTTTGTATTAATCTTTTGATCTGATCTTCGATTCCCTTCCTTAGGTCTGCTGCAGTAACGTGTCCGCTACAGCTTGCAGCGATTCAAGAGATCACTGGGTCGCCGCGCCAATCACCCTCCACGACGCCAGTCACGTGACTGTATCGACATCAGGCTGTGGGTTAAACAAGACGACGGGACTGCGTTACGGGTGGCGAACGAGTCCATGCGACTACAAACTCTGTGCCGTCTACGGTGCACAATCAGACCTACCTGCTCCCCCGTACATAACTCACACGCTCCCTCAATAATGCGCTCGTTATATACAATCAATCAATCAATCAATCAATCAATCGGGGAAAAGATGCGTTTCCACTTGATTTTGTAATCTGGTCTCCGTGTAGCTGAACTTTAAGACGCCTCAGAACCCCTCGCTTCAAAAACCTTCATCCTCTACTAACCTCCATTCAAAAGCGAATTATAA
This sequence comes from Marisa cornuarietis, assembly GCA_004794655.1. Lineage (NCBI taxonomy): Eukaryota > Metazoa > Mollusca > Gastropoda > Architaenioglossa > Ampullariidae > Marisa > Marisa cornuarietis. The sequence goes on from SMMW01000616.1 coordinate 939,782, forward strand.
TCACCAGAACTTCTTTGGAACACCGCAGTGCATTTCTCACAATGTGTCCATTTCTGACCAATGTTAGCTGCAAACTTAAACTGGGAACATTATTTTAACTATACGAATTACAATTAAGAATTTCATTACCAAAGTTTCGAGAGAAAAGACTATATTTTTTTCCATATGAGGACCGTGGAAGTAAAGTCACAAGAAGATGTCCTGGGCCAACAAAAATCTAGTTATCAAGGCCCTGCATGGGGATGCTATATATCTTATTTAAAAGGCTTACAGCCTGGTAATGTCTTAATGGAGGGCTAAATCGAGTTAAAAACTAAACTTATCAAACTGGCATGCTTACGGGATACAGGGTTACCATTTTTCTGTAACAAAAAATGCGCTTTTTAATAGAAAAAACTTGAAAATGGCTTATCGACCTGTTTATAGGTTAAAAATGTTCAAAGCCTTTTATCTGGCGAACGGAAAAAGAGATTTTACTCAGAGTTTGAGAATAAGAATCTTATAATGAAGCAAACCAACTCACTCAAAAATAAATTTTCCTCTGTTTAGCCTTTAGAATATAAAGACCAGTGAGCGATAGGCCCCACATTGATAGGGAGATCATGATTGCCAGACTTATTTATAAAGTTCACCGGTTCCAAAAATAATCTGATAAGGTGGAAGTACCCTAGCGGGTGGACCAGCGAGTGGTCAGCTTTTGTGCTGAATACTTATTTTAAGCAGGTTTTTGTTTTGAAGCATTACCGATATATGTCGAAACATAACCAATGTATGTTGGTGCAATCCCAAAGTATGTTGTGCCACTCGTTTACATCATTCTACCTGTACGGCTGTACCGTATGTACCTACCTGTCGTCTCTCTCTTACAGTCTTTCACACTCTCTTCTTCCCTTTTTCACTTTTTCTTACTCTCACACTCTTTCTTGCTATCTTTCTTACTCACTCGTTTTCTTTATCTCCCTTTTTATTCTCTCTTTTTCTTTCGTGACACCCTTTTTAGGTTCGGATGAGTTAACCCTGTTAACGTGATACTTAATAATTCCTTAGCTGCTGGCTCGGGGTAAAAAAAAATTCCCGTCCCTTCTCTCTCCCTCTTTACCTTTCTTTCTCACATTCTGTCCCTCTTTCGTGATACCAGTCTTTGCATTTTGTTGCTGGCTTGACATGAAGCAGAGCCCTTGGCACCTGTGTTTTTGTATCGCTCTAGTTTAGGGTGGACAACGTCCGTCCCGCGGAAGTCACCTGCAGATTTAAGTAAATCTATAAGAATTTTTAACAGCTTAATTTTATATCAAATTAATCATATTAATAATGTAAACTTTGGGGGGCAAGCAAGACACGTCCATCAAAGGATAGACAGGACGTATACGAGTTTAGAACATGACGGAAGAGATGCTTATGGACAATTTTTAAGAATTATACATGCATGTGACCTTCGCCTCAAGCCGTGGATCAACCACTTCCAGTTTGATAACGGGTGTTGATACGTGTAATGTTTCTCGACCATGTCGGCTCATACAATAAAACATGATCATCGACATCGCTGTGTACATTAGCGAGCAGCTCAGGCATATGAATGTCGAACATTATCCTTTCATGGATTTCAAAAGGATAAACAAATGAAAAAGTTTTGGCTGGTAAATATTCGTTGGATTTATTATTTTATTTGTGCTTGTGCAAGCATGTCTGTATGTGAAGCATGTGAGCAGACACTTTGTAAATGCCATTTGATCTCTTCCATCAGGAGAAGGTATGACTAAACAGTCATGATGATTATTGCTGTTATTAATAATGTACTTTCACTGCATAAGCAAAAGCAACAAATTGTGCATTAGGAATAAAAGGTTTTGTTGCTTCATATTGACTCCTCTAGGAACTTTCTAATTATAAACATATATTTTACAGACTCTAAACAGTTGTTGTTTCGTTATACTTTCCTAGATGCAGAACATATATTTCGTGCAACTTCTTACGAAAAAGTGGATTGTGCTGACTCTGTAGTGTAGTGTCAGGCAGGTGGGTTGTATATGCTGAAAAGTGTTAACACCCTATAGCGAAACTACAGCTTCTCAGTCGGAGTGATCCTAAAAGACCTCTACCTGCTGTTCTGTCTTTGTGCCTCATAAACAGACTTTTTCCTCGCCTTTTCATTACAAGAAGCCAGGTGTTTCTCGTGCAGCGATGGATAAGGAATAGATATGTCATCTTGTTTTCTTGACCTACTTTAAGATGTTTCAGTATTTGAATGAGACTCCATTTAGACGTCCTTGGACTCACACTTTAGTGTTCAGTCAAACTTTTTCACTCTGACAGGTTTAATATTTGTCGACAACAGTCTACTAGCTTCATAAAATTCCAGGTGAAAACGCTTTTGCGCAAACATTTGATAAAATTGCCTGAAAACAAAAGATGGGTCCCTGCTCATTTTGTCTTCTGTTCGATCTGGAATGAACCACCTAATCAAAGCGCTATAATGTAGATTAATGCAACATATATTAGTCTGGCAGTGGTCTATCGTTCTAAGCCTGTCCACCGTCTAGAACACTTGTTCAATCCACAGTGGCTGCCGCCTTAGAGCCAGGTTGTGCACTCAGCTCTCTCACACGAACAGCAGAACATAGTACAAGAAATTTCACCACATGCCCTAAGGAAAAAAAAGGAGAAGGGACATCTTCTAAACACGATGTCAAAGAACATTCTAGTCGACCCGAATATTGTGCGTGCACGTGAATAGATTACCCTCGAAAAGGGAGACCATCCCAAGCCCCACAATGCTAGCCAGCGTTTTTGTCCAATATTCTTATCTTGGTTGAAGGACTATTTAATCGTCTTGTGGTCTCTGAACAGTCCGGCCTTTGTGCATCATTTTTACATTTTAAACTTGCAAAAGGACAGATAAATTTACTGCTGTTTTCCGTTTCTACAGCTGAAAAGTCTGCACAGAAATGTGGGGAATCGTGTTATGTCTCTTGTGCATCTCTTGCTCAAATGGTAAGTGAATTCCACTGAAATGAACGGTAAATAAAAGATAAACGGTTACTGTTTTTCTCTTAAAATTACGCAATGTAATAAAGTGACTTAATAAATAAGACATCTAGGTAATAAATAAGGATTTTGGATAAGTAAGGAATTTAGGTAATAAATAATATATTTAGGTAATAAATAAGACATTAGCGTAAGCAAATTAGACCGGATAATTATTTAAGCCCACTGTCTTCCATCCTCTACATCATCCACCCACCCTCAAACAAGAAAAAAACACCGAAAGGAATAAACTGAATTCAACAGCTAATTTCGGACAACTGTAACAGCTGGGAACGAGGAACGTAATGATTTCCTACGTGCATATATCGCAATTTAAAACTGATATGTCTGCCATGTTAACTTACTACTGGAGGTTCCTCGCTATCCTGATTAACGATGAACAGTGAACTATGATCAGTATTATTGTACGAATTACTTTTAAGAAATTTAAACTCCTTTATTTTTTCACGCTCCTTTTCTGAGGTGTTTATGGCATTCACGTTGGCACACAGATTCACAAACTTCTCGTCAACAGTTGTAAAGAAAGTCACATGATATTTTTTGTTTAAGCTGTACATATCCAACCCACGTCTTCACATATGACGCCTCCCCTAATTTCGATCAATCTTTTCAATAAACATTTCCTTTAAGACTGTTAGCTTTCCCGGAACATTGATCACCCCCTACCCACTGCATCTGTTGGTAATATAGTCCGACATATTCACTCCTTCCAGTGCAGGGAGCTCTGCAGCTGGCGTCTGTGTTCGGCAACCACATGGTCCTGCAGCGCTGCCCACAAAGTGCCGTCATCTGGGGCAATGCGACCGTCGAGGGCGACAAGGTTACTGCACAGGTCATCGGCCCAGGCGTAGACATCGCCCCTGTCGTCACTACGGTCTCCCAGGGCGTGTGGAAACTCAAGCTGAAGCCTGTCTCATCCCCAGGACCCTTCACCATCAACATCACGTCCAGCGAGGGTCACGTGACCTTGACCGACGTGCTGTTCGGTTACGTGTGGCTGTGTTCCGGTCAGAGCAACATGAATTTTCAGATGAGTCAGGTGAGTCACAGACTGAGTCCTTGGAAGGAGACACATGTTTTATGATAAGCCAGCTGCGCTACATATTGAGTCCAGGAAAGAGGAAAAGATTGTCCACAAAAAGAGCAGAAGACAGAGAGAAAGGAAAGAACAAAACGCAGACAGACTGACAGAAACAAAAGGTATACATTTTGGATACTGAGACTTGATTGTATATTCGCAACATATATGCGTGGTCACAAAAATCGATGCCAGATTCTGTGTCGTATCCTATCGGGGTATGTGGTTTGCCGTTTGCTACAGTGGGCTCTATCAAATGAATAGCAGGTTAGGCGAATATATTTCAGCGGGTTAGACGATTAATGTAAGTTACAGCAGGAAAACACGAGGCCAACTGTCTGTCCCATATATCACCTTGTAAATGAAGTCTGTGAGCTCTAGACCTGAGTGTGTGTCCTTGGTGATGGAGAGGACGTTGGAAGCTTTCTGACAGACTTGTACACAGCGCTGAACACACGTGATCGTGGCGCATGCGCTCGTGATGTGCAGGTCATGAACTACACCGCCGAGCTCCAGACCGCGCACAGCTTTCCGAACATCCGCTTCACCAAGGGGGCGACAGTTGACTCTGCCACGCCCAAACTGACCACGTCTTTCAGTATACCCTGGTCTGGACCGGAGAATACCGGTAAGTGGACTGGGCCAGATAAGGCCAGATAAAGTCGAGTCGAGTTGGACAGAGATTCGCAAGTAAAGTGGACCAGATAATATTAATAAATGGAGTGGATCCGATAATAAGTGTGCTGGACCAAACAGTATTAGTAAGAGAACTGAGGAGACACCTTTAGCAAGGGTTTATTAATATTATCAAAGAACTTCGACAGACCATTTTGGTAAGTTACTAAAACTAGTTATTATAAATAAACTGGAACAGACTATTATTATTTAGTGCAAAGGGTACGATATTGGTAGTGAATGTGATCTATCCGGTAATATAATAAAGTAAATCGACCGAAGCACTTAATATTAATAAGAGAGCTGACCCGTACTGAGTGAACTCGGACAGCAGGTATCTTGGTCACATATTATTTGAGATATTGGAAATCCGATAACACTAATACGCACTATATTATTATTGGTTACTGAAGTTAGTAATACCAATTAAATGCCATTTAGAAATGAGGGAAAGTGTTAAACGGAAAAGAAAAATGATCTTTTATAAAAATAATTACCTTTCAGATTACCTTCTAAAAATCACTAAAACAGCAAAGTTCTAGTAAAGGGATCCTAAGACTAACTTGTAAGCTGTTGAGACAGTCCGTGTTTCCAGCATCACTAGCAAGTACACACCTTGGACTTCAGAATGATTTTTAAAAAAATTCATGGGCATGTTTGTTTCTGCCAGCCGCTTTACGAGCATTTTCTGCTGTGTGCTGGCTGTTTGCCGAGTACCTGTACCCTCATATAGGCCTCCCCATTGGTCTGATCGAATCTTCATGGGGAGGAACAATCATCGAGGCCTGGTCCTCCCCTGAGGCCCTCCATAACTGCTCTTCCAGCAAAAAGCGGTGAGCACCTCCAAGGAATGGTTTATATGGTTTAAGGGTACTGGGACGAGGTACATGTGAGGTTTTAAAAGAGAAGCCTTAAATCACCAGTATCAAGTGCAAGTCGACCATTCAAAGAGCTAGTTTAATTAAAGCTTGTGACTTGTGACATAAGATTCATTTTCAAGACTTCCTATGCACCCCTAGTCCGACTTAAGACTGTATAAAAGGCACAGAATTTTATTACATTTGTTGACAAAGACTAGTTAACGGTTATGAGAGGGGTAAACTTTGTCCAGTTTCTGGCAAGCTAATGTTTATGAATGATACAGGGCAGCAAACGATCACTCTGCCTTATGGAATGGCATGATCAACCCTCTTCTTGGTACAACTTTGTATGGGGCTTTGTGGTATCAAGGTAATGCGGAGTTTTCAAAGAGCCTGACATTTTTCTCCTTTTAGCTACGTCCAAATCTTGTTTTAACTCTTAAAGCGCGTAGTTAGATAGTATTAGTAAATATCATAATCATTAGATTATTCAACTTGATGTTTTTCTTTCGTCACTGCTTGACTGTCTACTGGATTTCTCCTTGTAGTTCTAGTTGAGAGCAATTTTGTTTCTAATGACTGCGCAAAGCTCTGTGCAAGATACTACTTCCCAAATACTGGGTGAATACCTTCATTCTTTTATCAAGATACAATTTTATGAAGATCATCGTGCACAACAAGAGGTCAACAATACAGAAATGATGGTTGTATACTTAAGTCTCAAGTGGAAAACTGAGACCTTCTGTTAGAGAGGCGTATGAAACTGTGTACAAACGTGACCTCACGAGTTTGACCTCTTTCTGTATATGATGATGTTTGTAGGCGGGTATCTAAAAACAACGGAAGGAAGAATTTAACCAAAATTTGCACTGCTTTACCCAGTCTTTAGAAAATAATTTACACTGCACTATTCCTTCAAAACACAACAGCAAAATCTTCCATCAGGTGAATCCAACGCCGCCGGCTCGTCAAGATATTCGTGTCAGATAAAAGCTATGCTTTCAAGCTGGCGGTCTGTCTTCAACAATCGCTCCCTGGGAGAAACACCAGACGACTTCCCCTTTGGTTATGTGCAGGTAACTCTTATCAACAAAATTTCTAAGCGGATGTTTTGCTGACGTTATAAGAAAGCAGCAGTAAAAATAGCACAGAGGCTTGTAAATGTACACTGCTTTTTCTAGAAAAAAATATATATTTGAGTGTGAGTGAGAGAGAGTATGTTTGTGATAGTATTTGTATCTTTTTATTACTTCCTTTATTGGCCGTGTGATGTGGAAATCCAGGACCAATTTTCCCGTCCTCTTAAATATTTTTTTTTCATCAATTTTCTGCCATTACGATTGACAGCTTCGGGCAAGCCGCAGGCGTGAGATTCACTTGCATTTGTTTTTAAAATTCGTAATTGTGTTCCGCGTCAAGCACTACATTTAGGAGGAGTATAGATGCCTCCTACTTTTTCTTACATTAAAACGAGGAAAAGGTGATGAGGGAAAAAAAGCGTCCTAGTACCCCACAAACTGTATTTCTATATACACCCGTGGTCACCCTCTATCAGCTGGCAGGCAACGCAAAAGGTGACGGGGTCGGTACTTTTCCGGGTGAGAGGTGGGCGCAGACGGCCGGGTACGGGTACAGTCCGAATCCCGCCCTACCCAAGACGTTTATGGCCGTGGCCATGGACCTGCCGGACTACAGTTCACCTTATGGAACGTAAGTACTGAGCACCAGCAGTGTTCGGGTCGATGTCTGCAAGCAGGGTTTAAGAAAACGTCGTGTGTGTGTGTAGCCTTCACATTTGTAACTAATTGAGAGGAAGAGAAGAGGCTGACTCATTCGGACTCTCTCTTCCTTATTTCTCTTTTTCAACTCGACAAAATTGAAAACTTTGAAACTTTGCACCTGAGAAAGTTATGGTCAGCCTTATAAATGGACGAACGACGCAAGGCTGGACTTTACTTTCTACTTTCTTTACTTATATCTGAATATCACAAACCTCCACGCATGCTGTATAATTAACTAGAGAAAAAATTGGATGTAATCTAATCCAGGTGTGTCTTAGAGTCTGTAGAGTCCATATTAGCGGATATTAGCATGCCACTTTTTTTTGGTTAGAATCCATCCCCGCTTCAAGCAGGATGTATCACAGAGGCTGATGTTGGGCGCTCTGAATGTGGCCTATGGTCACAGTGATGTGGTCTTCCAGGGCCCGTTCCCCAGCAAGTTCCAGCTGGACGCCACTAAACACACACTCACCATTGAGTACGACAATGGGCGAACCCCTCTAGAGATCAGAAACAATACAGGCTTCGAGGTAATTTCATTATGATGATCGTCATCAGCCCCTACGGCGAGATAATAATTTATTGAATGAGAAAAATAAAAAGAAACAGAAAACATCTTTGTCCAAGGATATCGATATCCAGAAAACCCAAGACTTAATATCTTGGCTTATAATGAATACAAATGATAGGAAAATTTGTGTTTGTACTAATCCTTTTGATCTGATCTTCGATTCCCTTCCTTAGGTCTGCTGCAGTAACGTGTCCGCTACAGCTTGCAGTGATTCAAGAGATCACTGGGTCGCCGCGCCAATCACCCTTCACGACGCCAGTCACGTGACTGTATCGACATCAGGCTGTGGGACAAACAAGGCGACGGGACTGCGTTACGAGTGGCGAACGAGTCCATGCGACTACAAACTCTGTGCCGTCTACGGTGCACAATCAGACCTACCTGCTCCCCCGTACATAACTCACACTCTCCCTCAGTAATCCGCTCGGTGCACACAATCCCCAAACCCACCACTTAGTAGAACTACTACTACTACTAATAATAATAAGCTTTCTAGAATGGTGAGTTTTGATATAAAAGCTTACAAAATATTGGTTTTAGGATGTTTTCACTTCGAAAAATCGTTGATTTGAATAGTGAACACTAATGCACTTTCGCTCCATAAGAACCCCCCCCCCAAAAAAAAAAGGCTAGAAAGTTGACTTTATGTGCCCGCTATTATTTCAACAAGATGTGCAAGATCCAGAAAGATGGATGAGTGGGATTTGGGTAAACAAAATATGAAATTAACTACATATGACAAGAAGGGTTTTATTTTAACGTAACTTCCTGATAAACTTGAATAATAGCTGTGTAATTACAACGCAATATGATAAAGAATTTACCCAAATGCTGCATGAAGTGCGTTTTAGAAACTCACAAAACCAAAACCGTGCAGAATTAAAACTCCTAGTTTTAATTACAAAATATAGCCTGTTACATTATCTTTGCAAGTTCAGCAAGACACAAAGGGTGGGATGTGAGTAGGAAGGAGCCTGACAATAACTTCCTGTGACAATGAGCTCTCTTCCCACCCGTAAGTTAAATATAGGAAAACGTTCAGATATGCAGAAGAATGCAAATACAACCTGATATAATAGAGAATTTACAGAAATACGATACAAAGAGCATTTCACAGATTCACTAAGCTGACTACTAGCAACACCGCCCAGAGTTCCTTTTCGTTCAGTCGTGTTCTGGAAACCAATTTAGCATTATTATTATTATTATTATAATAAATAATAAATGTTAAGGATCAGTGATTCCCCCCTACCCCCTTGCAATTTCAAAGTTTAAATCTTTTGCTGGCAGCTGACTGATCACCCTTGACTGTTGTCTTTAATTTAATGAGGCTCGTTGGACCGGGTGCACAAGATAATTCTAAAATTTAAACTGTTCTATAAAAACACATGTATATATATTCTTTTCAAAACTTGCTTCTAACGCATAAAGATGTGTTGTACGGGCGTTTTAGCAAAATTCTAAAAGTGGTTTTCTAAACTTAAAACAGATACGACCTATTTTTTAACTGGCTTAGACAGTTTTAACAGTGATGATGCGGTTATATTATCACAATACACTTCAGGGAAGGTCTCGAGATGTTTACAACCAAACAAGAGACTATGATGGTACTGGTACAGGGGCAGGCCAGATCAAAGTTTTTATTTGACAGAAGAGTTTAAAAAATCACAACTTTGCATTTAGTTTCCTTATTAATCAAACAGGGAAAAAAATTAGATCAATAAATAATATGAATAACAAGATTTCTACCTACACTCAGTTCTAACCTTCCTAATCGAACTTTGATTCATAAATCAACTCTCAACTTTGCTGAGTTCTGTTTGACTGGTGAAAACCAGTGCAGCTGGAAGACTGCATGTGGAAACAACAGGTCCAACAAAACATTCCTGCAAATTTACATTTTTGCTAGTAACAAACGTCAAACATTATTTTCGACTGAACGAGCAGATTATTCACTCAAAATACATTCCATCGTTATGCTATATAAAACATAATGATATATATATATATGTGGGACTGCTCGGTCGCAACCACTGGCATACCTAGTGAACGCAAGAGAGTGATTGTGTGAATGGGAGGGGGTCTACTGTGCGTATATCTGTGTGTATGGGAGAGTTATTGTTGGTAAAATGTGGCCATTATCAAGTCAAGTTCCTCGTGCTATGTCACTTGGCGAATAAAAGGAATTATTATTATTATTATTATTATATGTATGTATGTATGTGTTTGAATGTGAGAGCGATTATTCCTTTAACCCCAAAGTAAATGTTTTGGTTGTTGTTAGCTATTGTAATTTAATCAATTACCTTTAAGGAACACATTTTTATCTTGTCTACACAAATAAAACAACATTATCATCCTTTTGAATACGCAAACATCCGTTCCAACTCAAATCATTTTAGCGTGCTAATAATCTTGCAACAATATGACTTATTCAGAATAATAATAACCAGGTTTACTTACCTGAGATAAGCGTGCTGAGACTGTAGGTTGCTGCTAACAAGTTCATTGGAGGATAGTGTGTGTGTGTGTGTGTGTGTGTGTGTGTGTGTGTGTGTGTGTGTGTGTGTGTGTGTGTGTCTATTCGCCTAATGGCTTGAGGGGACGGCTCTCGTTTTTTGTCGGTTTTTTTTGTATCGTCCGTGGTATTTTGAGTTTCGGCAACCCTTATTATGAAGAAGTCGCCATCCTTGCTCCTCTACAAGACTGCTGCATGTTGAGGACGTCCACTTGGAACAGCCTGCAGCTGTTGCGGGATGGTGTTCTCAGCAGGGCCATGAAAGAGGTGTCGCGATCCGACCCCATCCGCCCGGTCTTGATAGACAGCCATTTCCCGGCACTGGACAGAGGGCTGAAGAAAGTATTTCAGGAACTGGATATATGCGTGCAGACAACTGGCTTGGACAATGTGCTAGTCGATGATGGCCTTTGATAAAATCTTATTGAATTTAGAATTCATGACTGGCGCAGTGGTGTGGGACTTTTGTTTATCAGTGAACTTGAGCGTGTGCTGGCGTTCCAGTGAAACTTGTGCCTTCTGTTGGATGTTGCATTTTCTGTGGAGTGTATGACATGTTGGATATTTGTTCTATGGAGTGTATTCCGGCTTGTATGACATGTCGGATATTTGTGCTGAGGACTGTTTTCTTGCTGGGTGTGGACGCTGCCCTGTGACGTAGAGGAGACGGCCCGCTACACACCCACATTTTGTCGTCATCTTATTTTGACGTCAGCGCCTTGAGCTGTCCACAGGCCAGGATGTGGCGCTATACAAGCCAACATCATTATTTCATTATTGTTTGTAGCCTCGTTTACAGATTTTCAATTGGGTTGAGCAAACTGTTACCGACTGCTGGCTTCATGTGTTTCCTCGTCCGATTCGTCCTTCTATAGACATTACATTTGCATGTTACTTTGCGTGCGTCCGTGTACGTGTTTTTATTATTGTCCAGAGGTTTTTCTTGTGTGTGTGTGGGGGGGAGGTTATTAATTTTGTTGATATATCTCTGTACCATTGTTTGTGGACATGTTTTAGTCTGTTTCACTTTGTCGGTTGAGTAAATTTGTGTCTTTGAATTTCTCTGTAAAGCGCATTGAGCCTTCTGTAAATCAAGGAAATGCGCTAGATAAATTTCTGTTATTATTATTATTATTTAGTTTCCTAAGTAACAGTCTCGTACGTTGATGGCTGTTTGAAGTTCTTTGTCGAGCTATGTGAGCTTACTGGTGTATATAAAAAAATTTGGCTAGCAACAGTGCGTATTTGTTGTTTAGCCAGAAACTGGTTATAGGAGTAAGGAAATGTTTTCTGAAGGTCTATTATGCTGTATACTTTATTGAAAGCAGAGTTCTAGAGACCGGCAAGAAACTCCGATTTCACAAAAAATTAAGAATAAGCAATTAAGTGAGAGAGACAGAGAGTTCACAATTCAGCAACAACAACAAAAAAAAACAATTAAAAGATTGGTCTGGAAGTACATTTATCAAGTTTCAGTGCCTAAACATTGTGATGTAACAATTGTACATCAAAGTTCTCGAGGGTTAAGCGTTACAGTTCACGCACTCTTTGCATTACAGAGGGATGGTGTGAGTTAAGTAAGGGGGAGCAGGTAGACCAGAACCGGCACCATAGACGGCACAGTGTTTGTAGGGACATGGACTGGTCCTCCACGCGTAGCGCAGTCCCGTTGCTTTGTAGGTTCCACAGCCCGAGGTCGACACAGTCACGTGACTTGTGTCGTGATGGGTGATTGGCGCAGCAAACCAGTGGTCGTGTCCCTCAGTGCACTTAGTAGCAGCTGCTGAGCTACAGCAGACCTTGACAAGGACATTTGACAAAAAGTACCATCACAGAGTCGTCAATAGGTTTTATGTCTATTTGCCTCTCTGTGGGTTTTATTTGCCTTTTTTGTTTGGTTTTTGGTTTATTAGTTTACCTGCCAAATGCTAAGCTCCCTCTCTCTACTAATATGCTTATGTACTTTATAGTTGAAAGCGTATTTTAATCAAACACGAAATTTTCTTAAAATAATTATTAATGATGTTATTGACTAGCAAGAAGAAACTGAGTAGAAAGTAGTAACATACTTCGAATCCTGTATCGTTCCTGATCTCTAGAGGAGTTCGTCCGCTGTCGTACTCAATGGTGAGTGTGTGTTGAGCAGCGTCAAGCTGGAACTTGCTGGGGAACGGGCCCTGGAAGACCACATCACTGTGACCATAGGCCACATTCAGGGCGCCCAGCAGCAGCCTCTGTGACACGTCCTGCTTGAAGCGGGGATGGATTCTGGGGGGAAAAAGTGTCTTGCTTGTAGATAGGGTATATATTCGAGAAACAGACACGATTTTTTAATAGTAATGGATTCCAAAGCAGAGGTCTCGGCCATGTAATGCTTTGATGTCCTGATCATGATGGCGGTTGTTCAATTGGTTTGCAAAATAAAGAGTTTAGGCCGTAATTTTGAAGCGGAAGTGAATTGTTTACTCTGATACACCATGGGAAAATCATGCGAAAGTACCTTATCACGAAGCCAGAGTCATAGCCCGTTGAAATTTCTTTATTACTTTCTCTCATAGCATCCTTGCCACTGCCTGTAACTTTAACCCCAGGGATAAAGCAGTATCTTCAAGATACTTGCCCTTGATTTCCCCATGGTGACCCAGGCCAGTGACTTACTCTCGTTTTACTAACTGCGCCCCCTTGTGCTAAGAATCTTATTTAGAAACCGCAGTCTAGTTAAGGAGTGTCCGGAATAGAAATTAGATTTTCAAGTCTTGTGAAAAGTAGTTCAAGTTTAGGTCTCTTATAGTTTCAGATTCATATAACTAGTAAACATCTGCGTAAACACACGAATGAAGGGGTGTGGGGGGGGGAAGCAGCGAAGAAAGTACGCACGGTCCAGCCGTTGAGTGGAAGTCAGGCAGGTCCATGGCCACGGCCATGAAAGTCTTGGGTAAGGCGGGATTAGGACTGTATCCATACCCAGCTGTCTGTGCCCACCTCACTCCTGGAAACTGGCCAACGGCGCTACCTTCTGTGTAGCCTGCCAGCTGTTTGATAGAAGAGTATCGCTGTTAGTTTTCCCCATTATACCCCTTGTCAGTCTCACGATGTAGCATACGTAAAATAGTTAAGTAGGATGTACTTCAGAACAGCTTGAGAAAGTGAGTAGTTTTGAACAATAAGGCCAACGTCAAATACCTTAGAAGGCGATGATCTTTAAGTCTTCCATAGTGTGTAGAAAGAGAGAGAGCGAAATAGAGAGAGGGAACTAGGAATTTAAAAATATTATGAGGCCACCACCCTTTGCAGAAACATCATTTAGATGGAATCGCGTTACCTGAACGTAGCCAAAAGGGAAGTCTGCTTCAGTTTCGTCCATAGAGTGCTGGCTGAACAGTAACCGCCATCGTGCAACCATGGCTTTTATTTGGCACGAATACTTCGAAACATGGTTGGCGTTGGACTCGCCTGTTTGCGAAAGCAGACGACAGCATGGAAAAGTTTTATCGAGATAAAACAATGCTATTACCTGATAGCGAATGAAAAAAAACTGGCAGAAGATCGGAGGAAGGGTAGAGAGAAACAAAGAAGAATTTTGGGGGGAGAGAGAAAGAGACAAAAGGACGATAGCAAAAAACAGGGCACCACTGTTAATGGACAGGATGTGGATAAACTGTCAAAAATGTACCAACAAATGAATACAAATTGTTGTATTTATCTCTAAAGAAGACACATCATAGCAGGTGTGAAGCGATAGACCGTAACAAGGCTTCACTTGAAATTAAGAGAGAGGATATATGAATGCAGCTTGTACTCAGGTATTCAGTCTGCGAGTTTTACCTTGATACCACAAGGCTCCCAGAAATGTAGTGCCCAAAATAGGGTTCAACATGGCGTTCCACAAGACTGAATCGCCGCGTGGACCTCTGTTCACAAAGATTTAAAAAAAGATAAGCGTCACGTTTTTATTCAACATTCGGTTGTAGATCACTTATACTTCAATATAATCTCTCTTAGAAAAATACATCAAACTCTCTCTCTCTGTCTCCTTGTTGTGGTACCAAAGGATGAAGTTGAACAAGCACTGATAGATGGATGGATGAGACTCTTAGATTGATGTTCTGATCAAACCTGCTCAAAAGCTAATTGGTGCCAGGGTTCACAAATTATCGTCTTTAACTGACCGACTTTCCAACCGAAATTACCATGGTTTTCGACAAAAATTCGAGATTTCAGTCTACGCACGATAATTCCCACTGGGTATTGATTAAGCTCAAAGACATAAGCAAAAGAGTGTTACAATACAGACGTCATGCCAGTTATAAAAGTTCTTGTACGGGTGCCCTCCCCTTAGTTATTTTGATCTACTCCATCCAACTGCAATCAGCGCTTTACCTTGGGAGTAGGTAAAAGGGTGTCAGTAACGGAGCACTTGTAGTTTAGAGTGTAAGAAGCTTTGATACTGGCAAGAGGGCTTTGCAATGCAGAACTTTCATAACAGTTGTAAAAAACTAAGTGTTAACAATAGAGCACATTGCAGTACTGAGTGTTGGTACAAACCGTTTTGCGATGGAAGCACAGTCACTGATGGCTTCAGGGGGAGACCAGGCCTCGATGGGGGTTCCCCCGTAAGACGATTCGATCAGACCGATGGGACGGTTGATATGAGGGTACAGGTACTCGGCGAACAGCCAGCACACGGCAGACACACCTTGCATAGCTTCTGAAAAAGTTTAATTTTACCATCGTTTAACACTTGTTTCTTATAATATCGTTTTTTTATTTTTGTGCAATATAGTGAAAAATTGTAACTGTTTTATATTTCAGGTGCTGCTGGTTCTACCCAATGTCTCGATAATTTGTGTTCGACACTCTGCAACAGTTTTCTACCAATGACTGAGGACTGATTATTAAAACATAAACAATCAATGAGGCCTTGTATTCACATTAACTTTCTTACATAAATACCTCCCAACCCCTAACGTACCCACTGAGCATCCACAGACACTTGCGAACTCCAAATTTTAAAGAAAAGGACCTCCAGATTTTACATTTATTGAATAAATAAATAAATAAATAATACAAACAAACAGTCCATCCAAAAGAAAGACAAATTTGCCCTGATACTTTTTAGTTTGTTTTTTTGTTTTTTTAAGAGTTCTCAGACTTTACGTTTTATACGCCGGTTACAGAGATGCTTTATGCAATAAACCATTGGAATCGATGTATCTAACTTGATCTACTCACTAGTGTTCGCTGGCCCAGTCCAGGGAATGTCAAAGGTCATGGAGGTATTTGGAGCGGGGGACTCGGCCAGTGCCGCCCTGGTGACCCGGATGTTCGGAAAGCTGTGCGCGGTCTGGAGCTCGGCGGTGTTGTTCATGACCTGCACGTGCATCGTAAAATGCATGTTATTTGTCCAGAGTATATTTTATTCATAGTGAAGTACATTTTGATATGCGGAAGAGATTTGGGATTTACCTAGTTTATCATAAAATTAATGTTCTCTGCCTGGGCTAGACATGTGACTAACCAAGATCACCGTAGAATGCGCCTTGCGGCTCACCTGGTTCATCGTAAAATACATGTTGCTCTGGCCGGAACACAGCCACACGTCACCAAACAGGACGTCGGTCAAAGTCACGTTACCCTCACGGGAAGTGACGCTGATGGTGAAGGGCCCGTGCTCAGCGACAGGGTGAAGTTTGAGTTTCCAGGCTCCATGAGAGACCGTGGCGAAGACTGGGGCGATGTTCACTCCTGAGCCAGTGACGTGTGCAGTGACCTTGTCGCCTTCAACGGTTGCAGTGCCCCAGATGACGGCGCTCTTCGGGGCACGCTGCAGGACCATGTGGCTGCCGAACACAGGCGCCAGCCTCAGCGCTCCCTGCACTGTGAGAAGGAAATCGCAATTCGTTTGTTTGTTTGTTTGTTTGTTTGTTATTTTTGAAAGTCGTTCGAGGTACCTGGACTATACTGAGAGAAGAAATGATCGATACCTTAATAAAGGAGAGGGGAAGAGAAAGAACGAGACAGACAGACAGACGGACGGACGGACATAGGATGGAGAGAGGGATATATCATTTAAAGGACAAACCGAGCGCAACATTTTTTCTTTATGATCGGGTTAAGTTCGTTTTAAAATAAAAAATTCCCAAAATATGAGTATATAATTCTGCTTCCTTTTAAAGATATAAGCCTTCAATCATCGGCATTCTCATCTGCCACTAGCAAAGAGGGTCAAAAATACTTTCCTGTACTGGAAAGTTCTCAAGCGCCCTGAGTATAATTATGTAAAAGTGAGTGTGCGTGTCTACAAGTCAAATGAAGAAACATCGCTCAGGTTGTCGTGTTCAAGAAGCGACTTTTTTGCCCCAAAAATGAAGCAGCTGAATTTCGGATACAGTCCTGTAGATTCGAACTTTATTTAGAAGTTTCGAATGAAGTTAAAGAAATAATTAAATGATCCAAACTGATTTCATTCAACAGACTGGTAACTCAATCAGATCAAACTTTAATGGGCAACAATCACGGTCATTACAGTCTACGTTGTATTATTACTGATTGTCTGTTACTAAGTGGGCACATTTGAGTTAATTTTCCCATGTGTATTATTGTTAATAAAGTGTAAACACGTTCCAAAAGTGATTGTCTAAGAGAAACTCCTGTGATTTTTTTTCTTTGATGGTTTCAAGGATTGCATTTTTATTTTATAGTTACAACCGACTGCTGATAAGGATTTTTTTTACAATTAAAAACGTAATGATAGTTTGAAACATGTTTATCGATGTAAAAACTTATTTCTTCTTCATTTAGACGCATGCAAAATTTTCTGGTTACTTACTGATACTCGCACGTGTTCCCGTTTAAGCTCCTTATACATTAATCAGCCTCAGTTTTATTTGTTTTTTTAGCTCTTTCGAGCACGCACAACAATGGTGCCCGCACACTGTCAGTTGTCCTTAGCATTGTGTTGGATAAAGATACAACTGATGATGATGTGTTTGTGACTGTCACACGATGTTACTTCTAGACCAGACGGTGTAGAAACTGTCGATGTTGCATATCTGGTGCTTGATCTACCAGCAGTCGTAGTTGGTTTTAACATCTCGTGCTTTTTTTATAGTAAGCACTGCTGTAGGAATAAGATTTCTTTGTTTTACTGAAAGTCCAAGACTTGCTTGTACTGTATAAGTGACTGGATAACAATTGATTTTGAAATGTTTTGAGCAAATTATTGAGTGCGGTGTGGGGACCAGGTTCGCATGGCACGTTTGAACAAAGTAGAACAAAGTTACTCCACTGGCGTTTGCTGCCATTATCTTTAGGATTTCCTTAATGTGTGGAAACTAACTCTATCTGAGTGTCGAAGAGAACATTCAGCAACAGCACAATGTGTCCTGGTCAGTTTTCTTTTACCAAAGATTCCATCTTTTCTCTTCGACTCTATAATGCAGACGAAGCTATTTTTAGAAATACTTCAGTTTCGCCACTTCCTGTTTTCTCGACAAATCCAGGTGTGCTTAAGAGAAAAATATTAATATAAAATCTATCATGCCTCTTTGTCAAAAAATACCACCGGAATAGGTTTTTGTGATACTTTGTGCTCTGTTTCCAACGATTTTTGCTCAGCAATCGGGTTGGGCTTTAAGCAGAGGAGGATTATAAGAGTTGTAAGTAAAAGACATGGCAAAAGTTATCGATGGCGAATATTGCCAGAATATAACTCTTGTCTGTCTGTCACACTTCAAATTTTATATCCATGATAGAATTTGTGATAGAAAACGCCCCTTCATTCCACAAGATTCCAGGTTTCCCCTGCGTCTAGAGGACGATCGGCTGCTTGAACAGAACACTTATTTCCTTCCCTCTTCTCTTATTTTAACTAAAAATCTAAAAACTGGTATTTCTGTTAAAAACAAAATAGAAATAAAAATAAACAATAGAAGTAGTAAATTTTTTTTAAATGACTCACCCAAAAACAAAATCTTTGAAAAGCACGTTTCCCTGAAAATGTTGAGGAAACTCAGTTGCTAAATAAAATATCGTAGAATAGATTCGTGTTGAGTGTGTAGTCAATGTTAACGTGAATTCACAGGAATCCACGGCTCTTGACAATTCTTTTGCCACTCTTCTTGTGGAGTGGTCGGTTACTTACCATTGGGAAACGCGATGCACAAAAGACCAAGCAGGAGAGCCCTCATCATTTCGTGGCTGTAGTATTCACAGAGTAAGACGTCAATGAATAAATGCACACTCTCCCTCTAAAAGCTCGTCCCTCACGGCAAGGAGTTGTGGTAGTCACCAGCCAACAAACTTTGAACTTTTCAAGGTCTTCTAAGAGATTATATATAACCTTAAAAAGAAAGATAAGACCAGGGGTCAGACACACGGCGCATCGCTAGGCAGTAGCTGGAAGCTGCTAGCTAAATGCTGATTATTTATGAGTATTTCAGATCGCTGCCTCCAGGTAGAATGTAGGGATGCACCTTGCATCTGGGCCCAGGAGTCAATATCGCTGTGATAATAGAGAAGTGCGCCGTAAAGTGTACTGTTCTTGATTGTCGAACCCAGAACGTTTTCAAGAGTCGGAATTAAATCTGATCACGTGGTCATGTCTGTCACTATACGATGTCACAGTGAGTTCGTAAATAGAGGGGAACGTGTGTGTGTGTGTGTGTGTGTGTGTGTGTGTGTGTGTGTGTGTGTGTGTGTGTGTGTGTTTAATAAGTACTTTTGATTTCGGCAAAGTAAAGTTGTGATCTTTTTTGAAAGAATTCGTTGATTTATAAATTTTAAAGGCAGACAGTCAGGCATAGATTGCACACATTTACACAGCTCCCACTTTCCTACGCTCTCCCTCTCACACACACACACACACTCTCTCTCTCTTACACACACACACACACACACACACACAAACACACACACACACAGCGAGAGAGAGAGATAGAATCCACAGAGCAAAAAAGGGGAATAGAATCTTGACAACGCAGTTTTCTGTTTTCTGGTAATCGGAGCTGAACATGCAGGCCTCGTATGGGAATGTGATGGCTAAGGACAGCTGTACGCTGACTTATCGAAAGTTTAAATAATTGGTATAAAAATGTCTTTTGTTCCTCTTTTACTATCGATATAGTCCAGAATGATTCTCGTAGACAGCTTATGTTTTTATTAGGTGAATTTGGAGATGAGTGTTACTATGTTTTTCCAAGGCTCTGGGAGTGATAAGAGAATTGAGACTGGCCCATAGTTCAGTCGTTTTCAAACTTTTCCAGACGAGTACCACTTTCGAAAATTCCAATTGACCGAGTATCACCTCCCAACGCAACCTGAATATATACAAATATACTAGTCTAGGACTTAGTCTTAGGTTCTCCGGTATTTAGTATATTATTTAGCCAGTAGTTGATATGATAATCTGCATATATATGTCACAGAAAAAATGCGTTCAAAACAAAAGAACTTGAATGTTTGCAGATAAGCAATGTAACAGTGCACTGCAAACTATTCAAAATTATGACCTATTTAGACCAACAAAACTCTCCTTGAATCTTGTGTTAGCTGTCTCTTTACCTTGATTCATTATCAAAACTCACAAAAATTTTCATTTAATAGTTGTGATTTAACCATCTTATAATAATGGACTATCACCCATTTCATTCCCAAACAGACGAAAAGAAATTAAGCTTATGGCTTTAAGGATAAGTGTATGTTTTTGTAACTTTAGAGAAGTTGTGCGAATGAAAGGACCACCTCTCAAAATTTATTAAACTGATAAGTTGGCATGTTATATTACCAGTTTTGTACTAGACCTTGCAGTCAGAAAAATTACTAACTTTTTGGGTGCTGCATGATTCTTTCGGCATACTGCATGGGTACTCTGTAATTAGTTCTTTTTATTTCCTTAATATAAAACAAACTATACAAAATGAACAGCCTTTTCATGAAATAAAATGTTCATAGAATGAGATATGTCTTTATTCAGCTGTTATTGTTATTATATAAGTCACGTACAGCTGGTATGGCAAATATTTTGACCAACCTACATATAAAGAGAAAATCTTGAAGGCACTGAGACTGTACTCTTTGAGCTGGCGGCACTGCCTATTAGTAACTATGAAAGTGAATTACAATTGAGACAGTATAAGGACGTTGCCAGTTACCAGCCAGCTAAGAAAAAAAACCAAACAAACAAAAAACTTTCAATATATGTAGATTATTCCACATGCTATGATAATGTATTTTTCACAGAAAAAAATCTTGTTAAAGCACATTTTAAATGCTCAAAAATACGATGCCGTCTCACTGTTAGAACGCAACCGCTTAGTCTTGGTTCTGTTTGTTTACGTCAAGTAAGGGCAAATAACTCTCACTCCCATCAAACCTTACAGACCTCATATTGACAAACCTAACACGACTTGTCTCCGCGTCTGACTTTTGATTCCTTGTCAGTCGGTGGTCACAACACCCACAGACCCCACGCACCTACTTGCGGGATAAACGGAGTAAATATTCAGAATGCTGTCAATTAGGATTACAAGAGTCTGGTTTCTTATATTCTTGGCGCCCGCTTAATGGCTTAATATCCTGACGCCAAGACCTTCCTGCCTCTGGGTTGCGACGTATGGCCATATGCAAGGGTCCACCCGCAGCAATGACAGCAAACATACAGCTCCCGTAATATATATATATACGCATTCTTTTATTTTGGCGCATGGTGCTCGCGTACCACCCGTCATACCTTCGCGTATGAGTTGTGGTACGCGTACCACAGTTTGAAAACCTCTGCCAGGATCGTAGGATCGTAGGATCGTTAAGGTCACATATTTTTTATAAACTGGGATGACTGGCTTGTGTTAGAGGGGGGATTAATCAATACTAATGGCTTATAGGTAGGTCACCTTTTGCATAGTGGCTGATGCTGAGAGTTCCACTTTTCTGCTGTCGAGGTGTCAGACCTCTAGTATTTGTTTGCTTTAGTGATGCAAACGTTTTGTATAAATCAAGTACACTCATTTGGGGAATGTTTGGACCGTTGCTAAAATTATGTGGGCTGCAGAAACCTTGTTTTCACAAGTTGTTTTCTGTTTATTTTTCATTTGAAACTATTCTGCTTACATTGGTTAAAATAAGAAGAAATTGGGATCGTGCTTTTGAGGATTAATTTGTTAGCTTATTAATGACTTTACAGATTTGTTTTGGTATTACGTTTGCAGTCTACGAGTTTACACACATCTGTTTTCATCTTCTTCTTTACATTGCTATATCTCAGTTTTGTTTCTTGTTTATTTTTGTTTTCTACAGTCGGCTCTATGGAGAGCAGAGTTGTGGAGACCAGCAAGAAAATTGCAAAGTTTATGACCAAGCGGGTGAGAGAGACAGAGAGAAAGAGAGATAGAGAGAGAGAGCATTCACACATTCAACAAAAACAAAAACAATTACAATAACAGTGTAGATTTATGAAGTTTGACTACCTAGAAATTCTGATGTAACATCTGTACACTTATGTCCTCGAGGGTTTTTGTTTATAATTCACGGAGCCTGTGCGTTACTGAGGGAGGGTGTGAGTTAAGTATGGGGGAGCAGGTAGACCAGAACCGGCACCATAGACGGCACAGTGTTTGTAGGGACATGGACTGGTCCTCCACGCGTAGCGCAGTCCCGTCGCCTTGTTGGTCCCACAGCCCGAGGTCGACACAGTCACGTGACTTGTGTCGTGATGGGTGATTGGCGCAGCATGCCAGGGGTCATGTCCCTCAGTGCACTTAGTAGCAGCTGCTGAGCTACAGCAGACCTTGACGAGGACATTTGAAAAAAAAAGTACTACCACACAGTCGTTAACAGATTCTTTAAATGTCTGTGGATTGATTTGCTTTTTCTGTCTGGTTGTTGGTTTATTAGTTTTCCTGCTAAGCTTTCTCTTTCTATGCCAATATGATATGTATATATACGAATATAAACAGAAAAATAAATAATTTGGAGGACATCTGAAGAGACCCTAAGCTAAAACTGTTAAAAAATTATTTGTTCCATCTTCTTAAAATTATTAATAATAATGGCGGAGAAAAGAAAGACGAGGTTGAGTAGGAAGAGATGACCTACTTCGAATCCTGTATTGTTCCTGATCTCTAGAGGGGTTCGTCCGCCATCGTACTCAATGGTGAGTGTGTGGTGAGCAGCATCAAGCTGGAACTTGCTGGGGAACGGGCCCTTGAAGACCACATCACTGTGACCATAGGCCACATTGAGGGCGCCCAGCATCAGCCTCTGCGACACGTCCTGCTTGAAGCGAGGATGGATTCTGGAGGAAAAAAATGTTTTGCTTGTAGATGGAATCCAGTGTAGCTGTCTCGCCACTGCAATATTCCCGTTATGTATCCCGCCTTTTTCGTCAATGGTTTTAAAGAAACGAAGAGTTTGGGCAGTAGTTTTGAAATGAGGCTGTTTCCCCGGGTCATCATGGGAAAATCAAGCAGCGAGAACGTCTTATGTCCAGTGTCACAAACCCTGCGGGTATTGCTTTGTTACTTTATCTCAAAGCATGTTGTCCACCGTCTTTGACCAGAAGGGTCAAGAAACATCCGTGGGTCATGAACACCTTTTAAAACTACAGAGACAAGACTTTTGCCTTGATTTCGCTATGATGCCCCGGTGCAGTGACTTAAGCTCTTTTTATAACTGCTTCCACTTTTATTAAGAATCTTATATAGAAACTGCATTGTGGCTAGTGTCCGCAATAGAAATTAGGATTTGGATTTTTGTGACAAATCGTCCAAGTTTAGAGGGCTTATAGTTTCAGATTCGTATAACTAGTAAACATCCTCATAAACATACAAATGAGCGGGTATGGTAGAAAGCAATGAAGAAAGTACCCACGGTCCAGAAGGTGAGTTGAAGTCAGGCAGGTCCATGGCCACAGCCATGAAAGTCCGGGGTAGAGCGGCATTAGGGCTATATCCATACCCTGCTGTCTGTGCCCACCTCAGAGCTGGAAACTGGCCAACGCTGTCACCTGGTGTGTAGCCTGCCAGCTGTTTGAAAGAAAAGTATCACTTTTAGTCTCTCCCCAAAAATATCCGTTGTCTGTATCACGATGTAGCACAAATAAAAGAAATACTGTACTTAATATTTTGCTTACAAATAGTCTACAACAAGTGTTTTATAAAGAATTTGAGAAGGCGTTTAAGTTCAACGTCAAAATCCTTAATAGTTGATGATCTAAAAGTGGTTTCCCGTGACTAGAAAAAGCAGCAAAGCTTGGAGCTTTGAGAAAGAAAAACATGACAATATAGAATCAAGTCACCTGTACGTAGCCAAAAGGAAAGTTGGCTTCAGTTTCGTCCATAGAGTGTTTGCTGAACAGTGACCGCCATCGTGAAACCATGGCTCTTATTTGGCACGAATACTTTGAAGCATGGTTCGCATTAGACTCACCTTTTAGAGAGAGAGAGAGTAGACGACAAAAAAAATTGTGGAGAACAAAACAATGCGACTATCTGATTGTAAATGACAAAAACGGCAGAAATGTTGTGGGAGGGGGCAAAGTGAAAAAGTGAAGAGTTGGGAA
Source organism: Marisa cornuarietis (assembly GCA_004794655.1). NCBI lineage: Eukaryota > Metazoa > Mollusca > Gastropoda > Architaenioglossa > Ampullariidae > Marisa > Marisa cornuarietis. The sequence goes on from SMMW01000616.1 coordinate 963,865, forward strand.
AAAGAAGACAAAGAAGTGGAATAAAACAGGGTGTCCCACTCGGGGCTGACCATTAAAAATTTCGAATAACTCGGGAACGTGTTAAAGACCAACCTGAATGGTTTGCGTTTTTTTTACAGATATCGGTAGATGAAGGCGAAATAAAACTAACCTGTAAAATTATGCCTCCAAAACCCATCCGTTAATTAATTATTCGTTACAATTCGCACCTACGATGAACAAGAGCCGCTAACAGTGTACTACGTCACACTAGTGCACCATTCACAACATTGCCAGCAGTCAACATCAAACAGAGAGAGAGAGAGAGGGCGACATTACGGGTTATTCGCAAGCTGAAGGTCTGCATTTTTCGTAGTTCTGAAGAACTGCGACTTTAGCACGAGAAATGCAGACTTTCAATGTCCGAATAGGCCAAACTGTCGCTCATTCTCTCTCTGTTTGGTGTTGACTGCTGCCAGTGTTGTGAATGGTGCACTAGCGTGACGTAGTACACTGTTAGCGACGCTCGTTGATCGCAGATAATTAATGAACGGATGGGTTTTAGAGGCTGAAAAATGCAGATCGTGTTTATATCGCATATATCTACCGATATCTGCCAAAAAAAACCGCAAACCATCGAGGTTGGTCTTTAAGGAAGAGAAAAAGTTGTAAGATGGGCAGTGGGGAAGGGATAAAATTCATGCAAACAATGCACATTAACAAACAAAAAGCAAGCAAGCAAGCAAACAGACAAACAAATAAACACAGGTGAACGGGAGGTGAACAAACTGTCGAAGATTTTAAGAAGACAAAAAATAATAGGTTTGAAGCGATAAACGAACGCTGACTTCAGTGGGGTGTTATAAACAAGAATGTTGTGTTCACTTAGTTATGTACTCTGCGAATTTTACCTTGATACCACAAGGCTCCCAGAAATGTAGTGCCCACAATAGGGTTCAGCATCCCATTCCACAAAACCGTATCATTGCCTGGGCCTCTGTAAACGAATATTTTAAAAATAAAGGACACGTTTGCAAGAGTGTATTTTAATCAACATCAACATCAACATCAACATACAACATCTTGTATTTCACCTAAGATGTTCTTTTTTAAAAAAAAATACGCAGCAGACACTCACCATATCTGCCGCTTGATGCAGAGAGCTACTGAAATGCTAAAATATTAAATTTTTTAAGCACTAGAAATGGATGCATGAGGTGCTTTAACCGGACGGGTATTACATTGCTTGATGTTCTTGCCAATCCAGCTAAAGGTGCCAGTTTGCATGGATTCTCATCCTTTGTTGACCGACTTTCTAGACGACATGGACACGTTTCTTGATAAAATTCGCATGTACACCTGCTCGGAATGAGTCCCAGTGGGTATGGATTAAATTAAAAGACACAAGCAAGTGAGAGTTACAATGCAGACTCCTCATGCCAGTTATAAGAAGTTCTGGTAAGAGTAGCGTCCTTTGACCTGCTCCGCCCCAATGCAGTGAGCGTTAATAGTCCCGCTTGGCAACATCATAATGTAGAAAAGAATAAACATAATTTATGACGAAAAAGAAAAACTTTAGTGTCAGAAATAGGCTCGAAAATGATAAAATATTACTAGCGTCCTCGCGTAACCATCGCTTTTGAAAAGAAAAGAAAGGTAAATCCGTACAGATTCATTACCGTCTTGCTGTTCTACGTTTATGGAATTTAACTTCTTCCGAATGTGATTTACCTAGCCAACGGACTAGATTTCGTTCCTTTTTGTTTACGTAGCTTTTTAGTAAAAATTATCAAACATTACTTAGTTGTTGAGAGGGCCGGACATATTTGAGTTAACACTCTATAATACACTCAGACCTGCGTTCCAGTTTTAGACATACAAAGCAGGCGGGAACGGAGTACTTTTAAGTTAGAGTGTAAGAGGGTTCGATACTGGTAGAAGAGCAATGCAGAACTTTCACAACAGTTATAAGAAATTCCGGCATTAGCAGCAGAGCACATTGCAGTACTGAGTGTTGGTACAAACCGTTTTGTGATGGAAGCGCAGTCACTGATGGCTTCAGGGGGAGACCAGGCCTCGATTGGGGTTCCCCCATAAGCTGATTCGATCAGACCGATGGGGTGGTTGATATGAGGGTACAGGTACTCGGCGAACAGCCAGCACACGGCAGAAAATCCTTCCATAGATCCTGAAAATTTTAATATTTTCATCGGCTTACACGTTTTCTTTTAATATCTTCTGTTATTTCCTTCAACAGCCCTAGAAATTTTAGGTAGAGATGCCTTGATAATTTCTTTATGACAGACTATAACTGTTCCGTACTAATGACATGGGTCTGATTGTTTAAAAAGACAGTTGCAATGTCTTTGCATGAACATTAACTTTCTTAAGAAAACACCTCTACCAACACACTTCCACCCTTCCACCTCCCCACCTCGCCAGCACACATGCGCGCGTGCGTCCACACCCGAAACCTCAAAGTTTTAGATTTCAGAAAGCAAACAAACTCTATAAAAATAAAAAGTTTCATATAACATGAAATTACTTTTGACGTATGTGCCACAGACCCGAGACATGTCGTGAGGTCTCGAGTCCCGGGTATGGACCGGCTTTATACATCAAGCCTTGAGAATGGGTGTATGTGACTCAGTATACTCACTGGTATTTTGTGGCCCGGTCCAAGGAATGTTCAAAGTCAAGGAAGTTCTTGGCGTAAAAGACTCCGTCATCGCCACCTTGAAGACCCGGATGTTCGGAAAGTTGTGCGCGTTCTGGACCTCGGCGGTGCTGTTTATGATCTGCACGTGCATCGTTGCAACATACATACTGTTTTACCCAGCCTAGACCTGATTTCTAGTGAAGTACATTTATCGCTGTGTATCTAGATTGCTGACTAACCTAGTTCATCATGCATGTTATTTGCCTAGGCTAGATCTTTTGCTCACCAGGTTCACCGTAGAATACGTCTTGCTCTGCCCAGAACGGGTATTTGTTACTTACATCGCTCATCCGAAAGCCCATGTTGCTCTGACCGGAACACAGCCACACGTCACCAAACAGCACGTCGGTCAAGGTGACGTTACCCTCACGGGAAGTGACGCTGATGGTGAAGGGCCCGTGCTCGGCGACAGGAGGAAGTTTGAGTTTCCAGGCTCCATGAGAGACCGTGGCGAAGACTGGGGCGATGCTCACTCCTGTGCCAGTGACGTGTGCAGTCACCTTGTCACCTTCAACGGTTGCCGTGCCCCAGATGATGGCGCTCTTCGGGGCACGCTGCAGGACCATGTGGCTGCCAAACACAGGCGCCAGCTGCAGCGCTCCCTGCACTGTGAGGAGAGAAGTGCTTTTTGTTTATTTGTTTGTTTCTGATTATTTTTTATACTACGGAATGTCAAGTTTGGAGACTATTTTGTGACTTGTGATGATCGATACAGAAATAAAGTAAAGGAGGAGAGGAAAAGCGGGAGAGCGAGAGATAGAAAGAGAGAGAGAAAGGACAGGGATAGATCATTTAAGCAGAGGATCATAAGAGTTGTAAGCAAAAGACATCCCAAACAATCAGCTATATTTCCAAAATATATGTCATGTCTGTCACACTTCTAGTTTTATATTCATGAAGATCTCAATCTGAATTGACAGGAATCCACGGGACTTGCCCAGTTTTTTCTCACTCTTCTTGTGCAGTTTAGGTTACTTACCATCGACAAACGTAATGCACAAAAGACCATACAGGAGAGCCCCCATCATTTCTTGGCCTTATTATTCACAGAGTACGACGTCAATGAATAAATGCACAGTCTTCTTCTAAAAGATTGTCCCTGACTGTCACCTTCAGTCACGGTAAGGAGTCGTGATAGTCATCAGCCAGTAAAATTTGATCTTTTCAAGGTTTTGATTCATATTATTCAAGACTAATAGAAAAGGAGATAAGATCAGGGGTCACACACAGCGCATCGGTAGGCCGTAGCGGACTGGATGACGCGAAGCTGCCATCTAAATAGTGTTATTTTATGAGTATTTTAGGTCGCTGCTGCTCGTTAGCCATACAGCTAGAATGTAGGGAGGCGCCATGCTCCTGGTCCCAGAAGCCAATATCACTGCGGTGATTGGACTGCGCCATTCTGTAAAACACACGACGCACGCCTGTCATGGATGGAGAAATGCGGTGTAAAGTGCACTGTTCTTCTGGGATATCAGACATCGATCGTTTTTAAGAGCGTAATTTAAGTCTGGTCACGTGATCTTGTCGCGTAGTGCAGGACATCCTTGTGATGACGTGTGTGAGTGAGTTTGTGTGTGTGGATGGAAGATGGTGTTTCTGAATGAGTCCATCTGCTGTTGACAGTTTAATTTGAAATGACTGTTATGGCGTAAGAGAGAATTGATTTATAAAGTGTACAGGCGAACAGCGAGGGACAACATTGCACATGTTTGCACAGTTCCCACTTTCTCTCATCCCACACTCACAGGCACGTGCACACAGAATCTGACTATTAGAAGAGGGGAGTAGAATCTTGACAATGCAGTTTTGTGTTTTCTGGAAATCGGTCAACAAAGCTAATAAATATGTCAGTTGTATGGGAATGTGAAGATTTGGAACAGCTGTTCGCTGACAAACTTATCTAGAGGTTAAAATTTAAGCTTTCAGGGCTTCTGCTAACGCAAAAAATTGCGTACAATACGCTGTAAAAGTTCGGGTCTGCTACAAGGTGAGAGTAACTCCCCTTGCACTGAGTTTTTTTCCCTTACCGGAAAGAGTTCCATTAACCTATTTCCAAGATGTCGTTGACAGCGTGGTTAAAATCATCATTGATTTGTTGAATTTTTTCACATTGTAAAAGGACCCCTTAGAGTTAGCCTGGGACACCTTAGAAATCTGAAGAAGGGGGTCCCTGGGACCCCAAAGAATTTATCGTTAGCAGAAGCCCTTTCACTATCGATATTATGGTCTGGTTGCCATCCATTCCAAACGGATATGCTCATTAGATGAAAAAGAATGGAACGACATGTTTATTGTGCTTAATCTCAGCACGGACGTGTACAGGTGGATTGCTGTCTGTCTGCCGAGACCAACGCTGAGCCTCTTGCGAAGTTCTCCGCTGTTAGTCTCGGCGAGCCTTAACAATGAATGTGAATAAACCGGAAGCTATTTTGTAACCAGCCTCGTTCTATGACTTCACTGAAAAAAATCATCTGCAAGCAGTCCAGTAATACAAGTCCGTGATCAGAGGGATTTCCCATTGGAACTTCAAGGGCTATAGTTTTAAAGCGAGGGTAAATCGTTGCCCCGGGACAACATGGGAAATTCAAGGAGAAGCGTTTTGTATCCGAAGTTATAGACCGGTGTTGTTTTACTCCTGGTTATAAAGCGATGGCAAATGTGTCTTAGGATAAAGAAACATGAAGTAGTGTTCGCGGGGTCGTACATTATAATTTCGGATACAAGACCCTGCTCCTTTTTGTCTTCGGAAAGCTACCTACTCTCGCTTCATATTTGCGGCCCAAAGGAAGAATGGTCATTATGTCACCATTTTTCGATCCTACTGTAGACGACAGCTGCAGATATAAAGGATGCTCTTTTAATTAAATAACGAATCAATAAACCAATTTCAGATTGTTTTATTGAAATGCGTGGTGACGACGTAATTTTATTGAAACATTGTGTTTAAAACAACTGCTAGACTCTCCGGTGAAACAAACCAAGGCATCAAGCTATAAAATGACATCGAAAATATACTTTTGCATTCATAGTTTTTTTTTAAAACAAAATCAAATATTCTGACATTCTGTTGTCAGCAGTGTGAAAAGGTTTCGTTCGTTGCTGGTCAAAGGTCTTTTTAACATTTTTTTAATTAATGGAACTCTAAACAATAATTAATTGTTTAGTCGCTCGTTGCTAATTTTTAATGATTATTTTTAACTTATGGAACCGAAACACGTATTGCACACATTTAAAGGTTATTGCTTCGATGATGCTTTATTGAGGAATACTTGTAGTAATATATGGTGGTGCAGGCAGACCGGAGTCGGCGCCGTAGATGGCGCAGAGCTTGTACGGACAAGGACTGGTGTACCACTCGTACCGCAGTCCCACCACCTTCATAGTCGTACAGACTGAGGTCGACACTGTCACATGACTTCCTTCGTGTCCAACGATTGGTGTTGCCATCCACGAATCATGTGCTCCGCACTGGGCACTGCCTGTATGACTGCAGCAGACCTTGAAAATGAGAAATATTAGAGTATAATATATATATATATATATTCAGAACTAGCGGGCGCTAGTTTTAAAAGTCATAAGTAAAAGGAAGAAGAGTAGAGGAAGTAGAAAGAGGAGCATAAAGGATCGTGTAGAGTAAGAATGAGACTAGGGAAGTAGGAGGGTGCAAGAGTAGAAGGAGAAGTATCAGGAGGCTTAGGAAGAGGTAGAAAGAGGAGGAGAATTAAAAGAAAAAGTAACAAAAGAAGAAAAGTAGTAGGAGATGGAACAGAAGGTTAGGTATTAGAAAGCGTAGTAAAAACAGTAGAAGAAGAATCATAAAGAAAAGGATCAGAATGAGTATGAGAAGGAGTAGAAGGAAAAAATAGGTGGAAGAGACAACAAGAGGAGTAGGAGGGGAGGTAGAAGAATAAGTCAAAGGAGGAATAGATGGGGAAAGAGTAGACGTAGGAGGAGTAGAAAAAGACATACAAGGCGAAGTTCTTAAAGCAGTTGTAGTAAAAGAGGCGTAGGAAGATAACTGACAGTCGACGGAGTAAGAAAAATTGCAGAAGAACTAGGAGTTAGAAGTAATAGGTTTAGCAGAATGGGGAGCAGAAAATGAGTCAGAAAATGGCAGTAAGTGAAACAGTCGTAGGAAGAGGGGGGTAGCAGCAGGAGGAGCAGCAGTACCTCGAAACTTCTATTGTTTCTGATCTCTAGAGAGGTTCGGCCGCTGTCGTACTCAATGGTGAGTGTGTGTTGAGCGGCGTCCAGCTGGAACTTGCTAGGGAACGGGCCCTGGAAGACCACATCACTGTGACCATAGGCTACATTCAGGGCGCCCAGCATCAGCCTTTCAGCTACATCTTGCTTATAGCGCGGGTGGATGCTAGAGAAACAGGAACATGTGGTTAGCCACTTGTAATTACAGGTACAACATGCTGCTTGCAACTACAGGTACAACATTCTGTATTAACGAAAGATGCTTTGTTTTTACCGTCTGGAAACGCACACAGGTAATATATTTTACAGAATATGCTTTGCAACATTTCACAGACTATGTTGTCACTATTTCAAAAACTATGTTGGCAATATTTTACAAAATATTCTGGAAATATTTCGAAGAATATGTTGGCAGTATTTCACAGAACATGTTGACAAAAGTACTAAGTGGTTGAAACAAGTGCATGGATTTCTGGCTGAAAGAAATAACGAAAGAAAGAAACACAAAAAATGTCAAGAAAATGAACAAATAACAAAAAAGAAAATCGTTAACTTTGGAAAATGTATTTTACTGCATCATGGATGCAAAAAATGAAATAAAAATAGACGTACTGTTTAATATACTTACAGGGCTGCATCCAATGGGAGAGAGAGAGCTAGGACTGGTTTGTTAATTAATTAGACATCCGTGCACTTATGATACCATGGGCAGACCTCCCTCTATGCATAATGATATTTGTAGACTTACATCGAGAACGTAAGAGGGTAGAAAGTCTTATTCAATAAGACTTTGAGAAAATAACATCTTTGTACTAAGCTCACATTGTTCGTTAGAAAAAAGTGCAAGCAAGAAAACTTCGTATCGGTTGTTTATGAAAATACGCAATCTAACCAAGTTAGTTTACTGGGTTTTTTGGTGACATCTTTATCCTGTACTGCATCTTTCTGCTGAAATGGAGATTGCGGTTGAAAGGAAGTGACAGATAGATGCACACCTTTTATTTATTTCTTGTTTTCCTTCATTACTTTGGTGACGACATCGAAAGCATTTTAACCAACAGAGTAAATGAGAACTTACGCTCCTTGTGGGGAGGTGAAGTCAGGCAGGTCCATGGCCACGGCCATGAAAGTTTTTGGTAAGGCGGGGTTAGGACTGTACCCGTACCCGGCTGTCTGCGCCCACCTCTCTGGCGGGTAGGACCCTACGTAGGTCTCACCCTGGTTGTGAGGGGCCAGCTGAGGAGTGAGTAATAAGGTAGGATAGGCAATCAAAGGAACTCCCAAGGTATGACGCTGAAAGTTATTTCAATTAATTTAAACTTTTAAAAATCTGTCATGTATTATCTATTGCTATACCTAACACATTGCGATTTAGAACGAATGAAAATTTGACCACTATTTTTCACAAGAAATTATACATATATCTAGATTTCCTAATAGTATTTATACAGTGACCTGTTACATTAACTTAAAATTTTGAAAGTTACATAACATTATCAGATTTCGTAGCATTTGATACAATGATTTCATGTCGCCGTAATGAATATTCTTAGTGTTCAAGGTATAACTTATGCACTAGGCTAAGTTGTCAATGAAACGTTGTGGATACATCCGTTCCTGTAGACATGTTTGTACCCAGTCGAACCCAAAGATGTCAATGGTTGAGGATGCATGCTGCTTGTAAATGCGTTTCACTAACGTAGAGATTTTCGTGAAATGTTGCTGATACGCGATGCTTTTGTGGACACGATCCTAAATGGAGATGTTGCTGTTCTTATGGACTTACTTGTACATAGCCAAACGGAAAGTCTGTTGCTGTTTCCGTCAAAGACTGCGCGTTGAACGATGAGCGCCAGCGTTTCAGCAGGGCTTGTATTTGGCAGGAGTATTGCCCTGAGTGCTGAGAGTTCTGCTCCCCTGGGTTAGGAGTAAGTTTCCCGTTACTCTCTTTTGTTAGCGCGAGATTTTGCGTGTGTACATTCAGGGGAGTACCGTATAATGCATCAGGATTATTTGTATTCTTTCTATTACGGATGTAAGACTGCGCCTACCATATACGAGGCGCAGTCAAATGAAACGTAGCGGACACCGGGGCAAATAATTCCTGCCCCTGTACTCTCTGCATACCGTCAATACGGAGATGCATAACAGATGAATAAAATGCCAATCTTGTAGGCATCAGTTACGGCAGTGTCCACCCCATTATTCATGAAAGACTTGGGTATCCTAAAGTCCGCGTCCAGTGGGTACCGCAACACTTTACTCAGGAACAGAAGGCAGAACGCGTTCGACTGTGCCAGCGGCATCTCAATTGCTACAAACAGGAGTGTGATGCATTCCTGAAGCGTATTGTGATAGGGGATAAGAACTGGTGTCACCATTATGAGCCAGAAAAACGTCCCTCAAGCATGCAGTGAAAGCACGCGTCATATCTTCCTCCGAAATAGTTCAAGACACATGCCAGTGCAGGGAAAGTCATGTTGTCCTTTTTGTTTGATCACTGGGCCTTCCTTGATGAATTCTTGAACATGGTCACACCATCATGCGGCGCAGTATGTGGCCACTATTGGGTGCCTGCGTTCAAAAATCAAAAACAAACGCCCAGGGGCCAGTTGTACACCACATTTCTAATTTTAGACACTTTTAGGCCTTAAATCTTTTTAGATAATCAGTTTAAAGTGTACACCACAATTTTAGAATTTTTAAAACTTAAACTGCTTTAGGTAAGGTAAAGTTGTTTAAGTCTGACTTTCCGTCCTGTCAGTACAATTTTTTGTATGTCCTTGTGCAATGCATCTAAATGGTAAAGAAGAGATTTTGCTTCTTTAGAACAGTTTTAAGGTTTGGAAACATGTTGTGCAACTGGCCCCTGAACTCTTGACACAAGGTGTCGTCGTGTTATTACACGATAATGCGCGCCCCCATACGGCAAACGTACCAAAGAACAAGCTGGCACAGGTCCAGTGGGAAATATTAGACCACCCACCCTATAGCCCAGGTTTATCGTCACGCGATTTAAACATCTTCGTTGAAGAAGCATCTCAAAGGCAAGAAATGTCCATCGGACGCAGCGGTACAGGAGGCTATTTGCGAGGTTTTTTTCACCCGGCCCAAGGCGTTTTTGAAAAGAACATCCGTCGCCTCGTTTCACAGCGGAATAAGTGCCTTGTGACCTATGGCGATTACTAATCGGAAAGGGAATTTGGATGTCCAAAATTTGCGTCCGCTACGTTTCATTAAACTGCTTCTCGTAATACAGGTGGGACAAATTTTAATCCTATCATGGATAAAGTTTTGACACCAAGGCATTGTTAGTCATCCTTGATACAAAAGAAAAAAACAACTTAAACGTTACCTTGGTACCACAAAACTCCAAACAGCGTGTTGGCCAACAGAGGATGAATCATACCGTTCCATAAAGCAGAGGCATCGTTACTAGCTCTGCACAAAGGCACGCACGTACACCCACGCACATGAGAACTCCGATACTTGGACGCTTGTACATCTCAAATTAAACATAGTTCTTTGCTCATACTTGAATTAGTATCTTGTAATAAGGGCTTTCACTTAAAGTAATTTTTGCGCGGGTCGGCCTTTAATAGCGTTCTGTTAAGCGTCACATGGAGGAATCACCACAAAGATATCTGAAGTCGGAAACATTAACGCTCACCGTTTTGTGGCTGAGGTACAGTCGTGGATGGCCTCGGGTGGAGACCAGGCCTCGATAACTGTTCCACCCACAGAAGCCTCAATCAAGCCTATGGGATACTTGAGGTGAGGATACAGGTACTCGGCAAAGAGCCAGCAGACCGCGGAGAAGCCGTGCAGGGACCCTGCACATAGGAGCGCTTTAAATTAGTTTACTCGTCATCTTTAACTGTTTTTCTAAAAGCATTTCGTGCAGACCTTGTTTTACTGGTGTTTTTGTTTAAACCCCTGTATAAATTCTCTGTTTTAGATTACAACGGTTCTACTGGCAACCGTGTATATTGTTCCTATTTCACTCTACAAATATTTTTCTATGGCGCATACATTCTTTTCCTTTTACGTTTTTTTTTTTGCGGCATTTTACATTTGTCCCACAGTATAATGTAGTTATGCATTACTGTTTTTAATAATAATAATTTTTTAAAGCACAGTCCCATTAGGGTGCAAGCTGCGCACTGCACGCGAAATACTACAACCAGCCCACAGTCAACCATACAAAAAAACATAAGGGCCACCCTGTACTTATTCTACCAACCATATCAGATCCTATAGTTATTATGCTCGTTATTACAAACACTTGGCTCGATTCTTTTGCTGGTTCATCTGCAGGCACTTGAACCATTTCACCTACCGACAGATGGACCAGACCAGGGAATGTCGAAGATAGCGTTGTCGAAGGGTGAGTCTGAGGCAGTCGTTCTGACCTTGGTAAAGCGGATATCCGGAAAGCCGAGTGCACGCTGGATCTCGATGGAAGCGTTCATCACCTGGAGAGGAAAACAGTAAGAACAACGTTGAGACGAACACCCATCACCTACCTGCCACCGGGGCACATGATGATGATGATGATGATGGCTAGCGGCGTTCTGTCGGGCATAGATTTTTGTGAACTTTTAGGTCTTGGTTGTCAGGTCTAGGCTAGCCATTTGACGGCCAGTACCTGGAACCACGCTGAAATTCTTAATGTCAACAACAGATCTGTAATAAGCCTGCTGATTAGTTACTTTTATTTATTTATTTTTATTTATGACAGACTTGATCGAAGTCTGCTTCCCGCAGCTTAGAGCCAATAAACCGAAAGCCCAACAGTACCATGTAGCTTTTATTACTCCGTCAAGACGAGAGCTCGAATTGTCTGCTCTTCTTCACGTTGAAACCAGAAGAGCATTGTACCAAAAGCTTCGTTCTAGGCGCCAACGAGAAACATTTATCTGCAAGCAGTCCATGAGATATAGGTCCGTAGTGTGTTTGAAAATCTAAAGCCAAGTAAAGTACCACAAACAAAAAATACACACGACTCTCTCTCCCTCCCTCACTCGCACACTTGCGTTCATTCACATATACACAGATATTGCAAAAGTCGTGGTAGTAAGAAGCCCATCATTTTGTCTGTGTTTTCCAGAACGGGCCGCTTGAACGGTAGACCGAGGCCAACAAGTTTACGGACATCGAACACCTAGCTAAATGGTCTTCTGTTACCCCCGGCGCAAAATAAGATCTATGCAGAATCGTCGATAACAAAATTTAAAAATGCTTTTATGCAGTAAGCAATGAGTCATCTACGCATATCTCAAGTATTTAGCGAATAAATTCCATCAAAGCAGCAGGCAGCAGGCATTATGGTCACCTGACTCATGACGAAATACATGTTGCTCTGACCGGAACACAGCCACACGTCACCGAACAGCACGTCGGTTAGGGTCACGTGACCCTCACTGGACGTGATGTTGATGGTGAATGGTCCTGGGGATGAGACAGGCTGCAGCTTGAGTTTCCAGAGACCCCGAGAGACGGTAGTGACGACAGGGGCGATGTTCACTCCTTGGCCGATGACCTGTGCAGTGACCTTGTCGCCCTCGACGGTCGCATTGCCCCAGATGACGGCGCTCTTCGGGGCACGCTGCAGGACCATGTGGCTGCTGAACACAGACGCCAGCTGCAGAGCTCCCTGTACTGTGCAATCAGATATAAGAAAAAGTAAGAAAAGGTGCTTTATCGAAGGGAATGGCGGGACTGCTGCAGCTGTGTGCCAAAAGAGAGAAAGACTGGTGTAGGTTGCGGCCCTAGGTGCCACAAGGGAATAGTGCCCTCCCTTCCATACCCTGCTTTCCCAACAAATCTTTGTCATGTATATCCCTACTTTGATGTAAATATGATTCTTAATAAAAAAATTCTCTTCTTTAATATTTGATTACTTAAGTTTTATATATATATATATATGTGTGTGTGTGTGTGTGTGTGTGTGTGTGTGTGTGTGTGTGTGTGTGTGTGTGTGTGATGGACTGGATTTTAAACTATCTACTTATGATGTATTTTTGGGGGAATTACACTTGTGGAAACTTCTACACGTGGCTTGAAAACAAAAACGTATTTTCACCCTCATAACGAAATAAATACACCATTCTACAAGCGTAAACAGAGAAGGCCTAAAAAAACCAATCTTTTTCATTCTGATCATATATTTCTTCTAACTTCAATTTAGCGAGTTGAAATTTCCCTAGAAGGCAGTCAGTAACTTTTTTTAATGGAAAAGCTTATTCTATTTGTGTTTGGCCAGGAATTTTTCACTCGGAGTGATGTCTTATCACCTGCATAATTAATCCACTGCAATTTATGATGTCTCCAACGTCATAAGAAACCTTTCTAATGCCCACAGATTTCATTCTTACGAGTGCCTCATAAAAAGAAACAGGACTTCGTTATTACGACAGGAGCCTAATACAGTCGAAAGGGTAACACATTCACTTCATGTGTTCACTTACCGTTTGTGCCTGAGATGAACAAAATGACTAACACCAGAGTTCTTTCCATTGTATTTCCAAGTTTCTCTACTTGTGTTTGTAGAAAGGGCGCTACCTAGCCGGTCTCAACTTCGTAGCTCGTCTGCCAACAATATTCAGATCAGGGACAAAAGGATTATGCTTTAACGGCAGCAGTTCTGCATTAAAGATAAGATTAATGTTTTGTGGACACGTTTTACCCCCTCAGAAAGTGCTCCTACGAAGGAGAGTTTATCAGTGCGAGCAACTGCAAATAACTGGGACAGCTTTACTTTGCGATTCTGCTTTTCGCCCTTTAACGTGTTTGACCTGTCTCATGTCTTTCTGTCCTGTGCACCTCGTACGGCTGTCATCGTGAGGGGCGACAGGATGGTTTTCAGGTGCCGTGAGAGACCATGGCGAAGACTGGGGCGATGTCCACCCCTGTGCCAGTGACGTGCGCAGTGACCTTGTCGCCTTCTACGTTCGCCGTGCATCAGATGACGGCGCTCTTCGGGGCACGCTGCAGGACCACGTGGCTGCCGTACACAGGCGCCAGCTTGTTTCTTTACATAGCTGTAGCTAAGCTTTTTGTTTTTTATGTTCGGCTTCTTGGTTATTCTTGTTTAGTAAATCTCTTGCGTTGATGGCTGTTGAATCCTTTGGGTGGAGCAATATGGGCTAACTGAAGTGCACCTTTAGTGCACAACAGTGAATGTTTGTTGTTTAGCCAGAAACTGGTTGTACCAGTAGGGAAAGGCTTCCTCAAGGTCTGTTATGCAGTATACTTTATGGAGAGCAGAGTTGTAGAGACAGCAGGACACTCACAAAGTTTAGGAACGAACGAACGAACGAACGATTTTTTTTTATTGAATAATCCCTTTGGTTTGTTTCAAGGTGGAAATTATAAAGGAAATAAAACAGCATCAGCAATATTTACAATAGTCTTACATACTATCATTTCTTTTATGTTTCCGACAATGTACCCATTTCATTTCTGTTTTTAAATACTTGATACAGATGTCTAGAGATTTGTTTGATGGTTGTTTCTGAGTTATCTATAAAGACTCGCGTGATTCCATCAGTGCCATGTTCATATGGTCCTGTCGATTTTAAAACATCAACTTTCGCTCTATAACTGTCATAGGCAGGACAATCAAACAACACTTGCACCTCATCCTCAATCGAATGCTTGCATCGGGGGCAAATCAACTGGCTGGGAGATACATCATCTTAATAAATGCTTCTCTGAAACATCGGATTCGTAATATATTTATATCTCACAGGCTGTACATAGCTCTTAAAACTAGAATATAGCTCAAGTCTTTCACTTGTGCATGTATCGTTGTGCCAGTTTTGTTGGAAATAATCTTTTTCTTTGTCTAAAGGTCCTTAAAAACATGTTCTTGTTATCAACACTTTGCTGAAGCCACACAAATCCAAAGACCTTAACACAAAGAAGTTCTTTTACAAAGAAAGCCCAAGTATGTTTGCCGTTTTCTTGTAGATAATATAACACATTTTAAGCTTTTCTGGGGAGCCTAGCATCATTCATAAAAATAAGACGCAGTACTTAATACATCTAACTTTTGTAGTCACCAATAGTGGATACCATCCCAGGTCACCATAGATCATTCTGTTTGATGCTTGAAGACACATTTACTGATGTAAAGTCTACCCCAGGGACGACTTGTATAAATGAAGAAACAATGACATAGATGTGCTTACAGCTGCATCGAGTTAGTTTAAGAATCACTGAAAAATGTCTGAATTCTTGTAGTAAGATCATCAGGTTAGTTTTACAATCACCATAAAAGCCAGATTCTGTTCAAGAATTTCTGGATTGAACCACTGGAGGCAATCAACAGCATGTCATAGTCTGTTTACAGGCGCTGATCCCCCTCGATTGTGAAGAGAGTTGTGGAGGCCAGTGAAACACATCCCTATGTATGAAACCTCTGCAATGCATGTATTTCAGAACATGTAGTACATCCCGCATGATATGTGTGACCGCTAGCTCTGGCAGTCCTGTTGTGAAATAAGCAGGCAGCAGGTCACGCAAAGAACCAGAGCCCACACCAGGCATGACTGTCCACAGTTCATGGCGATGGACGAAGCTACAGTAATGTGGGAGAATAATCTCATGTTGTAACTGCTTGGTTAATGCAACTTCTTTCTGTAACGTACGAGAACTCGTGGTCTAAGTTTTCTAAATCAGTCACCTGCAGTCCTGTTGGCGAGTGCTGAGCTGGATGCACTCTGATTGTATCTTTGTGACCTTTGCATGTCACAGCATATAGCTACACTATCAAACTGCATGATGACCACTTTTGATGATGATGACAGGGAGATCTGCGACTTCAGAATATATGCAAGCATCTTACTTACTGTATTAATTACTGTACTAATGAGCAAGCGAGTCAGAAAGAGAGAGGGAGAGCATTTAAACATTTACCAAAAATACAAAGAAAAACAATTACAAGAAAGATCTGCATGTATATTTATTAAGTTTGACTGCCTAGACGTTCTGATGTGGTGGTTGTAAATTATAGTCCTCCAGGTTATAGTTCACGCACCTTGTGCGTTACAAAGGAATGGTGTGAGTTAAGTATGGGGGAGCAGGTAGACCAGAACCGGCACCATAGATGGCACAATGTTTGTAGGCACATGGACTGGTCCTCCACGCGTAGCGCAGTCCCGTCGCCTTGTTGGTCCCACAGCCCGAGGTCGACACAGTCACGTGACTTGCGTCGTGATGGGTGATTGGCGCAGTATGCCAGGGGTCGTGTCCCTCAGTGCACTTTGTAGCAGCGGCTGAGCTACAGCAGACCTTGACAAGGACATTCGACAAAAAGTACTATCACACTGTCATCAAAAGTCTATTTGCCTCTCTGTGAATTTATTTTCCTTTTTTGTCTGTATTTTGTTGATAAGTTGGCCTTCTATGCTATCTCTCTCTCTCTGCAAATACGAACATGCATATATATATATCAGTCAGTCGTCCCTTGACCGGCACCTGTCGTTGGGGGGAGTACATGTATAGACGCGGCAGGTGACAGGGCCCGCCATTCTTGCCTATTTTGGGCGATAGTCAGCAGGTCCTGTACAGGACGACCAGTCAGTTCTTTCTCTGGCCACCGCGGCGTCGGCCACCATCCAAGGTACCTTGAAAAATAGTCTTCGCTAAAGTGTCGTGCCGGGTCACATGACCAAAGAAGACCAGCTTACGTCGCTTGAGTGTTAATAGTATAAGTTCCTGGTGTCCTACAAGTGTGGCAATCTTGTTTCTTACAAAGTCGTTGGATTTATATTCTTTGTATGAGATCCGGAGCAGCTTCCTCGTGCACTTGTTCTCGAATGTCTAGATTCTCCTTTCCGTTTCGGCGCGAGTCCACGTGCCGCATCTGCAGAGCCGGATCGGCACTACCAGGGATTTTTGCAGCTTGTACTTGGTAGTGAACCTTACCTTATGGCTATGCCAAGTCTTATCTAGCCTAGCCATTGCCGCTGTTGCTGTCGCGATCCTAATACGGATATCTAGCGTGGAGCAGCCGTCCTTGGAGAGTGTGGCTCCCAAATATTTGAAGCTGCTTACCTCTTCGACCTGTACCCCGTTCATATAGATGTCTGCTTTTCCCTTGCCATTGATCATATCTTTGCTCTTTTCAGTTCTTGTCTCCAATCCATATGCATGAGGTGTCTGTCAGCCTGTTGGGGCAGTTCTTTGTTAGTACCTGCTAACAGATCTATGTCATCTGCAAAGCCTAGGTTGCAGATTGGTCTTCCACCAATTGAAATGGAAGTACGATGATCGTGAAGAGCTTCGAGCATGATGTTCTCCAAGAATATATTAAACAGCACAAGTGATAAGGGACATCCTTGACGTACCCCTACTGTGGTGCGAAAGTAAGCTCTTATTGCTTGTTCAGCAGTACTGTACTCGTTGAGCGATTATACAGCGATTCAACGACTTGGACGAGGCCTTCTTCGATTTTGAATTTTTGCATCATATGCCACAGCCTCTCGTGCCAGACTCTGCCGAAAGCCTTTTAAATTCAACGAAGTTGTGGTAAAAGTCCCGCTGGTGCTGAAGATTTTTTACTATAAGGAAACGACAGTTGAAGATCTGCTCGACTGTGCTTCTGCGTAGTCTGAATCCACTCCGTTCTCTTGCTAGCAGCTCTTCTGCGGTGGTTCTGATGTGGTTCTGTATGACCTTCAGCATGACTTTTTTGGGGAGGCTGATAAGGCTTATGGTTCTGTAGTTCTGACAGTTTGCTGTTTCCTTTTTCGGGGAGGGGTATGATTAGTGACTGCGTCCATTCTTTGCGCTACCATACTCTTTGGCACAGGACAGTGAGGGCCTCTGTAGTTTTTCCCCCACCCTTGTTGAGCAGCTCAGCTTGTATGTTATCAACGCCTGGCGACTTTCCTCCCTTCAAAATATATCTTTTGGCCTCTTACCGTAAGACCGCTAGGTCTGCAGGTTCACTGTCTGTAGTCTGGTTGTTTTGGAGAATGTTGGCGTCGGTCTTCAGCAGGAAGTTGTACAGGTCCTTGCAGTACTCCGCCCATTGGTTGAGTGCAGCATTGCCTTCTGTAAAAAGGTGACCATTGTTGTCTTCGATGACTGAGGTCTTGAGCTGATCTGTCTTAGTAAGGATCTTTAGAAGCTGGTAGGCCTTTTTTGCTGTCACCGTCTCATTCCATCCTCTATGTCCCGGCACTGATTCTCGATCCAATTCTCCCTAGCTGCCTTCGTCGCTTTCTCACTTCTTTCTATTCGGTGGTTGCTTCTGATTTGCTTTTCTTTTCTCTTCAAGGCCCTCCTTTGGTCACAGAGGTCTCGGATGTCACTCGTGACCCATGGCTGTTAGTTCTTATTCCTATGTCGCCTTAGAAAATCCTGGGCTGTCGACAGTAGCACCTTTTTGATGTTTCCAGCGAGGGTGTCTACATCATATTCCATCATGTTCAGCGCGGCAATATTTCCTCCAACTGTGGCCTTGAAGACTTCTGCAACGATTGGGTCTTGCAGCTTCTCCGAATCAAAGCGAATTTGGGGGGTATTTGAGGATCACTTTGCTTTTAGCTCCAGGTTCCTTAGAACAAGGTCATGGTCGCTACCTATATCAGCGCCTGGGTATGTCTTTGTCTTCGCCTTGCTGATGCTGGGTTTGAAGCGTCTCGGCAGTAGGATATAGTCGATCTGATTATGGACCAATCCATCTAGTGAGTGCCACGTGGCCTTCCTTGATTTCTTGTGGGGATGTAAGGTGTTGGTTAAAGTGAGTCTCTGGCTCAGCACAAACTCTTAGAGTCTGATGACCCTTTTGTTGGTTTCGCCAAGGCCAGATTTCCCCCCCCCCCGTTCCTGCTCATTGGTAGTAGGTACCTGGGCTGACATTGGGGTTCCAGTGTCTGAGTACAACGACGATGTCCTTTTTAGGAACCGCCTTCACAACCTTGTCCAGTTGTTGGTGGAACTCTTTCACTTCGTTGTCTCCATGCGTGGAAGTTTGTGGCCGTCGTCTGTTGTTTTTTCCACAAATCCTGTCCATCTGACCTCCGCCAGTCCCACAATGTCCCACCGGTACCATTTTAGCTCGTGGGTTGCACGTTTCAGCACTGGTGTAACGTGCGTACGTTCCACACGCCAATGGATTTTCCCTCTATCAAAATGATTTCTGCTTTGGTTTCTGTTGTGACTCCAGTAGCACGGTCGTTGATGATCCCGGCCATGACTGATCCGGCATGATGCCTCTTTTGCAGCGTATATCCATGGTCCTATCATTGAGCATTATACACTTGGTAGCGCCCAACTCTTCTCTAAGCGAACCACAGCCGGTAGTTTGCCTGGTCATGAACACGTAGGCGCAGGGCCCTGGCCAGTACTCTCATCGCGGAAAGTTTCTGCCCGCTGATGCCGTGTTAGCATCAGGATTTTCCGAGATTTCCCCCAAGGCAGCGGGACCATTTTTCCTTGGCTAGGATTGAAGTGCGAGAATGATAAACCTACTTCCCATTTTAAGACGTCTGAGTCGACCGCTTCCCTTGCCAGCAGGTGGAAAAATGGCGGTAGCGGCGACCAAAGGTCTTCTAAACTTCTAGTCACATGATCTGTAGAGCTAGCCATCAGGACATCAAAAAGGTTATGGTATTATGCAAGCCTATCTCAGATTGGTTGGATCATACACAAAAATTTACCAAATGGACAGAAATTAGATATGTGGATGGAATTTATAATTTCTATCTAAATATTTCTATATATATATATAAATAAGCAGATAAATAACTCTTTCGGAGAATATTTGAGAGGACCCTTAGCTAAAACTGTAAAAAAATAATTATGGCACTTTCTGAAGACTATGAATAATTATGTCAGACAGGGAAGACGAGGTTAAGTAGGAAGTGATGACCTACTTCGAAGCCTGTATTGTTCCTGATCTCTAGAGGGGTTCGTCCGCCGTCGTACTCAATGGTGAGTGTGTGTTGAGCGGCGTCAAGCTGGAACTCGCTGGGGAACGGGCCCTGGAAGACCACATCACTGTGACCATAGGCCACATTCAGGGCGCCCAGTATCAACCTCTGTGACACGTCCTGCTTGAAGCGGGGATGGATTCTAGAAGTAAAAAATGTGTCTAGGCTTGTAGATGGAGTAGATTATAGAGGAAAATACACTCTTTTCTGGTAATAGTGATGTCTTCCAGAGCAGCAGTCTTGCCCCTGCAATGTTTGCGATATATATTTATATATACCCACCTTTGTCATCAGTTGTTCTATAGAAATAAAGAGCTTGGGCAGTAGTTTTGAAACGAGGCTGTTTCCCGGGTCAGCATGGGAAAATAAAGCAACGAAAACGTCTTGTGTGCAGTATTGCGAAGTGGCATCTAGATCCTGCGGTTATTGCTTTGCTACTTTATCTCAAAGCATCTTGGCCACTGTCTTTGACCCCAGGGGTCAAGCAGCATCCGCGAGGTGCACACCTCTTTTAAAACTACAGAGACAAGACATTGTCCCTTGATTTTGCCACGATATCCTGGACCAGTGACTTACCCTCACTTCATAACTGCGTCCACTTGTGTTAAGAATCTTATTTGGAAACCACATTCTGAGCAATGACTGAATTAGGAATAAGGTTTTGGATTTTTGTGACAAAACGTCCAGGTTTACAGGGCTTATAGTTTCAGACTCGTATAACTAGTAAACATCCTCATAAACATACACATGAGTGAGTATGGTAGGAAGCAATGAAGAAAGTACGCACGGTCCAGCCGGTGAGTTGAAGTCAGGCAGGTCCATGGCCACGGCCATGAAAGTCCGGGGTAGAGCGGCATTAGGGCTGTATCCGTACCCTGCTGTCTGTGCCCACCTCAGAGCTGGAAACCGGCCAACGCTGTCACCTGGTGTGTATCCTGCCAGCTGTTTGACAGAAGAGTATCGCTGTTAGTCTCCGCCAAAGATACCCCTTGTCTGTATCACGATGTAGCACAAGTAAAAGAAATGTTTTACTTAATATTTTGCTTTGGAAGCGCTTCCTGAAGAATATTTATAAGCAAAATATTAAGTAAAACATTTCTTTTACTTGTGCTACATCGTGATACAGACAAGGGGTATCTTTGGTTTATCGTGTCAAGAGAGAGAGAGAGAGCGCTCAAAACTTTCAAATTAATGCGCAGCCACCCTTAGGTAATATAACCATGTGAGTGGAATCAAGTTACCTGTACATAGCCAAAAGGAAAGTCGGCTTCAGTTTCGTCCATAGAATGTTGATGGAATAGTGACCGCCATCGTGCAACCATGGCTTTTATTTGGCACGAATACTTTGGAGCATGGTTGGCGTTATCCTCACCTGTTAATAGGAGCAGATGAAAAAAACTTTGGTGAGAAGAAAACAATATGACTATTTGATGGTACCAGACAAAGAAAAACGGCAGAAAGGTGGCTATGGAAAGAAGAGAAGAAGTGGGAAAAATGAGAAATAATAATGCTGAAAGACAAAAAAAAAGAGAAAAAGTTGATGGAGACAAAGAAATGGACGAAGATTTAAGAAGGGAAAGATGGACGGTTGGGAAGGGAAACCAATTCCTGCAAACAACGTAGACCTTAACCAAAAAAAAAAAATAACAAACAAACAAACAAACAAACAAAAACAGGTGGACGGGAAGTAAATGAAGTGTCGAAGATTTCACCAATCATTTTAAAGCATTTTTGAAGCCTCCCTGTCTCTGTAAAGAAGATTCAAAGTAACAGGTTTAAAGCGATAGACGACCTTACTCGAAAATTACGAATGAGAATGCTGTGTTCACTCAGGGATGCAGTCTGCGAATTTTACCTTGATACCATAAAGCTCCCTGAAGAGTAGTGCCCAGAATAGGGTTCAGCATTCCGTTCCACAAGACCGAATCGTTGTGTGGGCCTCTGTAAACGAAGATTTATTTTTAAAAAGGACACGTTTTTAAAGGATGTGTTTTATTCGACATCACGTTGTAGATATCTCGTACTTACCTCAACCTAAGTTTTTTGTTATATTAGATACACACTCACTATCTCTATCGCTCGATTCAGAGAATCACTGAAATGCTGAAATATGAAATTTCTCAACCACTAGAACTTAATGGATGGCGTAGTGTAGCCGGACGGGTGTTACATCTTTCTGACCAAGCCTGCCCAAAAGCTAATGGTGCCAGTTATGCACAGATTATCGTTCTTTGGCTACTTACTGTCCAGACTGTCCCCGCTAGTTGTATGCAAAATTGGTCCATTTCTAAAGATCTTTCTGCTACCAAATTCTGACATTCTTTTACATGCATAGATGTGTTCTAGATAATTTAAATATGTTATAACATGTCTTAATAAAAGGAACTTATGAAACAGATTTCCTTAGTGCAAATCTTCAGGTTTTGTACCACTGTGTGATCCTATTAGGATATATTGGGATATATTTCAACACTCTAAAATACATTCGGACGTGTAGAAAGATTAAAGTTTTAGATAAGCAAAGCAATTGGAAACGGAGCACTTTTAATTTAGAATGTAAGAAGATTTGATTCTGGTAAAAGAGCTTTTCAATACGTCCATGGCAGTTATGAGAAACTCGGACATTAACCGCCGGGCACTAAAGTACAGAACATTCATGTGAGTTTTAATAACAAAGTCATAACCTCAGTGAGTGTTGGTACAAACCGTTTTGTGATGGAAGCGCAATCACTGATGGCTTCAGGGGGAGACCAAGCTTCGATGGGGGTTCCCCCGTAAGCCGATTCGATCAGACCGATGGGGTGATTGATATGAGGGTACAGGTACTCAGCGAACAGCCAGCACACGGCAGAAAAAAGTTCCATAGCTCCTGAAAAGTTGAGTTTTAACATCGACTGACACGTTCTCTTTTGATATGTTCTGTTACTTCCTTTAGAAACTGTTGGTAAGAGTTAAAAAACATAAAGGTCGTCCCCCAACCTTTTAACTTGGGTGTGACGTGTTAGAGATTTCAGTAAGCTAAAGAAAAATCTATTTACATCAAATTACCTTCCCTGATACTTTTTAGTTTACATCACAGACCCGAGACTTTTCAAGTCTCTAGCCCCAGCTATAGGCCAGTTTTACATATTAATTGTGTATCTGGCTCAGTATACTCACTGGTGTTTTGTGGCCCGGTCCAGGAAATGTTCAAGGTCATAGAGGTTCTTGGCGTAAAAGACTCGACCATCGCCACCTTGAGGACCCGGATGTTCGGAAAGTTGTGCGCGTTCTGGACCTCGGCGGTGCTGTTTATGATCTGCACGTGCATCGTTGCAACATACATGCTGTTTTACCCAGACTAGATCTGATTTCTAGTGAAGTACAATTTGATCTGTGCAACTAGACTGATGGCTAGTTTAAAATGTATGTTGTTTGCTTAGGTTCATCATAGAATGGGTCTTACTCTGCCCAGAACAAGCATACGACTCACCTGGTTTATCCTAAAGCCCATGTTGCTCTGGCCGGAACACAGCCACACGTCACCAAACAGCACGTCGGTCAAAGTCACGTTACCCTCACTGGAAGTGACTCTGATGGTGAAGGGCCCGTGCTCGGCGACAGGAGGAAGTTTGAGTTTCCAGGCTCCATGAGAGACCGTGGCGAAGACTGGGGCAATGTTCGCCTCTGTGCCAGTGACGTGTGCAGTGACCTTGTCGCCTTCAACGGTCGCTGTGCCCCAGATGACGGCGCTCTTCGGGGCACGCTGCAGGACCATGTGGCTGCCGAACACAGGCGCCAGCTGCAGCGCTCCTTGCACTGTGAGATGGGAAGTGCATTTGTTTATTTGGTTGTTTCTGCTTATTTTTGGTATAATGTAATGTCAAGTACGTAGACTATACTGAGAGTTGAGATGATCGATACATAAAAGGTTATAAAGGAAAGTTTTTATTACAGTTTCATTTATTTCCCTTCTATACAATACAATGCAATTTTATTTATCCCCAAGGGCAATTCCAGTTAGTGCTCATACTAGCAGTATATACATGGAACACGTGGAATGAATGAACTGCGGTGACGATTGGTTTTGCAAACAGGCATCGCGTACCTACAGCCAGACCGCAAGAGTGAAAACTCGCATGCCAACACATGATCAGAAATAGAGAGGATACGGGATGCCTTCCGAAAGATTTGCTGATGACAGAAAGCTGCCAAGTCCCTCTGCCTGATTCCGATGATCTTAGAACAGATATTAACAATGGAGACAAGACTATTCCTGTTCCCTAGGGAGAGGTTGTGGAACCAGGAGATGAAAGAAAAAGTGATAAAACTTTACATGAAGGACTGATAGAACTGAGTGAGAATGACAGAGCTGACAGAGAAAAGAAAAAATGAGTTTCCATAGGAGATACAGGCGTTGTTGACTCTTACCGAGGATCATGTTAGTGTTGATGTTTCATTTAAGCTTGTTATCGAAGATGGTACCTAAATATTTGTAAGAGTCGACTACCTCGATGGCATCAGGCTTGTTCATCCGAAAGTCGAATTTCATTTCTTTAGTCTTTGAGGCATTCAAGACAAGAAAGTATTCGTCACTCCAGCGGAAAAAGTCAGGCAGAGCGCCACTGGGAACATGTTCATCATCATACAAAACTGACAGGAGGGCAGAGTCATCAGCAAATTTTATCAGAAAGTTCCTATCAGTAGGGCTTCTACAACTGTTAGTATAGAGTATGAACAGTAGTGGAGACAAACAGCAGCCTTGAGAGGAACCTGTACAGGTGACAACAGGATCTGAGAGAAGACCGTTAACAGAAACTCTCTGCTGTTTGTTAAAAAGTCCAGGATTCAGAGAGTTAGTTGGTGGGATAGACGGAAGTCTGAGACTAGACTCTCCGCTAATAAGTGAGGTTTCCCAGTGTTAAAAGCAGAAGAAAAATCAGCAAAGAGAAGCCTGGCATGAGCTATAGCTTTCTCCAGATGTTTGTACAGCGTATTTAGTATAAATAGCTTAGCATCATCGACACCTCTTCCAGTTCTATAGGCAAACTGCAGCGGGTCAAGATATTTATCAACAACAGTCATAACCTCGCTCCTCACGATTTTCTCAAGTGATTTCATGATGATTGAGGTAAGAGCCACTGGTCTGAAGTCGTTGGGTTGACTGGGCCTAGTGATTTTTTGGACAGGTACATTGTGTGAAAGTTTCCAAATATCAGGAATGTGACCAGAATCTACAGACAGCTGGAATAGATGCAGTAAAACTCCACTAAGTTGTTCGGGACAGTAATGAAGGGTGCGTCCACAGATCTCATCTGGACCCGGAGCCTTATTAACATTTACTCGCCTCAAGAGATCTTTGACAGAGGACTGGGCAATCACCAACCCATGCTCAGGGACCAGAGACGGTTTTAGTACGGAAACATTGTGAGAAGTCATGTTTCTCAAAGCGGGCATAAAAAGAATTAAGCACGTTGGGAAGATCACACTCATCAACAGTCCACAAGTAATAAAAAAAAATTTGTATGAGAACTTAGAGCTCTAATTAAGGGAGCTTCTGCCCTACGACTAGTAAACTATAGGTTACCTCCCTTAGTTCAGCCTTCAAGAAGGGAATAAAGTCAGTAAAACAGAAAAACTATTAAAAAAAAATAATAATAAAAAAACCAATAGAGAGTTTGAGATTCAGAGCTTGCCCAATGCGTGTGGGAGCGGCAACCTGTAGCGTCACGGGAATGTGATCCCTACATCATCACATCCACAAAATCCAACCAATCGCTTTCTCAAAACGGGTAGGCGCCCCGTTCTCTTTGCCGCACACGTCTCCCTACGCGTACGTGGATCTTAAACTCCCTATTAACAAAATTCAAACATACAATAATTCCTTGCCTTGGTTTATTGCATTTAAACAACAAAACAAAAAATCCCCCCCCCCAAAAAAAAAAAAAAACCAACAAAAGACGCAAGCCCTTAGAGACGTTTTAAAATAACCCAGTCATGCAGAACCATGCGTGTGTATGCTTGCTGTTAAAAGTTTCCGTGCGTGTCACACAGTCCGAGTGCTGGTCAGCTTAGAAAATACATGGGCGTAAAAAAAATGTATTGTGCAGATATAGTTATTCTCAACGCTTTTGTGCGGCCTGTTTCGTGCAATGTTCACCTGGGTGTCAAGAATTTGAACGCGTGTATATATTGAATGCGGCGCGTCAGTCAGTCAGATGGGCGGATGCTACTTTAGCAACCGTCACTTTCCGACGACTCTCGACCCACTAACTCACAAAATTGTGATATTAAATCATTTCCTTCTAAGTGAGAACACATATGGCTGAAACCGCAACGCAATGAAAAAGACTACTTGAAAAGAAGAAGAAATTATCGTCGAGCTGAACTCCTGTAGCGTTGACCTCCCGTCCTCCCCACAAACGCCTTGTTCGTTATTTTATAACAAGAACTCCAGTCTGCACTTTTCTCCATACGTTTGATCGCCACGACAGTGTCACCTACATCCACCAAAAAAAAAATCTTCGGCGAAATCTAAGTCTGGATGATGTGGACACACATTTGTCCCCCCTCCACACCACCGATTCTTTAGGCCGTGCATGAGTGCGTGGGCTCTAACTGACAATCTTAACGTGAATTCACGGACATCCACGGCACGTGCCCATTCCTTTGTCACTCTCTTGTGCAGTGTCGGTTACTTACCATCGGGATACGCGATGCACAAAAGACCAAACAGGAGAGCCCCCATCATTTCTTGGCTTTAGTATTCACAGAGTACGACGTCGGTAAATAAATGCACACTCTCCCTCTAACAGCTCGTCCCTGACAATGTCGCAGTCAGTTACCACCAAGTAAAATCTTATCTCATTACGAACTTCTAAGAGATTTTGTAAGAGTAATAAAAAGGGAGATAAGACCATGGGTCAGACATACAGCGCATCGGTAGGCTGTAGCTGCTATCTAAATGCTGATATTTATTAGTATATTACATCTATGCTTCTCGTTAGCCATCCAACTAGAGTGTAGGGGCACGGCATGAAGCTGGGGCCAAGACGGCGATATCACCGTGTGATTGTCTTTTTGGATTACGCCCTTCATCCTGGGACAAAATTGGTCACGTTTACACAGTCCCCACTCTCCTACCGCAAACTCACACGCACGCGCACACAGAATCTGACGATTAGAAAGGGGGACTAGAATCATGACCACGCACTTTTTTCGTTTTCTGGAAATCGGTTGACGAAGTTTGCATTTAGGCCTTGTATGGGAATGTGAAGACATAAGACAGCTGTTCGCTGACAAACTTATCGTAAGATTAAGTTGTAAGTTTTTTTTACCACCACCACCACCACCACCCCCACCACCCCCCCACACACACACAACCCCAATAAAGTAACTTTTGGGTCTCTTTCACTATTGACATGGTCTGTTTGTCATCCTTTCCAGAGGAATATGCTCATTATAAGAAAAGGAATGGAACGGCATGTTTATTGTGCTTAATCTCAGTAATTTGCCGTTGGCACTTCAGGGGCTGTAGTTTTAAAGCGAGGATAAATCGTTGCCCCGGGGCAACATGGTAAACTCATTGACAAGCGTCTTGTTTCTGAAGTTAAAGGTGGGTGTTGTTTTACTCTTGAAACCGTAGTTATAAAGTGCCAGCGGAGGTGTCCTAGAGTGAAAAAAAGTAGTGTCCGATGGTCGTGCATTATTTTGTAATTTCGGATACTGGACACTTTTACTTGAGTACCCCATTTTGCCATCGGAAAGCAACCTACTCTCGCTTTATATTTACGGCCCCGGGAGGGTGTTGGTGTTGGTGTTGGTCATAACGTTAATATTTTTCTATTCTTTTGAATACGGTAGCTGCAAATATGGAGGGGGTTTTTGGATTAAATAATAAATCAGTGATTCAGTTTCAAAATGTTTTATTAAACATTGTGACGACATACTTTTATTGAAATAATGTATTTGAGATAACTGCTAGATACTCAGGTGAAACAAACCCAGGCATCAAGCTATAAAATCAACTCGAAAATATACTTTTGCATTCATATATTTCTGAAAGGGAGAAGGGAATGCTCCAACATTCTGCTGTCAGCAGTTGGAAAAGGTTTGCAAGCTAAGTATCCTGAAAAGCGAATATCGAGGTTATTCAAATAAAAACTGAGTTTCGTTCGTTGCTAGTCAAAGGTCTTTTTAAACTGCTTTAAAAGCACGGAACTTCAAAAAAGTAATTAATTCAAATGATTAATCATTCATTCTTTATTACCGTAAGGCACGTATGTCGTGTTTATTTAAATGAAAAAGTGTCGAATTTATCGTTCATTTTTTTATAACTATTTTTAACTTACAAAACCGAAAGACATAGTAGATACATTCAAGGGTTCTTGCTTCGATTATGTTTTATTGAGGAATGCTTTTAGTGATATACGGCGGTGCGGGTAGACCGGAGTCGGCGCTGTAGATGGCACAGAGCTTGTACGGACATGGACTGGTGTACCACTCGTACTGCAGTCCCACCACGTGCCTAGTCGTACAGCCTGAGGTCGACACTGTCACATGACTTCCTTCGTGCCCAACGATTGGTGCTGCGATCCACTTATCATGTGCTCCACACTGGGCACCGCCTGTCTCACTGCAGCAGACCTTGAAAAGGAGAAATATTAGCGTATATAGATATATATATACTCAAAGTTAGCGGACGATAGTTTTAAAAGTCTTATGAGAAGAATGAGGAGGAAGAGTAGAGGAAGTAGAAAGAAGACTAGAAGGGGATCATGAGAAGTAAGACTGAGACTAGGGAAGTAGGAGTACAAGTAGGAGGAGAAGAAGGAGAAGTATAAGGAGGCGTAGAAGAAGTAGAAAGAGAATCAGAAGAACGAGTAACAAAAGAAGAAAAAGGACCAGAAGAAGAAATATAAAAGTAAAAGGGATAAATATAAGAAGGTGCAGAAACAATAATAGTAGAAGGATCATCAGTAAGAAAAGGAACAGAAGAAGGAATAGTAGAAGCAGTAGGAGAAGGAGTAGAAGGAGTAGAAGGAGAAGTAGAAAGAAGTTAAAAAAAGGCAGACGTAAGACGAGTATGAGAAGAAGTAGAATAAGAGCTAAGATGAGGAATATTTGAAGAAGGGGTAGGCGTAGTAGGAGCAGAAGAATTAGAAGTTCTTAAAGCAGTTGTGGTAGAAGGAGACGTAAGAGGAAAACAGTAGACAAAGTAAGACAAAGAGCAGACGAAGAACAAGGAAATAGTAGGTTATTAAGCAGGAGTTGCAAAGTATGAATGAGAGGAAGGGCAGTAGAAGGGATAGTCGTCGGAAGAGGCGATAGCAGCAAGAGGAGCAGCAGTACCTCAAAACCTCTATTGTTTCTGATCTCTAGAGGGGTTCGTCCGCTGTCGTACTCAATGGTGAGTGTGTGGTGAGCGGCGTCGAGCTGGAACTTGCTGGGGAACGGGCCCTGGAAGACCACATCACTGTGACCATAGGCCACATTCAGGGCGCCCAGCATCAGCCTTTCCGCTACATCTTGCTTATAGCGCGGGTGAATGCTAGAGAAGCAGGAACATGTGGTTAGCCACTTGTAATTACAGGTACAACATGCTGCTTGTAATTGCTGGTACAACATTCTGTTTTAATGAAAGATGCTCCATTTTTACCGAGTCGCACACAGGTAATATTTCACATAATATGCTGGCATTATTTCTCAGAATATGATGGCAATATTTCATAGAATATGTTGGCAAATATACTAAGTTATTAAAGCAAGTTGATTTCTGGCTGAAAGAAAGAAAGAAAGAAAGAAAGAAAGAAAGAAAGAAAGAA
Source organism: Marisa cornuarietis (assembly GCA_004794655.1). Classification (NCBI taxonomy): domain Eukaryota; kingdom Metazoa; phylum Mollusca; class Gastropoda; order Architaenioglossa; family Ampullariidae; genus Marisa; species Marisa cornuarietis. The sequence goes on from SMMW01000616.1 coordinate 993,519, forward strand.
AGAAAGAAAGAAAGAAAGAAAGAAAGAAAGAAGAAGTGAAAATAAGATAATCAAATAACGCAAAAAATAAAGTCTTCAACTTTTAATAAAGATATTTACGGTATAATTGCAAAATTTAAAATAAAAATAGACATACTGTTTATTATACCTACACGGCTGAAGCCAATGGAAGAGATAGGACCGGTTTGTTAATTAATTAGACATTCGTGCATTCGTGATAGCAAGGGCTGACTTCTTTCTATGCATAATGAGCTTTGTAGGCTTACACGGAGAGCGCAGTAGGAAAGGCAGGGGGGGTCTTATTCATTCAGATTTTGATAAATAACAGAACATCTCGATGCAAGTTGGTTTGTTGGTTTTCTGGTGACGTCTTTATCCTGTACCGCATCTTTCTGCTGAAATTAAGTGACAGATAGATACACTCCTCTTACTTATTTATTTCTTGTTTTACTTGATTACTTTCGAATGGGAGTACCCTGGTTATGAAAGATTCAGTACATTAGTGATGACATCGGAAGCATTTTGGACCAACAGAGTAAATGAGAACTTACGCTCCTTGTGGCGAGTTGAAGTCAGGCAGGTCCATGGCCACGGCCATGAAAGTTTTGGGTAGGGCAGGGTTAGGACTGTACCCGTACCCGGCTGTCTGTGCCCACCTCTCTGGCGGGTAGGACCCTACGTAGGTCTCACCCTGATTGTGAGGGGCCAGCTGAGGAGTGAGTAATAAGGTAGGATAGGCAATCAAAGGAACTCCAAAGGTATGACGCTAAAAGTAATTTAAATTAATTTAAACTTTTAAAAAAATCTCTTATGTATTGCCTATTGCTATTGCTTAACACATTACGGTTTAGAACGAATGAAATTTTTGCCACTATTTTTCAGTAGAAAGCAAGGATTTCCTAATCGTGTTTCTACAGTGGCGATGGCATTAATTTAAGATTTTGAAAGTTACATAACAGTGTCAGATTTCCTAGGATTTGATAGAGAAGGATGTTTATTTCATTTCATGTCGCCGTAATGAATATTCTTAGTGTTCAATGGATAAATTTCTGTTCAGACCTAACATGACACCATGCTAAGATGTCAATGATACGCTGTGGATGCATTAGTTCCTGTTGACATGTTTGTACCTAGTCGAACGCAGAGACGTTAATGGTTAAGAATGCATGTTGCTCGTGAACACGTTTCTTTAACGTAGAGATCTTTGTGAGATGTGATACACATTGTTCTTGTGGACAGGATGCTAAATAAAGATTTCTCATAGAGATTTTGCTGTTTTTGTGGACTTACTTGTACATAACCGAACGGAAAGTCTGTTGCTGTTTCCGTCAAAGACTGCGCATGGAACGATGAGCGCCAGCGCTTCAGCAGGGCTTGTATTTGGCAGGAGTATTGCCCGGAGTGCTGAGAGTTCTGCTCACCTGGGTTCGGAGTAATTTGACGTTACTCTCTTTTGTAAGCATGTGCACAATCGGGCAGTACCTTGTAATGCATCAAAATATTTGTATTCTTTCTATCATGAATGCAAGACTGCGTTCGCCATATATGGGTGGCACAAATTTGAATCGTATTTTCGTTAAAGTTATGACATCTGTGATACAGAAGATATAAACAACTTATGACGTCACCTTGGTACCACAAAACTCCAAACAGCGTGTTGGCCAACAGAGGATGAATCATACCGTTCCACAAGGCAGATGGATCGTTATAAGCACTGCAAACACTCACACGCGCCAAACACACACACACACACACACACACACACACACACACACACGCAACACACAGCACGCACATACACAAACGCATATACAGCATACACACAAGTATACCAAATTACAAAAACGTAGACGCATGTTTACTTTCACTGAAAACTCGCAATTAACATATTTCACAGTTTTTTTGGATTTGTTTGAAAGAATAACAGTTACTAAATCGCATACAGGTTTTTTTTCTAGAGAAGAAAATTTGTTTCTGTACAGTTTCGCGTGATTTTTTTTCATCTTCTGCCTTTCTTGACCATTCAGCAGTAAAGCTTCATTTGCTAAATGTTGAAATTTTTAGCTGAATGTTATTTTCAAATTAACCATGAACATTAGGCTCATTGTTCAAGCTATCGCGTTGACCACATACTAACGAAACGTTATCAAATAACTCATACTATCTTCGCGATCAGTAATGCTTTGACCTCTTTTCAAGACGCACGTAAGAATTCTGGTGCTTGGAGGCTTTTACCTCTCAAATCAAGCATAGTTCTTTGCTTATACTTGAGTTAGTATCTTGTAATATAGGCATTCACTTTAAAATATTTTGTACAAGGGTTGGCCTTTAATAACCTAAACCTTCAAACGTTCCGTTAAGCAATAACCGCAAAGGTATCCAAAGTTGGAAACATTCATACTTACCGTTTTGTGGCAGAGGTACAGTCATGGATGGCCTCGGGTGGAGACCAGGCCTCGATAACTGTTCCACCCACAGAAGCCTCGATCAGGCCTATGGGATACTTAAGGTGAGGATACAGGTATTCGGCAAAGAGCCAGCAGACCGCGGAGAAGCCGTGCAGGGACGCTACACATATGAACGCTTTAAGTTAGTTGTTTTTTTTAATTATCATTATTATAAATAATAATCTGAATTTATATAATAGAACTTATATAATAGAATTGGAATTAGATATACTGGTTGAAAATGCAGTAAAATTGAATGAAGAAGAAACTAATTTACTAGAAGGACCTATCACCTATAGGGAAGCACATACAGCACTACGGAAGAATAATAAAAGCCCTGATAGTGATGGATTTACATGTGAATTTTTTAAGTTCTTCTTTAAAAATATTGGCAGCTTCCTGGTACGCTCAATTAACCATGGCTATCTAAATGGTTGTTTATCCATAACTCAAAGACAGGGTATCATATCCTGTATTCCAAAAGAAGGAAAACCTAAACAATACATAAAAAACTGTAGACCAATCACTTTACTTAATATTACTTACAAAATTGCATCCTCATGTATTGCAAATAGAATAAAAAAGGTATTGCCCAAAATAATTCACACTGATCAAAAAGGTTTCATAAAAGGCAGAAACATTGGGGACAATATAGTCTAATATATGATCTTCTGATGTACTGCAAAAAATACCTGGTTTACTACTATTAGTGGACTTAGAGAAAGCGTTCGATAGTGTATCTTGGACATTTATTGAAAAAGTACTGAACTTCTTACATTTTGGACCTGATTTGAGAAAATGGATACACACTTTCTATTCAGACATATCCTCATGCAGTTTGGTAAATGGTATATACTCTTCATGGTTCCGTATATATAGAGGTGTGAGACAAGGGGATCCTCTGTCTCCTTATTTGTTTTCACTATGTGCAGAGATATTATCTATTATGTTGCGTGAAAATGAAAATGTGAGAGGTGTGAAAGTGCAAGACAAGGAACTTTTATTATCACAATTTGCAGATGATACAGCATTGTGTCTGGATGGAAGTGAAAAATCGTTTACAGAAAGTGTTAAAATTCTCACTGTCTTTGCAAAGATGTCAGGTCTAAAAGTAAACTATGAGAAAACCCAAGCTATATGGATAAAAGAAACTGCGGTATAAGGTCTCTGCGTGATATGAATTTCTTTTGGGATCCAGGAACTTTTAAATATTTAGGTATCACAATCTTGGATGCTCTGGATAGCAACGTGCGCCTTAGAAAGAGAACAGCTAGTATACAGCTGAGTGTCATCAGAAACTTGTATGTGTTTATTAACATTTTGTGTCACCCTATAACTGTTTTTCTATAAACATTTCGTAAAGACCTGTTTCACACTACCGGTGCTTTTGTTTAACCCCCTGTATAAAGTCTTTGTTTCAGACTACAGCAGTTCTTCTGTCGCCCGTGTCTTTTGTTCCGTTCCACTCTACATGTATTATTTCTATGACGCATTCATTTTACAATTTTTGCTCTCTTTTACGGTTGTCCCACGCAATAACACAATTATGCATTACCCTGTTGTTGTTGTTGTTTATTTATTTAATGGTATTTTGACAACCTGCTCTACCAACACTTGGCTCAGTTCATCTAATAATACCTAGACCCGTTCATTTGCGGGCACGTGGACCATTTCACCTACTGATAGATGGACCAGACCAGGGAATGTCGAAGACAGCATTATCGTAGGATGAGGCTGGAGCAGTCGTTTTGACCTTGGTAAAGCGGATATCCGGAAAGCGGAGTGCACGCTGGATCTCGATGGAAGCGTTCATCACGTGGATCGGAAAACAACGTTAAGACGAACACCTACCCCCTACCTGCCGCTAGAGTACATCATGATGATGATGATGATGATGATGATGATGATGATGATGATGATGATGATGATGATGATGATGATGATGATGATGATGATGATGATGATGATAAAGAGGAGGATGAATAAAGTAAAGAGGAGGATGAGTTAAATGCAAAAACTCTTTTACACTCGTAGAGGAGGTTCTGTATGCCTGTGGACTGCTGGTGGTCTATGTAGAGTCGTCAATAAAAAAAAATTATTTAAATGTTTTTATGAAGAAAGGAAGGAGTCATCTACACATATCACTATAGCTAATAAATTCAACCAAGGCAGCACACAGCAGGCATTACTGTCACCTGACTCATGACGAAATACATGTTGCTCTGGCCAGAACACAGCCAAACGTCACCAAACAGCACATCGGTCAGGATCACGTGACCCTCGCTGGACGTGATGCTGATGTTGAAGGGTCCTCGGGACGAGACAGGTTGCAGCTTGAGTTTCCAGACGCCGTGAGAGACAGAAGTGACGACAGGGGCGATGTTCACGCCTGCAGCGATGACCTGTGCAGTGACCTTGCCGCCCTCGACGGTTGCCGTGCCCCAGATGACGGCACTCTGTGGGGCGCGCTGCAGGACCATGTGGCTGCTGAACACAGACGCTAGCTGCAGAGCTCCCTGCACTGTACAATTAGATATAGAAAAAAGCTAAGGAAATGCGTTCTATTGAAGGGACTGATTGGACTGCTGCAGTTGTCGTCATGAGAAAAAGACTGGTGTAGGTTGCGGCCTAAGGCGCTACAACGGAGTAGCGCCCCGTCCACAACCCGCTTTTCCATAAAGTCTACTCCATCCAGATCCGGTGCCCGAGGACTTCATGCAAGGGGCAGCTCTGCAGGCGATGTTCTGTTGTCTGGTTGGTTGTCAGGCACTGGTATGACTGGAACTTGTTGTAGAGGTGATGTTTCAAACGGTTGTGGCCTGTCCTCAGTTGAATTGTGGGTGCTGCTGCACCTACTTGTTGTGGTGTCTGGCCCTGATGATGATCTTGGCTTCTCTGAAGGTGGTATGTCAGGAATGCAGCTTTGGTACTTATGCAATTGAATCCTTCAAATCTGCACTAAAAACGCACCTCTTCCTTGAGCATTACTCCTAACACAGTCCACACAATGCTCGTCCTTCTTACCCTCCCCCCTTCTGCTCTTGCTAATTTTCTACCATCTTTCTCTGCAGAATCACTGTATTTTCTATGTTCTGTTACTTGGTGACTTTTTGTGTTTTCCATCTTTGTTTTCTGTTTGTCGTCAGTATTGTCGTTTATTCTTACGCCCCTCGTGTTCTATCCATTTAGTCCATGTCTCTTCCTTGTTTTTAAGCGCTAAGAGCATGCTCTCTATGAGTGTGAATATGCGCTATACAAATCTTCACTATTATTATTATTATTATTATTATTATGCGAATTATAGAACAAAGATGACAAGCGTGGAAGTCGTGATAAGCATTATTCTAGGGGAGTTCACTCTAGCAAAAAAAGAATAAGCAGACGACATTGGCTGACATGTAAGTTGAAGGAAGCTGAAGTACGTGTGCGCTAAGAGAAGAAACTTAGATGTCAGCGTTTAAGAAGAAATTCCTTGCCTAGCCAAGGTAACATACGTAAATCTATTCGGTACTTATTTAATTCTATTTCTATGTTTTCATTTTGGCATTTTCAGTGATTTTGTGTGTGACGAACTTAACGAATCGATCAAACGTAGTAGGCCAAGTTACGATAACCAAAGCGTGATCGATTTTTGAGTTAGGAGCGAAAGAGAAGGAAATATTATGCATAGAGAAGTAATACAGATTAATTTTGTTTAGGAATTATTTAGGGGGAGAACAAGGAGCTACAAGGACGTCGACGAGTGACGCTCCAACTGAGCAAATCAACCGTAGATCAAAGCGTCATAGCAAGAGTTTCTCTCTGCCAGCCTATTCCGCCGGCCCCAGCTGCCGTCAGTGGAGACTACAGGAGTTATTAATTTGAGGCTCATCGAAAGATTCATGCGGAATTCTCAACTAGCGGGTGCAAAGGTGTTCCTCAAACGGACTACCTTCGGCGAGTAAGAGTCACGGAGGAAGACAGCATACTCATCTGGATATGAACACAACATAAGGGGGAAGTAATCCTCGCTCGTTGAAGAATTATTCCGCGTGTGACCCGCAGAACTGTAAGTTACTTTATTTGTACTAAATGCAGTAATCCATGGACCAAGTTCCGATAGCGATTAGCTCTAGACTCTAGGTGTAAAGAGATGAAGACATTTTGGTTGGGCCTCTAGTACCGAGAACCTGAGACTTGAGAACCCGAGAAGTGTGAGAGAATAATATTGGGAAGCTCTGTTTTAAAAGTCATTTTTCTTACTTGTAGAGGAGATTTTTCATTATCTATGTTATGTGGTTGATAGCATGTTTTGTCCTGACCGTATGCAGTAAAGATGAACAACCTAAAAGAAAAATAGCATTAAGCCAGTATTAGACCAATAGAACATCTTTAAAGGACAACACGAGCGCTCAATTTCGTGCTGAGTACTCCCGCTTTTGGCTGAAAGCTCCGTTCACGTGGAGCTTGGTCTTCCTATTGTTCAGGTACTGTGAGATCCACTGGAACGTGCAGCCGGACACACTGCACTTTCAATCTCATCCTCTCTTTCCAGACCTAATCAAAGTCCATCTCCACTCTGTCAACTTGTGCTTCTTGTCTTGGACGCCAATCGTCCTGGCGATTTAAGTCTTCCATCGAGTGGTGTTGCCTAAAGTCTGCTTGCTCTAGAGTGATGATGTTGTTCTTCTCTAGGTGCAACGTGAGCTTGCCCACACAACTGGTGAGCCTAATGTAGCTGTCCACTTTCGTTCGTTACTTTTTCAATTTATCGAGTTGACATCTCCCTATAAGGCATTCAGCGATTTTTTTAATGAAAAAACTGTATTCCACTTTTGTTTGATCAGGAAATGTTAGCCCAGACCGATGTATTAGTACCAACATAATTAATCTGCTGCAATTCATGTCTCACAAGGAAACAAAACCTTTCTTATAGCTCACATTTAATTCTTACGAGAGACTCAAACATATAAACAGGACTTCGTTATTTCATTAGGAGCCTAATACAGTCGGAAAGGTAACACTTATTCAGTTCATATGTTCACTTACCGTTTGTGCCTGAGATGAACAAAATGACTAACAGCAGAATTCGTTCCATTATATTTCCAAATTTCTCTACTTGGGTTTGTAGCAAGGACGTCGCCTGGCCTAGCTCGCCTCCAACAATTTTCAGACCAGGGCCACAAGGATAATGCTTTAACGGCAAACGTTCTGCAGCAGAGATAAGATTAATGTTTTGCGGACTAGTTTTTTCACCATCACTATCAAGATGTTCCCACGAAGGGGAGTACGAACAACTGTAGATAAAGGAGACTTTTACTATGCGATTCTAGTTTTTGCCCTTTAGCCTGTTCCTTGTCGTTCTCTGCTGTGCACCTCGTTGTCCGACTGTCATCGCGAGGTTTTGCTTGTATTGGTCCAAAATAAGTGTGTATGGTGTGCAGCTGTGTATGATGTGTGTTTGATATGTGTGTGTGTGTGTGTGTGTGTGTGTGTGTGTGTGTGTGTGTGTGATAACGACGACAATCATGAGCTCACTTAATGAGTGGGGATAACGTGTGAACGTTAGAGTGTGTATGATTGAGGGAACATGTTTGATGCGTTTGTGTGTGTGTGTGTGTGTGAGAGAGAGAGAGAGACCGACTATGCTGAGTTGGTTAAAAAAAAAGTGAGGATGCACATATGAAGAAGCATGTACGAGAAACGCAAGCGTATAGGTGTGAGCGAGTGGTATAACTAATGTGCGTGTGGGCGAGAGCGAGTGGATAGGTATTGTGAGTACATACACACATATTACACCCACTCGCTTTCAATCTCTCTCTCTCTCTCTCTCACACACACACACACACACACACACACACACACACACACACACTACGTTCCCACACATGATGAGCAAGTGGATACAATGTTTGTGAGTGGATGAGTAAAATTCTGTGTGTGTGTGTGTGTGTGTGTGTGTGTGGATGTGGATGTGTGTGTGTGTGAAGGAGTGGGTATAGTGAGTGTGCATGTGTGGACGAGTGGGTATAATCTGTGTGCGTGAGGGAATTGGTATATGGGAGTGTGTTAGCAAGTAAATATAAAAGGTGAATGTGTGAGCGACTGGGCGTGTATGTGGGAAAGATGGGGGATAAAACTCGGTGCGTATGATGTCTTAGTCTGCAAATGAAATGACAAGAATAAAAATGACAGTGAATAGCAAGAAATGGAGAGAGAAAAGTTTGAGTGGAGACTACTGTTTTTACGAAGAAAAGTCAAATACCAAAATGTCCATCAAATCAAAGCATCAAATCACAGATTTTATTACGAAAATATTGTAATCTATAGAAACTCAACACATAAGATTATGTTCGTTGGCCATATTCCATGGCGTGTACAGAAAGTCCCCTCTGTTACCTTTAAGCTTGTTTGACCCTCAAATCTTCCTTCTTTCACTAGCAAATTTATGAATATATTCTTAAATCGTGCGCAAAAATATGTTACAATCCTAAAAAGTATACAAAATTTGTAAACTTCATATAAAAGGAAAAAGCCTTCGTATCAGAATCCTATAACAACAAAGTACAGAAGACATGAAGCACATAAATGTGGCATAAAGTGAGTACAACCGAGTACCTGATTTGAAAAATAGATCCGCCATAGAGGAGCTGTCTCCTATGGCTTCTTTACACAACATTGCGCTTAGTGTTTACATCTATTAACTCGGAAAATGCAATGTAAATGTTTTCTTCACGTGTGCCTTCCTGCCTTGGAGTGTAATTGTGCGTAATTTTTGTAGGTGAGTGGGGATTTGCTTATTTACAAACGTCTATGCGATAGTGAGTTTTAAAAATCATCCAGCCACTTAAAAAATGAAAAATATTTGATTTAGAACAGTTTTATTTTAATTTACAACATTTCACTCACTTCCAAAACATGTCCCAAGGTCTACAGTTTTACAGTAAAAATCAAGAAAAAATTACAAAAAAAACACCCATTAATTTGTCACCGTTCTTCCAGACCCAGTAGCCCGTAAAAAAACCGCGAGCTAAGTCGCGTTCGTCACGAACTTCCGTGATACTACGCTGCTGACATAGTATATATATATAGATATACTTCTTATAACAAGCGACACCAGTAATTCCGCCCAACGCTAGACTCGACCAAAGGCTAGACTCGACCAAAGTGAAGCCCCTTTATGCCTTCTGCTGCCGGGACTTGTCTGTAGCTGATATCGTCAGGTGGCGCTAGCGGTTGCATATGGCGGGCAGGCGCTTTTCCGCGGACGAGGTGTCCGAGTTGTTCGTTAGGAAGAACTTGAGGAGGCTGCAGAAGGGCGAGTCAGTGGATGTGTTAGGGAAGACACGGGGGGTCACCGGAGATGCCGCGGGGGTAGATGGCATTGCTGTCGTTGGTCTGGCTGTTGTGACTGTGTTTGGTGACAGCGTGGTCGCTGGCAAATCTGAAACGAAGATAACACGTCGTAGTGTTTTGTCTTCTTCTCGGGATTTACTACGTATGAACCTGTAATATTAAATATTTTAGTGACACAGAAAGAATGAGAGAGAGAGCTATTAAGAACATTGTGTGCGTACGAACGTGTGTGTGTGTGTGAGAGAGAGAGAGTGTGTGACAGATAAAAAAAGTATTTGACATATGTTAGCAACGTGCCCTATAAAAATAATCTACTAAGGCGTTGTGTTTGGAATGTTCTGAGAAATAAAAGACACACACACACACACACACACACACACACACACACACACACACACATACATCATATATGCACGCTTAAAGAAAGAGGCATAAAATATCCCAAACAAAACAACAGAAGTTATAGCACTATAATTTTCAGAATGGACGGACACCAATATTCAGATATGCTTTTATCATCTGGCTGCACTGATTTTGGTCCTTGACTGTTTTGTGCCTTCTCTGTTATAATGAATTTGTTGTAGAGTGAAAGGAGAAAATCAAGATCACAGATTTTCCGAACCGGATCTTAGAAACAAATTCATCAAGTTAGAAGAAAACAATCTTAACCTTTGCTTAACCTAAAACATTATTTCCCATTTGTATGGGCTAACTCAACCTTTTACCTCTCTTTTATTTTGGAACAAAAAAATTAGGCATTGAACGGTTGCCATAAAAAGCCAGTAGTGCGCTGTCCGACCATTACAGCCCTCTTTTTTGTTGTTGTTGAGCTGTCAACTTACCAAAACAGACTGGCCTCAAGGCGCATGTTGGACAGTCTTCAACCAAAGCACAAATTTGCCCCGCCGCGCAGCTCTGTAAAATTAAGATGATCAGAAGATAAGTAGCTGTCAGCAAAACAGCGGTTTCAAGCTGCTTAAAGGAAGTAAACTTATCAGTAGTTATGACTTGCAGCTATTAAAGACTTAATGGCTCTGAGCATCTGAATTACTGTCTATATTTTTGTTTTGTCTATTCTCTCTCTCTCTCCCTCATTTTCTTTGCCCCACGATCTCTAGCTGTGTCTTTCTGCTTGTCTGCCTCCTTGTATCTTTCTATCTCAGAAAGTTTCCTACCACTTCAGAGCAGCTCTGTGCTGGCGTCGTCTTCTTGCATTGGCAGGTATCACAGCCTCGTTCGTCCTTCTCAAAGCCCTCTGGACAAAACGCCCTGCATAGCACTCTGGAGCAAACAGGCCATGGAGGAGTAGACTGGGCTGGACAGAGTGACGTCGAGATTGTTTTTATTGTTTTCTCTGCTCACTGCAGGTTAGCATTCTGGCTATGACACGTCGGTGTCATTTTTACTGTGGTGACACATGACACACCCATGCGCGCGTTTCCAAACTCTTCGTCCACTCTTCCCCGACTCATCGACCACTCGCTCTTACTTACATTCATTCAACTACCTGCTGAATCAAACTCGCAAAGAAACCCAAACTCACCGACCGTTCCCCAAACTGACTCACTCATTCACTCAGTGAATAACGATAGGACTAATGTATCGCTTGGCTAGAGCAGCGTTCATACCAACACATCTGGGACAGAACCCTGTTGTACACGTGCTGTCGGTGACCATCTGGCACTTTTGATTGTCTGGACACACCTAAAGACGCAAACATTATTGGTGCAAGAAATACAACCATGTACAACATTTTCAGGGGGAAAAAGCAAGATCCGCAACAAATAGTCTTTGGTTCGTACCGGAAATCAACAACCGCTCAACGACACATGAACCAGACGTACACCGGTTCGTACCAGAAAACAATAACTGCTCAATCACACATGAAACCAGACGTACACTATTCCCGCACTCGGCAATTTTCTTTTTCTTTTCTTTGTTTCTTTTTCTTTGTTTCTTTCCTTCCTTCGTTTCTTTCTTAGGATGGTCTGGTGGCGCAACGGTTAGCGCCTGTCACCAATACAGTGAGGGTTGGCTGTCCTGGGTTCATCTCTCGTCTCGGGCACGCTGTTCTTTCTATGCGTGTGCCATATGTTTACAGGGATGACTGCCTTGCCGTGATATAGCCTCAGTTGCTGGCTCAGCGTAAAACACCAATCCTCTTTCTTTCTTTCTTTCTTTCTTTCTTTCTTTCTTTCTTTCTTTCTTTCTTTCTTTCTTTTAGTGTTTTCCGTCTTGGGTGCGGCCTCATGGCTGATTATTTTTTTTCTTTCATCTTTGACCTGCTTACCATCGTAGAACATATATTAACGGGTTCATCGTTGCACAGGCACATTTCACAGCCTCTGTCGTCCGTCTTGGCCCCATAAGGACAGTGCACTCGACAGGTAACTGGTGAGCACTGTGATACGTTTGTGGGATCTAAAAACAGAAAAGGTTTGATGTTTTGCAGTATCTGAAAACAGGAGTGAGACCCATTTGTAATGTCTGGAAACAGAAGTGAGTTTTACGTGTTTGTGGCATCTGGAAACATAATGGGGCTTGCTGAGTGCGTGAGTGCGCGCGCGTGTTTATGTGTGGTATTATAGAAACAGAAGACTGACAAATGTTATGGCATCTGGAAACAGAAGAGGGTTTGGTGTAGTGTCTGGAAACAGGCGTTTTATGTTTTACGGTATTTGGAAACAGGAGTTTGACACGGGTAAGAAACTAATAATAGAAAGAAATACTGACAGAGGCACTTGACAAAACAGCGCACAACACAATCAGTCTTCTACTGACCTCTCGAATCATGCCCCACAAAATGAAATAACCGACAATTATGCTCACTGCTGTGGTAATTTACCAAAAGATAGAATTTTGTTAGGGGGGGGGTGTTAAATAGAAACTTAGATGGAAGAAACGATTAGTTAAAATCTGATGTATCTAATTAAAATGTATTGTTAAGTAAGGAGGAACAGACTCGCAAACGGGAAGGAAAGAAACTAGAAAACCTAATGGGACGATAATCTCCCACTTTAAAAAGAAAACTTGGGTGCAAACTACATCGTTAAACCACAAAACTTGTTGAGTACACCTTGATAAAAAAGCCGCTTATTTGAAAAACCACTTTATCTGTGCCTCTCTTCTGTGTGTGTGTGTGTGTGTGTGTGTGTGTGTGTGTGTGAGTGAGTGAGAGATAGAGAGAGATGTGCGTGCTTGTGAGTAAGGCCTTAGTAAGCCACAGACAGGTACAGCAATACATTGCTCTTGTTGGGTGGGCTGAAGAGTGTATGCTCACTGATGTCAACACAGGAGAACTGAGGCTCGGAGGGACTGTTCTGGCTGGAGGGATAATTCGGCTGACACTTCTTGCCGGTAGGGCACACCTGTGTGAAGTGTTGACGAAGGTTTTCATCACCGCAGCAGAGGAAGATGATAATGAAAAAGAAAAATGATAAGAAGCAGAAGCTTGGAATTAGAGGAAAAAGACAGTAGGAACGAACGAACAAACCGGAGAAAGAAAGAAAGAAAAAAGAAAGAAAGAAGAAAAAAAGCATCAACCAGGAACACATTTAATGTTAACAGCTATGGCATAGCAAAAATACACGATTTAACAAGGAACAGAAGTCACACGGAAAGCACTCTCTACTACTATTTTCCAAAAAGGAGATCGACAGAGATAAACAGGGTACATAGACTAGGGTAAGGTTAATTTTTTTATTTAATTCATTATCTTTCTTGCAATTAAAATCAAAAAATGAGATGCAAGCATCCTCTTCTTATGAAATTATATACATTCAGCAAAATTTGCTTAATATAGGACATAAAATAAGAAAGAAAGAATGAATGAACGAAAGGAAGAAAAAAATTCAAGGATCAAAGGAGGAAGAAGGAAACAATAAATCAAATGAAAGACAAGAGGGATGAGATGAAGATATCAGTGAAAGAAGATATACATTCGAGAGGAAGACATAAAGGAAGAAAAAAAATAGCAGTCGTCATAGTCTACGGCACAGTCCAAAAACATCAGTCTACATCACAGTCCAGAAACTTCATAGTTACATCCCATTTCAAAGACGACACTGTCTACATCATATTCCACAGAGCGATGAGACCATTGGAGGTGATACCTAGCCTTTACGAGCAAGCAACCTACCACCAGACGACAAACGTCCTTGCACCCGCACATCTCGCATCCGTTTTCATCCAGTTCCTTGCCGAAGGGGCACAGCATGCGGCAGGAGACGAAGGGGCACTCTGTCTTTACATCTGCAACAACAGGTGTTACCACTAAATACTTAGATTATTCTCTATGGACGTTTTGTTCAGAAAACTACTCCAGGGACCAGTTGCACAACACATTTCTAATTTAAACACTTTTAGGCCTTAAATCTTTTTTAGATAATCAGTTTAAAGTGCACACCACAATTTAAGAATTTTTAAAACTAAAACTGCTTTAAGTAAGATAAAGTTGTTTAAGTCAGACTTTCTGTCCTGTCAATACAATGTTTTGTATGTTCTTGTGCAATCCATCTAAATGGCAGAGAAGAGATTTTGCTTCTTTAGAACAGTTTTAAGGTTTAGAAACATGTTGTGCAACTGGCCCCAGGTACATGTATATTGCTGATTAAAATGAAGAGCAGAAAACTCGGGAAAACATACCGACACACGTGGGGTACACGTTGCTGCATACAATGCCACAACTGTTCACGTCGCCCATAACTTTACACTTGGTACCTGAGGGACACGACTGAAAGTAGATGTGGTTTGGTCAATGTCAAACTCGCACAGAATCTGACGAAGAAGAAGAAGAAGAACAAGAAGAAGAAAACGGACGGAATGGAAATTTTGAAATACGTCAGTCTATTATAATTGATGTTTCAAGGACATTACAATAAAAAGTAACTGAACCTATAATCAAAGGAATGACGAACAAAATACTTATCAAAATCTGAACATCGTATGAATATAAACAAAGAGAAAGAGTACAAGATACAAGGTGGGGATAGGACAGAAATGAGAACTGGGAGTGGAGAGAGAGAAGGGGATGAGAGGGAGGGGGAGAGAGAGGCGGATGAAATAAGAAGAAAGAAGTGGAATGTATCTTCAGACCAAATTTGCATACTTGTGATGTTTACACATTACACAAAGAACGAAGGAAAAAAAAAGGGTCCAAACAGTAGAGCGCGATAGCAAGGAAAACTATTACTATTCCAAATTCGCAAGCTGTCAAGGACGTTCAACGTCGAAGACATGTTATGTCAAAGACCTGCCATGTGAGTGTCAAGGACGTGTAGTGTCAGTGTCAAGGATGTGCAATGTCAGTGTCAAGGAGGTCCAATTTAAATGACGTGCAGTGCCACAGGTGTTCATTTCAAAGGCGTAATATCCAATGTCATAAAAATATAAATGTATAAAAATAAAATGTGATATAAAGGGCGCAGTCTAATATAATGTAAAGACTACAAACCAAGTCCTTAGACGATCAATGATATTTAGTATCAAGGACGTGCAATATAAAAGGCGTACTAGAAGACGAAAAGAATAGAAGAAGAAGAAAATTGGAACATTGTCTCACATAGTTTTCGCAAGGCTCCGGGCGGCAGGCGCACATGGGACAGCCTTTGGCGTCCACCTGAAACCCGTAGCGGCAGCCCATACGGCAGAGAGGCGGACACGAAGGGCTCAGCGCATCGACGGACGCCGCGCGGATGACTGGAACTAGAAGAACAAGCAAACCGCCGTCAGTTCACCTGCCACAACAAAGTCTCTAACAGACAAGTCGAAAATGCAGGACACGCTGGCGGTTGACGTCACTTTGAGCCAAGACAAAAACAGAAACAGCTTGGAATTTGTTTAATATAATGCAACCGATATTCTGACCACTGTTGCGGCAGGCCGTATGACGTGTGTAGTCCATTCTCGGAGCCAGTGTATTAAAGGTCTACAAGAGGTGCAATTTTTTTCACTAATGTGAGCAGAGATCAGTGCAAGATACTTTTCTCCCAAAGCTGGGTGAATTTTTACCCCCAGTTCTCGAGACGCAGGGTGGTGCATGGATAGATCTACGCAGTAGAGGCTTCAGCCAATGGGAAAGTTGGGAACATGTGTTAAGTAATGTGGGACAATGGTGACGTCACGAGTTTGACCTATTTCTGTGCATGATGATACTTGTAGTCGTGTATCTCGAGCTGCTCAGGTCAACCACATCTGGGTAAATAGTACTTGGCTCAATCTCGCTTAAATCGATTTTTTTAATAAAGATTCTGCATCATATTAGACCTTTAACACTTCATATAAGTCTTTATCTCTTTTCGTTAACTGTTAACCAGTATTGTGCTTCGTTGATCTTCAACCTGTTCCGTAAGCGGTGTTTGAAGGACTATCCTTCCCATTGTGTGCTCATGCTGACTAATCCTTGTTGTGGATCACTCGGAAGTGCATTACGAGAAAAAAGCCACTTTCGTCTCGACAGGGACACTTTTATTAAAATGCAGAACACGGTTTGGCCGAATAAACAGATGAAGAGCACTTGTTCGAAGGAAAATACTCTCTAGTTTCTGAAGGACAAGTGAAAAAAAATCAGAACTTGCGTTTAGCATGTGACAAAACCGTTACGCTACTGCCGGGTTTTCCAAAAGTTTGGATTTTGGCACAGGTAATTTGAGGGAATAAATTATTGGACAAATGACCTGAAGATATTGCAACAAAAGAAAAGTAAGTTCAAAGGATGAATAAAGGGAATAAAAGTAAATAGAGAGAGAGGAGAGGAAATATTACAGTAAAAACCAGAAGAATTCTGGAAAAAGAAATCACACAGGACAACTATAATTTTAAAGTCTACTCAATTACGAAACAAAACAAGTGATAAGACGAGTGGTGCATCATAACAAAACGCAAGCTAGATAAAAATTGTAGTCTTACATCTAAAACCATTTTTAAGACTCACCTATGACAGCACTCTCTCTCTCTCTCTCTCACACACACACACACACACACACACACACACACACACACACACACACACACATGACACTTCATCTTCTAATGAGCAGCTGAACTCTTGAAGATAAACTTTAATTTAAATGTCTATTGCTTCTGTATTTGGTTTACCTGAATTTGATAAAAAAAATTCTTCTGCCAGGGTATGCTAAGTTATGTACTTAAACCTAATTTAAGCAAACTGTACTTCAAACAAGGTTGTGACAAGGGGATTGCAATAATCATGTGGATGGCGAAAAAGAGACAAGATTATGTAAAACGAATCAAACAGAAATGAACGATAGAGAAGCGTGTGATCGACAAATACAATGGATACAATGTGTTCATCGCTACGTAGACAGACATACAAACTGGCAAACAGGCAGCCATGAAGACAAAGAAGCAAGCAAATACACGCACAAAGAGATGGGTAGAAGAAACAGCTCGCCACTTACCTGGACCTGAGGGAGGACAGCATGCGTTGTTCACGCACTGTCTGCCCGCTGGGCAATGACTGCTGTTGAAACACTCGTGCACACCCACAAACCATATACGGTCCGGGTACAGGACCGGCAGCTGACCGTTCGGACATTTCTGCTGAGCACTTTGGTAGTTCAAGATTCTGTTCTCGGCTAAAATGAAGAAGGCGATGACATAAAGGCATGAAAATGTCACCTTCTTTGCTCATGCTCCACTTTCCGTGGTCATGACGCATGCGCGGTCAACAAGATAAATTATGTGGTCAGGGAAAACTGTCTGAATTTATTATACAGATCCCAGTTTAAGATGTGATCTTGGTTACGTAAAAGCCATACATAAGAAAGTAATCCTGCTTTTTAAGAACGTCGTTTGCCTTTTAAAGGGAATACAACTTTGAAACAATGATCCTACTTTCAGGAAGTCGCTGAGATTAATAATAAGGTAACTCATCACCAGGGAATCTATTTTTGAAGTCCTTTTCTTTACATAAAATTAAGTAACATGAATTAAATAATTTATATTAGAGAGCTTAGCTTTATGGCAGGCTTTGTAATCGTTATCTAAAAAAAGCTCACACACACACACACACACACACACACACACACACACACACACACACACACACACAGAAAAAAATTAGAAAAACGCACATCGCATTCTAATATAATTTTAATAGTTCTCTTCTTTCTAGTAAAACTAGATCACATACAATCCAACATTGCATTTGTTTTGTTTTGTTTTATTTTGTTGTGGTGTGGTGTGGTGTGGTTTGGTTTGGATTTGTTTTAGGTGCGGGGGTTGCATATACCACAGAATCCTTGTTTTGATGTATGGCTGTTCATAGTTTCACTGAATTTAAGAAAATTTTTAAGGGAAAGAAATTAAACAAAGGTCTGCCTTACATCGTGATGCAATTCAATGTGCGAAAATAGAAAAGAAACTTTAAAGAACAGTTTCAATGCAATATTAATAAGCACAGGAATAATATGTTCTGAGCCAAGCTCATCTCACCATTCAAAATACACTCAGCTATTTTCTTTAATCTTTCCTTCTAACACCGCTTGATACAACTACATGCTAGACAAAGAATGTTCTCAAATACAAAGATGTGTGTTTTTCTCCGCCCCTGGAACAGGTATAATCACTGTTTGCTGACACCTACTCGAGAGATTAGCCCTTACCCTGAGTTCGAGAAAATAATAGGTACTAAAATTAGAAAAAAATGGGTGGGGGGTTGTGTCTTGTCGACTCTGTGTGTGTGTGTGTGTGTGTGTGTGTGTGTCCACAAGCGTGAGTGCGTATGTGCGACTGTATATGTTCAGGTGCGTGTATGTATATTCTTATATATGTGTGTACGTGTGTGTAACCGTCAATGTTAAGGTAATATTGACCTGTACATTCAAATTTTGGTTAGAGAATGTGCAAACTCTGCTGTAGACAGATCTGCCACAAGAGCTATTTTGATGCGATTAATTAAAGGGAGGTGGAAGAAGTGGCATATGGAAGACAGAATGGAGTGATGGGTGAGTGAATACGAGTGAGATACAAACACGCTCACCATCCCTTCACCTTTTCTTACACTGTGTTTTTAAGTTTTCAACTGGCCCCTTCTTCAATCAACGTCTAACAATTCATAATATCCGGTCTCGTTTTCCACCAACCGAACAAAAAAAGACAGCACAGGCTAACAAAACATTCCAAGTTAATGAAGAGGCAAATCCTTCGAGAGGCAATTACATCCATATTTTGTCTTCTTTTACTTCATAAGACGGAATACTTTACAGTTCACAATTACAGATTTCCCCCTTTAACCAAACTTATTTAATTAGTTTTCAAAGGCTTGCAATGATCATAACATGGATTGCTATTGGATAATCTTTAAAACCTTTGATATTCTTACCAGTAGTGTAAAAAACCTCAAATGTGAGAAGACCATGTTTTACTGTGAAAACTGCATTGGAAACCATTTAGTGCGATTGTTAGGATATTTACATCGCATTTAACATACCAAATTCCTCCGCTATTTAAAATAAATTAAAGGAATTTTAATTTAAAGTTGCTCGACTAATAAATAGATCTATATAGATAGATAACGTGTCTAACACGAGGACAGTATTTGTTATTTATAAATTATGCTGATGTGAAATGTCACTCGGCAAAGAATAAGTTTTTTCGTTCTGTTTTTATGCACAATTACTCACTTATGCAGATCGATGACAGCCAAACTAAAGCCAATACCCATCAAAGACCATGTTGATGAAGCGAAAGTAATTCTTCGTCCCGGGTATATCAGTGTCAAGCTTCTTGTCTCCGTGGTTACAAAGCGGACCGTAGTTATAAACCAGTGGCAAAGATGCCCTGTGGGTAAAGTAACATAACAGAATATCCGCGGGGTCTGGACAATGCGTTGTAACTACGGACGCAAGATAGTTGTCCTCGATTTTCCCATTTTGCCCACGGGTAACGAAGAACCCTCGGGTCATAAATACGACCCCAATACGAAAAACCTATATTCGCCGATCCACAAGCAAATATTTATTGATACAAAAGCCAGTACTCACCGATACATCTCTGGTCGATGTCACCCGTGCAAAGTGGAGTCTGACAGACATCGTAACATTTCATTCCCTCGCTGCATGTCTGTATAATACATCATAAAAGATCAATGCAAAATTATCGCTCTTGCACATACCTTGCATTTCTAAGCCACTCAAGGTAAATACCAACCGTACCAGGGATCGGAGTACAGCATAGCAATAGCCATGTATTTAGCAGTGCGTTAATGTACAGTGAGACCTTTTTTCCCAAATATGACGAAGTACGGGACCATGAGTCGAAACAAGCAATTAGGTAAGATTTCAATACAGTCCCAAAAGTACAGAACAACATGAAGGGGTGTGTCAAGCAAAAGGGGAGTGTATCAGGAGGGGCGTTCTAAAGACTTACTAAGAGAAAGAACAACTTTAAAATAAATTAAAGCTTACAGGAAGGGCATAACTTTCAAAACATCGTAGCTGAGAGATGACTACTGTAAAGAACGAAGTGATCAGAATGACCAAAAATTATCAAACAATTTAATTCCTTCTTTTATTTTTCTTGTATTCTTTCCCTCCTTAATACCCTTTACTTTGTCCTTATTCCTTTGTTGATTACTTTCCTTCCTACTTCTTTCCCAGAAATACTAAACAAAGATCATTTACCGTGCTAGCGTACAAACCAATGAACGCTGAAAATGTACCGCAAACTGTAATTTAGAATGAACCAGAATCAAGAAGTATGTATTTGTGAGAGGGATAAGATAAAAAAAAAAATCGTGTAGAATTTGCGAATGTGATGGACAGTGGTATTTAGGGTAAAGAACTCTGCGTATTGCCTACAAAAGGGACACAGTTACAAAAACTAAAGACATAAAAGTGATCATGAGGTCACATGGCTATATTTTAAAGCGTAAATCATGAAAAGGCCGTGAAAGAGAAAACATGAATCGCTTTCACTACCTTTCATACAAACTTCGCCACCTGTCCGAGGAAAAAGAAAAGGAGTTCGTGAAGATTCATCGTCTCAAAGTGCGAACAGGATTGTAAATTTGTAAACTGACCAAGCGGATGCAAGCTCTCACAGGTATGGAGAGGAGGGTAGGCCAAGATGCCCCGAACAGACTGGTAGACGGATGTACCTGATGTTAGTGTTTTTTTATAATTTCTGCGATTTGCGCGTTAAGTGCGAGCAACGAAGGCAACGGGTTTGAGGGAGGATGGGAGGGTTTGGTGGGGAAGAAAGGGAAGGAGGGGAATAAGATATTGTGCAATGACCGCCCATCCCTTCTTGTCACCTCTTGGCCAGAGAGTCATGTCCCTTAGAAAAACATTTCTTTTGTTTGGATTCTTTTTAAGCGCCAATCCCACCTTCTCTGTTCTTTAGGTCAAAAAGAACTCTTCTTGTTGCACACCTTGGAGCCATAATCGAAAGCGAGAACAATGCTAGTAAAGGGCACAAAAGGTGTAAGCGTTAGGGTTCAAGTCTGCTTCGAGCATCATTCAGTGCAAAAGATATGCCACGAGAGAAAGAGAGAGAGAGAGAGAGAGAGAGAGAAAGCATGTTAATTATTTATTAAAGCTATATTTTCCCGTCACTTTGTTCAAAAGTCAAGAAGGTTAAAATAAGAAAGAAAGGGAAAAAAACTAAAGATGTGAATAAAGAAAACAGAAGAAAGATTTAATCCAGGAACTAATTAGGAAAAACAAAGAAAAAAGTGGGAAAGAAAATAAATCATTGTAGTTTCAGCAAAATAAAAGAAGTCTGTAGAATTTGAAATATGCGTTTGGTAAAGGAGTTCTTTAACTGCTATAAAGCGAGGCAGCAGGAACTGAGAAATCCTACAGACAGAGAAAAAAATAAAAAGTAAAAACACGATTAACGTAAAGAAGGAAACAATTGAAGCAGCAATGAGAAAATCACAAAAGCTCTTAAAAAGAAAAAGGAGAACGGTAAGAAAAGAACTTTGCTTAAAGGATTGCTGAACCCCTCCCTACTTGTACGTAACTTCCACATCACTTTAAATACAAAGATTAACTACTACATGTAATTTCCACATGAGAAAATGCGTTCTACAGATTCAGTTACGTATCCCTAGAAATCGCTGAAAGGTCCTTTAACAACCACATCGGGCAAAAAAACCTTTTCAAACCAAGCAGTTTTATTTTTCGGGAAGTGTAGGTGGATGAGTTCGGAAACGGGGAAAATCTTTAGTTTACAAAGGCTTAAAGGTTGCCCCTGGTACGAGGGTGACAGAAACAACATGTTCAGCCTAACAACCCTGCTCTAACGACAACGGATTATTTCACTCTCAGGTGTGTTCGGCGAACGTCCGCTTCAAAAGGGAGCATTCAGCCAAACCCTTTATATGCAGAAGTACTAAGTTAACAAAAGGCATACAAAGACATTGAAAAGTTTACCTACAGAGGGCATAAATATGCTGGTATCAGCGAAGTAACATGTGGAAGACAGCTTCTCGGCAAATTGTTAACGAATAGCTAAGGCTTATTACACAGGTGTCAGATATGCCTATACGACGTACACCCACTGGCCCAGCTACAAACCACGAAGGTATGCATTAAGTTGATGAAAAAAATTGACTCCTTTCAAATACGAACGGATATTTCTGGCTTTTTTCATTACCTTTGTTACACCTCTCATCAGTACTAACAACTTTATGCGTGCGTGCGTGTGTGTGTGTGTGTGAGAAGGAGAGAGAGAGAGAAAGGGGTGATCTATGTTGATGAACTACCACTACTACACTACTACTACCACCACCAGGGCAGGGAAGAGCCTACTGGTTAGGGCAACCGAGATCCGAACCCGTAAGAACGCGCACACGCTAGGGTTCGATACCCGTATGACGCAGCGTATTTCTCCCATTTGAATCAGCTGTAGAATGGTTTCTTGATTCCATGGAGGGTGGGGGGGAGATAAACCAGCAAGAACAAGAGATAGGCAACCCCCCCCCAAAACCACCTCATAAAAGCTGACCAAAAACCTCGAAACTTTCGTGCTGCTATAATCAATCTTTCAGGAGGTTACTTCTTTTCCTAGACAGTGGAGGGCAGCAGAGACCGTTTCTCCGTGTGCGCTGATGCCCTGTCAATAACCATCAGAATGTTTAAATTTTCTGTTTAACTTGGGCTGTACTGACCCGGCATATCGCGTCGTGCCGCGACAACATTCAAGTCTGGAATCTGAGTGTGACCGCATGACACCGGCTCTCGCTACTGGTTTGAGACCGAGTGAAACAAGCTACCTTATTAACTGAACTGTCACGGCATCCCTGACCTCTTTTCACCTCGGGTACCGTACATCCTGCTTGCACTCCGCAACGTTCGACTATCGCCTCCAGCCTCCTGTTTGATTTCCTGACCTGACGAATGGATTGTCGAGGAAGGACAACAGACTGCCGATACCGTTTCACTTTTGTACGTGTCTTTCATGCGAGCGAGAACCTGAAACACTAGTCTGAACACTTGAACACTGACAGCGTCAGCACCTCTAGCACTGTAGCCAATCAACTATAGCAAACACTGAAACAAAGCCGTGAAAATGCGGTGTCGGTGCAATACTATGGCGGATGTTTACTTCATGGTTCTGCCAGTGCAAGTAAACCCTGTGGTAATCAGTGATAGGCTGATAAGGTGAACACTTTTCTCGGTTGGCGTTACCATCCGTTCTAAGTTTCATCAACTTGAATTGCTCGTCATTCATACTTTATTTACTTTGTGAATATTAACTCATGCTGTTTCAAATCTTTAATACAAAATTTAGTCTGTGGGAGTTAGCTCCTGGATCACGTAAAATCTAATTCAGTTTCTTCGTTCATCAATCAAAAAAAAAAAAAAGAGGTGAAATCTGTAGAAAGAAATGAACGGAATAAACAACGCTGACGAATGGTAAGTAAAGAGACATGAGTTTCTGTGACATTGTGGTTGAACATGAATGAGGTGTTAGAGCCCCCACAGCTGGGTCTCGAGATCAGCTTTCTTGAGGGCAGTGCCCATCTCCTCTAACTCGCCATAAAATAATAAGAGGGTCTCTCAAGCTCAATATCCCCCTACCGAGAACTGACCTATTCAAGACGAGGCTAAAATATTCTGGCAGTGTTTGTTTGTTTGTTTGTTTTTTTGTTTTGAACAACCTTCCCTCAAATCTCCAAAGAACGGTGTCCAATCTGTACAAATTCAAACTGGGACTCCTATAACATCTTTTCCAAACTCTTTGATTACCTACGGAGGCGTCCTACCCAGCTTAATCATACCGACAAAGCAAACATGTAGTACATGTTGCTAATGCTCTAGCCAATAATAATAATAATAATAAAAACTGACAATTGAGACATCACCCACCATGTTTGTACATATCATAGTTTCTCTGCTTTTATTGCCTCGTTCTGAATTAATATAATGTTTTTATTTCTACTAATTAGTCCAAGGGCTAAATGTAAAAAAACATAGCTTTTGCTTATTCTGTTACCTTTGTAAATAAAGATTTGTTTATTGCTCATTACCTTTCCCAACCCTGTAAGGAGTTAGGTACTTACTTCACAGCTGGGTCAATCTAGTTGCCAAGGAGAGAGTAGTACACTGCTCTGGACGGGTATCGAACCGCCTTCCTATAGGGGTCACGAGGTTAAACCAAAAAAAAAAAGGGGGGGGGAGGGGTCACGAGAACCTTAGAACTGGTCCTCGCACAAATTAAACCGTCCTAAGGGCAGTCCCTCAGGGTAACTCTAGTCGCCGGATGAAGGATGAGAACTAAGAGAATGCAACGCATCACAATGATTCTGCCCAGCCACCCTCTCCCAGTCCGCCTCTCAGCATCCTCGTCCTACTTGTTGGGTCTGTTTGCCGTGGCCAAGGGTGCTTCAAAGGAAGAGCAAACTCCCCCTCCACGCAGGCTCAACAGAAGCCACAAGTTCAGGAGACTGTTAATTCAACACTCGTGCTGTTGTTCCCTCTTCCCACCCACCCCTACCCTCCGTGCGCTAGAAGAAAACCTTGCAGTATTACTCACACCTCGTCTACAGATTCGACTGTTTAACGGATGCAAGCAAGGGGTTAATTTACGCTGCATCTGCTACACTAGAAAACAGGCTGCGGCTGGAGGAATGCGGTTAAAGCAAATTAATTACAGATTCTGGCATCTCTGCTCGAAATTCCACGTAAAACGTTTGGAACGAAGTGGATATAAAACTTTACGTTGCCTCCTCTTCCAAGATGACTCGTTTTCAGAGCTTTCTGCGTTTTGGGTGGTAACTGTGAAACTTCGAAAAACACTGCACTTGAACACAGCAATCAAGTAGCAATGTCAGTGCAAACAAAGACGGTTTGGCGTTGTTTGAGTAAGTAGAATGAAACAGGTAGCAATAGAGTGCACACACACACACACACACACACACACACACACACACACATCTACATACATATTCACACACTCCCGTGTACACACACGTGCGCATGCGTGCAGTAACATATGTAAACACATTTATGTAAACGTACTACCTGCTATTCTATTCAAAATGTTATTTCAAATACGCAAACACCGATTAATCTTGTGTTGTTGCACTGGATAAAAACACTGGAAACACGAAAATGAACCAGGTACAATAACTAGTTGAAGGATGTGAGTCTTGGAAGGATTTTTTTGCCAAGGGTGGGGGAGATATTCCTTGTAAAAATTCCTTGTGCGCGCGCGCGTGCACACACTCACACACACAGGTGGGATTATGACGTCACGAAGGTACAAAATAATCTTACCTCAGTTCCACAAACCTCAGCTCCTGCTCCTGCTCTGCAGGTCAACTGTAGAAATAAAATAACACAGAGTTCATTTTCATTTTGTTACCACTTTTTCATCTAGTCAAGCTCTCACAACACAAATTGCATTTAGAAAAATCAGGGACATAGTCTAGGATAACGTGCACCACGCGTTTTTCAAGGTCCTTGCGATGCAACCCGTTTTTTTCTCTCATTCCTCTCTTTCTTTTGCTCTGTATTTGGATGACAGCAATATAATCTCTATGCCAGCTTGAAGATTATTTTCTAATTTGCTACACATATTTTAAATTTTTTAACTGTGCCAAACTGTGCTATTTAATTCCACACAAAACCGTGTCTAGAAGACATAAAATTAAATTTTCTTGTGGCAGCGAACTATAGATGGTTAACTGTGTTTAAGGCACTTGGAAGGCGGAGCCTAATCTTCTCCGATACCCTTTTGTGGGAACCCGTATGTTGGGTGTGTACAAGGGTGAGGTTTGCAAGGGTGAGCAAACCTCGAACAGGCGTCCTCATACTCGACAGCACTAGCCATGTCCTCCCCTCGATCATCCAGACGAGGTACCGTATAAGTCTGGTAGCCACCTGCTTATGTGCTAAAGGTAAAACTACTCAGGGAAACGGTCCTTCACGCATGTTGTCTCACGCACGTGTAGAATGCGCAAAAGAGACAATGCTTTGACATCCGGCAATTACCTGCAGCTCAAAAAAAGACATCTGCCCGTGCGAGGAACATAACCCTTCTTTGTCAAACGACGCTATCTCCATAATTTCCTTTTGCCCACCACCCCTCCTGTCAGGTTGTATTGTCAACGAGGTGGCGGGATGGGAAGGTGGGCGGACGTTGGGACAGGCTCTGTCAACATTGAAGTACAATCAAAAATTGACTTGAAAGGATTTTCCTTCAACATTGAGACCAAACGAGACGAAAGTTAACTTGCACCGTACTTGGGTTGCCTTTCTTCAGCATCCACCTTTGTAATATATGTAACCTTATCTTTAGCCTCATCGTCAATGTGACCATGGTCTGAAACAGTTATAATGAGAAAGTAGCAGTGTCTTCAAATCCCTCATCAAAGTGACCTTGACTGAAACAACTTTATGATGATGATGATGATCTCCATTTGTAACGCGCAGGTATCCATTCAGAAGAATGCTCATTGCGCAGCAAAAACAAAATAAAGAAAAAATAAGAAAAAA
This sequence comes from Marisa cornuarietis, assembly GCA_004794655.1. NCBI lineage: Eukaryota > Metazoa > Mollusca > Gastropoda > Architaenioglossa > Ampullariidae > Marisa > Marisa cornuarietis. The sequence goes on from SMMW01000616.1 coordinate 1,020,268, forward strand.
TAAAGTAAATAAATAGATAAAACACCAGGAAAGTTTTAAAAAATGGGGAAAGTAACCGTTTCTTGAAAAGGCATTGTCAGTGGGACCTTGTCTAACAGCCACAATTTGAACGGGACATTTTCTCAAACATCTCTATTATCAAAGTGATCTTGACTGAAACAGCCTGATTGTGAGAGCGATCTTGTTCGAAGCCGCCTTATTATGAAAGTGGCTTTGCTTGAAAAAGTCTTTTTTTTCAGCATCTGAAACAAACGAATTTGAAATCACCTTATCCGCTACAACCTTATTGTCAAAGTGAACTTGTCTGAAACACGCTTATTTGAACTGATGCTGAGCCTAAACAGTCTTCTTGTCAAACTGACCTCAGTTGTAACAGCCGGCGTTATTGTCAAAGTGACCTTACCTGGCGCACCCTCTATTGTCAAAGTGAACTTGTTTGACAAATCCACAACGGCTCTACCGTTACGCAAGCACTGACGAGGAAAGAGGCACAGCAATATTTTAAAATTTTGATGGTAAGAAAAAAATATCATTCTCATAGTATTACATTCGTAGGAAAGACTTTCACTACTTGTAAGTTTACTTCACCAGGTGAGTTTCTCAGTATGATAGGCAAGGAAAGTAATCTCAGGTAGACTGCTGAACATGAGCCCCTACTCTGGTTCGCACTTCTTGCTTGTTGCGAGAACTTTGTAGCAAAAATAATCCTACAACACATTTTAATCTAACTGCACAAAGTTTTCTCGTGTATACTTAATAATAATAGTAGTAGTAGTTGTAGTAGAAGAGTACTTACATCGTGCAACATCCCAACCAAAGCAGGTCGGGATCGCAGTTTTTTTTTTTTTTAATTAGGGTTTTACGCCGAGACAGCAACTAAGGCTATATCACGGCAAAGCAGCCAGCTCTGTAAACAGATGCCACATGCAGAGAAATAACAGCGTGCCCGAGACGAGAACTGAACCCAGGACATCCAACCTTCACTGTATCGGTGACAGGCGCTAACCGTTGCGCCACCGGACCGCCCTTGGGATCGCAGTCTTTGTGTTGACCAACAGTAATAAAGAAATAACATTAAAACACTAGCTAGCAATAACATATTGTGATACACGAAACACACTCCGAAACACATATCTTTCTCATCTAAAACCGCATCACAGAAAAAGTACGCCACCATTTTGTTCTCCCTTTATAAGTAAAGATTCTTATCAACTTTTCTCTATAGCAAGAAGGGTATTACAAAATACTTAAACAGAGCGTGAATATCAGTCCACCCTCCCCTGTTTGTAATACAATTTTATTTGTACCAGATATCAATTCAGCAGCAACAGCTTGCATAAACTAATTAAACTTGCAAATAGCAGCACCAGTTAGACCATCGTAAAGCTAAACCTCATCCAGACCCACAAACACAACTCATCTCTCTATCTTACACACACACACACACACACACACACACACACACACACACACACACACACACACACACACACACACAAGCGTTAGAAAGCCTTATGATTGAACCAACGAAGGACAGAATAACTACCAACGGGATTTCATTGCTCACACATGGGAGTCTATTACACTTAAGCTTCTGTTAGTTTAAAGCGGTTAGTTGTTTAGTTTGTTTTCTAAAATATGCCAAACCTCGAAGACACTAAACACCATTCATTTCTTTACTGGCATTTATTGCTGTGAGTTAAAGTTCCCGATTAGGAATATTCCTCGAAACTTCCCTTTTTCCAACCAGCTTCATTAACGTCTTATAAAAGCTTTATAACTCTTATATAGCAAATGTTAGGATTGAAAAAAATGCCTTCATAAATGTTTACATAAAACAGATGATTATCGTGGTTTGGCTCCCAAGAGCATGCGCAGTTGTGGAAGACTTTTCAAGCTTAAAGTATATTCCCAAAAAGTTCTAATATTCATCGTCTAATAAAAATTATTATTATTCCACATTTCATAATGTCACTCAGTATTATATTGGCCCCACCAAGTATAAGTTAATTAAAAATAATTTGATGTCAACACTGTTGCACATATTTATATTAATTGAGCATGACTTCACTAGATCGGAAAGAATACCTCTCCTTAAAGAGCAGAAAGCAGGAATGATGAAGTTTTAAGTCTTCATTTGATGAATAGATCATATACATTAACTTTTGAATGTTTTGTAAATGGTTGACTCTGGGTGTTTTGTTTGGGGTAGGAGATGGGCTCAGCAATCGTCTTTTGCAGCATAACCTAGCAGCATCCCTCAGCACATCCCTATTGTCGATGTCACATTTTCTACAACGATCTTAGTATCTAGAAAAGAGTGTTACATACAATTACTAGCCGCCTGAATACACCTAGGCACTCCTTCTTCAGGTAGGTGCGTTGAGTACTCGGTTCAGTTCGTCCCATAAACTGGCCTCCTTGGCTTGCACCAGTCGTAGGGAAGGAGTCTGATGGAGGGCAGCAGAGGTGAACTCACGCCAGCGGGTCCGGTCATCTCACCCCCAGTGAACAGTCTGTCCACTCTTTCGCGTTAGTCACCCAGCCTTTCTTCTGTTTGACATGGCGTCGACCGGCTTCAGCGTAACCTTGTGGGGGCGTCTTGGACAAGGTGTCATGTAGGGCGACATGACCGAGCCACTTCAGTTTCTGCTGCTTGACGGGTCGTGAGCAGGGACTACTAGGGACCCACCAGGCCTCTGATTAGGTTGCATACGAAGTCGTTGGTCTCTGTAGTAGATCCGGAGGAGTCTCCTGAACCACTTCATCTCACAGCGTTAAATATTGCAATTCTCATTTTTTTATAAAAAAAAAAAGGGGGGGGGGGGCTGATCTAACCAGCAGAGGCGCATTATGCCAGCAAGCAACAAGGCTGGTTAGTTGGTTGTAGGTATTTTCCGCTTAGTCACAAACTAAGGCTATATCACGAAGGAGCTAGACCAAGCCTGTATAAACAGGTGTCTCGAGAGAAAAATGGTGTGTGCTTGAGGCGAGGACAGACCCAGCTAATCGCCATCTAACCACACTCTTCGTTGTCTTTGTGACAAGCAGCTCACCTTCCCAATAACAACCCGCCTCACCCCTTCCCCGACATCCAGATTATGATCACCGTGAGATAGCAGCGAACAAAAAACAAAAAGGACGATGGACATACTTAACAAAGAACAGGCACAGATTATGCTGAAATGTATAAGTATTCTCAGAAAAGATAACCATCGACCGCTAAAGAACATGTCGCATTTCTAGGAGGCGTACCCGCAGGTTTTTCAGGCTGTTGATGCTGCAACACCTTGTATTAGATAATCTCGCAGGCTGAAGGCACTCACCATCAGCAACATGAACCGCAGTTGTTGTTGGTGGCTTTTAAAAAAAAAAAAACTCTTTCGCTTTCTGAGTGCCGCATGTTACAGCAGGGTCAGTCTTCCACGTGGCGGAACGGTTAGCGATTTCAGTGTCATCACGTGACATCGTGGTAGCTGAGCTCTTGAAATTAAATGATTAACATACTGATTGAATGTGTTTATGGCTGTCCTTTTGCAATAACTCTTCTGCCTAAAGTTATTACAAATGAACGTAATGAGTATCAGGACAGGGAATTCATTACAGAAGAGTTATCTGCTCACCTGGGCTTCTGCCACCAGGATAGCGTCTCGTGTTGTCTCGGTTCCAGCACACTACTTGGTCTCAGTAGTCAAACACCATACGATGCGAAAGCCTTCTAATACTTTACTAAATAATCTTAATCGACTTACAAAATATTTTTTTTTTAATTTAATTATAGAAAATTAGGCAAATATCGTAATAATCATCTTAGTCAAACAATATTTTTGTGGTGATATAGATATCGATATTGTATTAGATACTAGATGAATTACTTTTTTCAATCCAATTCTGCATTGTCTGTTTGGGTTCAGCTCAGTTATACGTGTCAATCTCATCTCCCATGTTGTATTACGCTTTCACAACTTCTCAGTTAGAATATATAACACCCTTGACACCATACAGGTATATATGCACAAGCCTGATGTAAGTGTCGTTCACCTTTTTTCTCTGAAAGATATTGTTGCTAGGTGTGTATCTCGAGAACTGAAGGCGGATATTCATAATTGCATAACCAATGACAATGACAATAAGGCTAAACGTCTTTACCGACTGAACAGAATGAGGTTGGGAAATGAGTGTTTCACTCCCAACCAGCAACTAAGGCTTTATCGCATCCAAGCAGCCGGCTTTATAAATAGATACTAGACTCAGAAAAAGAACAGCGCGCCTGAGATGAGATCTGAACTCAGGACAGCCAGTCATCACTGATGATGATGATGATGATGATGATGATGAGGAGGAGGAGGAGGAGGAGGAGAAAGAAACTAACCAAACTGGTGGCAGAAATCTATAAGCCAGTCACATTAGAGTATGGAGAAGAATGGCAACAGTCGATACTCACTAACAACACACAAGCTAGGAGAGCCGGTCTCATGGCGTCCTGCTGGATCTTCTCCCGAGTCTTTTTTCAGCTGAGACTCCTCCAGGAATATCTCGTCTTGATCACTTCACCAGGGGGCCGCCAATTACCACCAGTTCGCTCGTACCCTTGTCGAAACACTCCTCTTTGGGGAGGTCAAAGCTCCTTTTACAGGCGACACTAAAAAGTCCCTTTTTTTCTTTCCTTTCCACCCGCGAAGGGGAGTCGCCACGATATGCATTCGGCTCACGTCCGAGCCTGTTCGCATGCAGGAGGATTCCCGACAAACAAGCTCCCCGCGCGTGGAAGTCAAAGATGTCGCCGGGAGGTGATGGAGGGCTGGGGGTGGACGCAGCAAGGTCAACCACATGCGATGTGCGTCGCCGTGCACACCTGTTGTAGCCTTGTAATTCAATCTTACGCATCGCCTTTAGAGCGAAGCTACCGGAGCGACATTTTGTGCCTGGCTCTCATGACAACCGTAGAGGATGAATGGGTTATACGGGAAGTTTTATGCATGGAAAGGTCGTATAAAAACCCATGGAACCCAAAGCAGGGTCGTAGCGAGTTAGGTCCATACATGCGCGTGGCCCACCTCAAAGATGGCGCGGTCTGAAAACTGATTGAAAGACTAGGCTTGCTTCAAGTCGCATAAAAGTTGTATGAAAGGGAGCCTGTTCTGAACCCCGGGTTTATCTGTCTCTGAAATACAGTTTGAAAGCTACCATGATTTAGTGCTTAATGACGTGTGCAAACTCTTTATTTTCGCGAACACTTATGCACGCATGCCATTCACACACACACACACATACACCGCACACGCACCTGACTTATCAAAAGACCAGGGCTATTGACCAAGTGGGTGTCTGCCGCCAGAATGACCAACATGTCAAAACAGACTGACAATGAACTTGCTACTTCTGTTTCAAGACTCAAAAATCTAGTCTCTTAATGTGTATATATGTCTGTGTGTACACCTGCCTGCATGCATATGCATACATGCTTGCACATGCATGTGTGTGCATGCATGTGTGGACGATGTGCCCATAAACACCTGAGCTACTGTCATGCACACTGCATGTTTATAGGATACCATTTTTTTCATAAAAAAAAAATAGCTAGAGAAACAACTACAGTGGAACCTCGATTATCCGGTTTTCAATTAACCGTGCATTTAGTTAGACAGGATCGTCTAAAAAAATTTAAAAAATTTTAAAACTGCTAGACATCACAAGACTGCCAAGATTTCTGACTACAGGAATGTACACTACGCATGTCATTGCTTGAATTTTTGTCCATGGGTTTCTGAAAATTATTCTAAAGTACATATCCTAACACTTCACAAACTCTGCACATCAATAAAATTGAAGTGCTGCAAGAACACAAAGCAGCATCTCCTGTCTGATTTTTTTCAAGAAAACTACTTAAACAGGTAAGAATTTCACTGCACAACACCTATTTTAGCATTTACAAATTTTTAGAATTATTTTTGATTATCCCTATGATGGGCGGCTGTCATTAAACCGGATAACTGAGGTTCCACTGAATTTTAAAATCTCGTGGTCATATTCTTCACAAGTATCATATAAGCTTTGTTAATATTATCAACACAAGCAGTCAGTCTTAATTTTACAATTGCATAACCTGTGTTTTCATGTATGTAGCACTCACAGTCCCATGATTTTCATGTTTTGAGAGACAGCCCTGGAAAAGTTCAATTATTTTCTCTAATGGTATGCTAAGGCTCAATGCTATTAATACCTGGATGAATATCCCCCTTCAGTTCTCGAGATACACACCTAGCAACATTATCGTTCACAGAAAAATGGTGAACACCACAGACCTCTGGCTTTTGCATGTATATTTATATGATGTCAAGGGTTCATTCCACGGCAGAGCTGGAACCACATGTTAATTATCTGTGTAGAAACATGACATTACAAGTTCCACCTCTTCCTGTGCATGATGTCTGTAGCCTTGTACCTCAAGAATGGAAGCTGGTACTTCAACTATATTGTGGGGGAAAGCAACTAACAATGAGCACTTTTCGGTCATTAAACATAAATTGCACCTCAGTCGACCATTAAGTCCTAGCAGTAAGATGTAGATATGATCTAAAAATAATTTCCAAAATTGATGGGGCCCTATAAACCTGGAAGGTCAGAAAAATAGAGAGCCAAAATAAGCTTAAAAGAGTGAGTTATTTGTGTGGAAGTCATCTTGTGGATTTAAGGTTATTTTTTGGGTGGGGGAGGCGGTTTGTTTGTTTTTGGAGCAGCCAAACATTGATTGGGATGCCTGATTTTGATGCTGATTTTTGAGGGAACAGGGAGTTCAAGGTTCAAAGGTTAAATGGAAAGTAAAAGGACAAGAATGAAGCTAGACAATATATAAAATGAATTCTTGGGATGTCTTGGGGTTTTTTATGTTTTGTTTTACTTGTAATCAACAAAGCCTTTACCTGGTTTAAAAAATCTCTTCCCTTAATCCATGTTCAGCAGTAAGTAGATAGCAAAACCTAATCATTACACTAAAGATTAAAAAAAATTATTAATGTGGAGAGCAGGATTGCACTGATGAAAGAACTATACTGAGTAGGAAATGCTGCTGAGTAATTAAATAACAGCTTTATTTAAATTTACAATATGTAATAAAAATACAGTAGCTATTGGTAATAATAGTTATGAGGAATATGTATGTTTTTGCCCTAGTTAAAGATTTGTTTCATGGACCTACTATTCAATAATAGACTGTAGGGTCTGAAAATTCTTTTAAAAAATTTACAGTTCATCTGCAAGGTATGTATGTATTCATACACTAAATATGTACAGTGTACTGACTCTCAACCCTTACCCACCATGCAGTGAGGGAGAGAGAGGTGTGGGGGGCAATTGGTGTTTGACAAAGAGCCAGCAACTAAGGTTATATCACGGCAAGGTAGCCAGCCAGGACTGCCAACCCTCACTGTATTGATGACAGGCAATAACTGTTGTGCCACCAAACCACCCTGAGAGAGAAAGAATATCTACGAACAAAAGACAAACTAAATTTCACTGAAATTCTGATAAAACAAGCTGGGGTTCACACCAAGCATGGATTCCATATTTGGATATATTTTGAAAATTCTTTTACAAATACTTATGACAATGAGGATTTTGATCATTAATACAATTTCTATTAAATATTATAAAAAAATAAATCTATCATGAAATTTGTTGCATGATCAGCCTTATACTTCATCCATCCATGTCCAACAGTATAAAAACAAATTTCTCTTCACCTCTGCAACATTTTACATTGCGTACTCTGCTACATAATTTACATTGCATACTGAACAATATAACTTAGCAAACATGCATTCTTAACCCTTCATTTGATTCACCTTAATTTATGCTTATGCACTTATGCATACACACCCTCCACATCACCTCAAAAGTTTCTGCATTTTTTACATGGCAGGCATCTGTCCAAGTAAGTGTTTTTTAAACCCCAATCACAGACTCCCTATGTCGTTGAATTTCTTTAGCTCCGGAGGGAAGCTGTCCTTGTAGAGGACAGGATCAGCTCGAAACTCTATAGTCCTAAGTGGCATGCTTTGGTAGACAGCAGTGAACTGGTTTATGCATTCCGATCTTTCCACCATGTGTGTGACGTCTGCTGACAGCATCTCGGTGTTGGTACATTGAGGACATTTAAATTTTTTGCGTGGTGCCACCTGTTAGAAACAATAAGGTTTAAGCAATGAATATGGTCAGAAATGATAACTGAGGCATTAATCTTTGTTATGCTTAAGCTCATTTTAAAGCAACGCAGAAAATCTTCGATGTACACATGACTGGAATGGGAAATGTTGGTTACAAACTATTTCAGTTACAGCTAGGGTTATCATCTGTTTTTTAATATTCCCTACTACTGTATATTTATTTAACAAAGGGGGAAGGGAAAGCCTAGGGGTTAGAGCTATACAATCCAAACCCAAAGGCATGCTCACTAGCCAGTTTGATACCAGTCTGACACAGGGTACCTCCCTGAGTTGACCCAGCTGTGAACTGGGTACCTGACTCCACAGGAGACTAGGGAAGATAAGGCAGTGAGTGAGAGGAGAAAAGCACCATCCTCACAAAACCTGGGCCTGAGATAAGGAAGGGATGTGACACCTTACTCCCCTACGACCATAAGGTCACAGAATTATCTTTTAATCTTTCATTTTAAAAAAGCACAAAAAAGACATGATGCAAGAAAATAAATAATACAGCTATTTCTCAATAAGAAACGATATGCATTTTCTGTAAACTGAAAAATAGCATACTGAAATTTGATTTAAAAAAAAATTATGATAACAAAATCCACATGCAATTCAAGGAATCTTTCTCAGATACTCTGTCTAGGTTTTAAAAGTACAAATAATATCATTTCCCTTTTTCATTACCTTAATGGGAGCATTTCCTGTAACATTAGCAATGAGAAAGTTCATGGCTATATCCTCACAGTTCATATGCTCGTCTACCCATGACTTGAGGTTGCCTGGTAAGGCATTTGTATAGAGATAGCTGAAGTACTGCAACATACAAGATCATACTTAACATGACTCCAGATTGTCTGGAACCGTGCAGGAATGAAGCAGTCCTGGTACTTGCTTTTTTTCTTAAGCGCTAAGAGCATAATCATTAGGAGTGTGAGTATGCACTATAAAAATGCATTTATTATTATTACTCCAACACACAATTATGCATGCAGAAGTGTAATCAACAGAACATGTATTCATGTTATCAAAACAAAACAATATGCATGTATCTCCTGCAACTAGTTTAATCACAATCACAGTTTTCTCAACCAGATGAATAGTGGATCTAGCAGGAGATTTGCAGAGATGTAACATTCTACATAATAAGGCAGCATAAATACATTTTAACTTCACGTGTTTTCAAGCATATTTATAGATCTACAGATTTAAAGTTTTGTTAAGTGCTAGAAAACCATTTAGTATTAGTAAAAGTCAGAAATGTACCTTGTGATAGAATGCTGCACCAGTCAAAACCATAGATATTTCATTAGTCCATTCAGATTCATACTTCCATTTCTGGGTCACATTATCCCAGAGGTGAAGACGAGATGGAAACCCCACTAAGCGATCTGGAAACTCACGCCATACCTGTCATATACAATGAAATGTAGTATAATCTAAAATAGAAAAAAGTTGAGTCAGGGGAAAAAGTAGAGGAACATGATTTTTTTTTTTAAAGTTGTATCATTATACAGCTTGCAGGTTTTTGGATGATAACAAATCTCCCAAACTGGGAGTGCTTTGTTTATGCCTACAGAACTCACTGGACTTAAGCTATTTATTGTCTAATGCTGACCACTGTTGTGCGATCGAAGATTGTATGATGACAATAGCTACAATAAGGGTCTAGCGTATTAACTTAGCACTCAAGAACTATTTCCTTGTGAAATTAATATGCTTTCATCACCATTGAAACAAAACGTGATTTATCAGAAAAATTCACAGAGAACTCATAAAATTGTCCCATTATGCAGCCCTTGTAAGTTCTTCAGTCCACAGATATTTGTAAGCAGTGAGGAAGAAGCAACACAGACCGTGCCATGGTTTGTTTATTTTTTAAAATCTGTATTCCTATTTTTCGTTTAACTTACTTCATATCCAAACTCCAGCTCATCAGGTGTCAGCATAACAATGTCATCATCGAGAGCTAGGATGCTCTCTGTTTCAATCTCGTCATAAGGAGAAAACCTGTCGATAAGAATGTCACAGAGCTGAGTTGACACTCTACAACCATGTACACTTTCTAGACTCTGTAGTTTACCTTTTATGTAATTTACACAAAAGGATCTCATACATGCTCTTCCTTTTTCCCTCACTCCTTCTCTGCCTCTCAGACTCACATACACAAAATACCTATGAGTGAATAATTAAACAGTTAAAGGACAAAGCACGTCAAAACCCAAGTTAGGTTTAAATGATAGAAATTAACATTCTACATCACTTCCACTCAAAATGATTATTTACTTATAATCACATCTAAAACACAGCTCTGAGGCAGTTCAAGTAGGCTACCATATTGTGTTGTCAAGTAAGAGCACTGAGCTGTTGAGTGTGAGTTGAGTTAACTGTCGGATTCCTAAAAGGAGGTCATCAAAACGTTGGCGTTAGCATTTTGGGATTCATTATATAAAATTTCACACTGGAGTACAGCGATGAAAAGCTGAGCAAACCGGAGAATACTGGTGTCACAGAAAATAAGGTTACAAACAGTAACAAAGATTAAAAATAGCTACTGCACGCTCCAATGTGGCAATTGTTGTGGAAGAAGTCAGACCAACAATCTCTGTGTAAAAAATAGAAAAATTTCATCGCGAAACTGAATGAACCTTACTTTTGCTGCACTGAAGTTTTACAGATCTTAGAACACAAAGCTATGTTAGAGTCAGTTTGTTGTCTTTTGTGAAAGAGTGCATAAAAATGGCAACCTTCATTAACCCTTCTTAACCCTTTAATAATCTCTTAGAAATTTGTACACGTACTAGTTGTACATAAATTATGCAGCAGTGATGAATAATGGGAAATAAATCATTCATTCAGTTTGCTTATGCACAGTTCTCCATCTCATGTCAACCCTTTTAACAACAGAAAAACATTAAGATAAATGGCTACCTATTGCTGAGTCTGTTTTTTTTTGTCTGCACTACTTTGACTGGCTTGCCAATATAAGGCCAAGAAGAAGCTGAAACAGGAAACAAATTTCTACAAACAGGCATATATAAAAAGAAGCAATGAATGTAACATTTGTGAGTATGCAGTCAGAATAAATGAGTCAACATTATTTAAAGAAAATGAGAGAAAAACTTTCCTGTTCAGTACACTCTCTGATTACTGTTTTCTTCCCATTCTTCCTAAATTCTTATTTTACTACTTCATAATTCATTTATTCATTCATCCTTTGACTAGTACCAGTTGACAAATGGTTATGCTAGTCCATCAGTAGTGGTCGTCAGGGGGAAGAAGATAAAGTTGACAAGGCTCGTCATTTAGGCCTGTCGAGCGGTGGTGAGCAGGTCCTGCATAGAATGACCAGTCTTTATGTTTCTCCTGTATGTTTGCAAGCCAGTTCTTCTTCTGTCCACTTTGACATTGACCTCCCTTCAAGGTACTCTGAATAATGATCTTGAAGTGTCATACCAGGTCAAAGCAGACCAGCTTACACCACTTGACTGTTGCAAGAAGGGGTTCCCGTGATTCTACAAGTGTGGTGAACCTGCTCCATACGAAGTCACTGGTTTTATGTTCCCTGCACAAGATCAGGAACAGCCTCCTCAGGCACCTGTTCTCAAATGCCTGGATTCTCCTCCCTATATTGGCAAGCAGGACTGGAACTACAAGGGACTTGTACTTGGTAGTAAACCTGATGGCATTGCAGTGGCAGATCCTGTTCAGCCTAGCCATTGCTGCTGTTGCTATCATGATTGTGATGCAGATGTCTTCTGTGGAGCTGCCATTTTTGAAAAATTAAGTACTTAAAGCTGTTCATCTGCTTGAGCTGTACTCAGCTCATGTTGATCTCTGCCTTGGCATTGCTGCTGACCATGATTTTGCCCTTGTCAGTGCTGGTCTTGATAAGGATTTGCACTGTCTGTCATTCTGCTGGTAAGGTCTTGTAGTTTCTGTGGGTGTCTGCTATTGGATCAATGTTATCTGCAAAGCACAATTTGCATATGGACCTCCCATTGGCTGAAATGGAACTGTGTTCATTAAAGGGTTTCTCACATGAAGTTTTACAAAAAGATGCTGAACAGTACAAGCTGCTTTATCTTTAATGGTCTGTGTAATGTTCCCAAAATCGCTTTGTTAGCTTCTTTCATATGTTCATATATTCTTATCTCTTTTGGATTTTTCAGTTTTGGAGCAACTGTGGTTCTAGAAACCCATTTAATAGGTCCTGGAACTTTCTCTGAGATCTTTTTTCTTCAGTCATTTCAGGGTTTTTTTTGTTTTGTTTTTTGGCTACTTTCTTAAATGGAAAGGGATAAAGCAGTATATTTGTAAGTAACAGATTTGTCGATATGAAGAGTGACATCAACGTTCTTGAGTCTTTCAATGCTACTGCAGATTCAAAGACGATTATCTGCCTGATAAACTGAGTCCAAGAACAAGAGATTCCAAAAACTTTCGCAGTGGCTTTACTCAACTGGAACGAAGTCAGGAATGTCTAGAAATTTGGCAATAACTGATAGCCAGGATAGCTGCCTTGACAGACTTGTGCACAAAGATGAATGGAGATTCATAATGATGTATTTTCCAAACACAGGAATAAAAGTTCAGAGCCTGATTCATCAGTTGATTTACAAGTAATAAATTAAAGTTGCTCCTGAGTCAACAATCATAACAGGTTTTTTTCAGCCAATAATTTTGTGTGAACTTGTGTCGATATATATCAATGATTTGATCTCTGATGAAATCATTGTTGTTTATACCAAACTCACAGTCTTTGGCAAGATTAGTCTTGCAACATGTTGCAAAATGGATTCCCCTTCATTTTGTTTTGCTTGATGTCATAGATGGTGGTGACAAAATCGATTTACTGATGATTGGAGGTAATTGGAGATTGCTGATTTTGAGTCTTTACTGGTTACAGATTCAGGGTCAAAAGTAAAACAAAAAAGTCTTGCATGACCTCACTGACACTGCAGAAAAGTAACTGTTGTTTGGAAGTGTGTCCCTACAAAAAATAATGACTACTATAAAGAGTCCTATAGCTTAGTGGCTATATAGGCAGAGAAAATAAGAGGTTCACCATATCTCTGAAATTGCACATGGATCGTGGAGCCCAGCCTTCTCCCCTGATATAATTAGGGTATATATTTCCTTGATATAATTAAGGTATACATGTCCCTGACATAACTAAGGTACACATTTCTCTCAAGGTATATATTTCTACTAAGAATCTGTTGGGTGAGTAGGAGTTTCCAGCCAAAGGCCCCAGCAGGCTTTGAACCAACAATCTTTTCCACCACAGTTGAATGTACTAACCAAGAGATTAAATGCGATCTTTTTCTTGCACTTTTTTGGGGGATGAGCCATGCCATATTTATTCTTTATTTTATGGATCAATTTGGAGGATGAAAGCATTGCATGTGGTAAATGAGCAAAAGAACTAAAAGTGATAATTTACAGATAAACTAAGCAACAAAATTTTTTTACAAAGACATATCATATAGGTCATATCTGAATTTCTTCATCATCTGTCATGAATATTAAACCAGTGGTTAGATGATAAAATATTCACAGGCTGTCATCAATGAGTTCAAATAATTCACCCTGACCATTTTTAAAGAAGATTCTGTATAGAGTGGATCTAACAGGAGATTTCCAGAGATATAACATTCTACATAATAAATAGCATGTACCACCATGGCTTAACATTAGAAGGGAGATAATAACAGCTCTTCCCATGAACAAAAAGGTGCTAATTAAAAACTTGTTCATACAAAATACTGACTTGGTGGTGGCTGTTTGTCCTGGTTGTTCCAGACCACAAGTACTTTTGCCAAGGATGGCACCTCTGCCAACTGCCTAATGACTGTGAAGAGAGAGTCCAGACGATTATAAGTCAAAACCACGGCAGTAAATCCTTGTGCTTTTCCTGGCATCAGTGGGAGAAACAGTGGATTCTGGATGACATGCTGTCAAGCAGAATACAGTCAAGGATGAATGAAGTCCATTGTCAAGCTCAAAAGTATCAATTAAGCTATGGGGATATGAAAGTAAACCGCTTCTTAAATGGTAAACAGTTTAAACTGCTCTCAATTATTTAACATGTATGTTTAATAATAATGATAAAGTTAACATATAGCACCATATTCCAACCTTGTGGGCAAGATCATGGTACTTTACAAAGAACAAATGATAAATAAGTTAACAAAATACTAGGGTTGTTCTTCTGGAGATGATATCTAGTTCTTAGACCAAGATGTTGATGGTTCACAGTTTAGGTCTTAAGATCATATAGTCAATTGTCAAAAGCAGAACAGATCAATAAGTAATCAAGAATGTAGATAAAATCGCCAGGAGATTGATATCCACATGATCACATTTTCTCTCTACACGTGCCACCAACACTCTTGTCTGTGCGTTTGTTCTTTCACGACTTGACTACTGCAACTCCTTGATGGCTGGCTGCCCCTCATCCCTCATTCAGAAACTCCAGAGAGTACAGAACTCCGCTGCACGTCTGGTACTTAGAGCAAGGAAACGGGACCATGTCACTCCTCTCCTTCGTTTCCTACATTGGCTACCCGTCCGTTCTCGCATCCAGTACAAACTGTCTGTGCTGTGTTTTAATTTCTTTGCTGGCTCCTGTCCTGACTATTTCTCTGAACTTCTCATCCCTTACTCTCCGGCCAGACAACTCCGCTCTTCCTCTGACAACCGTACTCTAACTGTTCCTGTCACCAGAACAACAACATACGGTCACAGGACTTTTGGCTACTGTGCTGCAAAACAATGGAACTCTCTTCCTTTCCATATCCGCCACCTTCCTACAATTGAATCTTTCAAATCTGCACTGAAAACGCACCTCTTCCTTGAGCACTACTCTTAGTCCACAATGCTAGTCCTTACCCCCCCCTTCCCTCTTGCTACTTTACCCATCACTATTTTTCTCTGTTCCTGTTACTTGATGCCTTTTGTTATCTGTTTTTGTCAGTACTGTCGTTTTCTTTCGTCCCCTGTGTTCTGTATCTACTTAGTCCACGTCTCTTCCCCGTTTTAAGCGCTAAGAGCATACTCTCTACGAGTGTGAATATGCGCTATACAAATCTTCACTATTATTATTATTATTTCACCAAAGAGAAACTGCATTAAATTTTTAAAACATTTGGCGATGTTGGAAGGTTGATCGCAGTGAGGACTTGTACAAAGGAAAAACTCTCATGGATAGATGAACAACAAAAGGCCATAGGCAAGTAATGCTGAGAATGCCATCAAACATGTAGGTCAACAGGCATGCACAACAGTCAAATGTGAATGTTATAAATCACGGATCTCAAATGAAGGGGCAGGATATGGAGACTGTTAGTCAACGAAAGAGTCAATTTCATCTATCCATACATCTATCTATAATTCACTTAGCAAAGAAAAATACCACCTTTCACTATTTTCAAGTTCATTCTGCTCAGCCTTAAATCCTCTCAGGGTATTGTTTAAAAAATAGTGGGATGTCATTTTTTTCTGGTGATGGTGTAAAGCTAAGTGCAAGATACTATTTCCCCGAATCTGGGTGAATACACTCTTTTCCTTCTTGAGATACAGGCTTACCTACATGATGCACAGAAAGAGGTCAACAAAACAATCACAATGTCAGGATTATGGATACGTTCCTGATGTGAAGGCCTCTGCCAATGGGAAAGCTGGAACCATATATTAATTAGGCATACCACTGTGCAAATGCGATGTCACGATTTTGACCTCTTTTTGTGCAGTGATGTTTGTAGGTATCTCAAGAACAGAGGAGTTTGGGGAAATTTATGAAAATTTCCCCAGATATTTGGAAAACTGAGCTTTACCCAGTCAGTAGGAAAAAAGAAACATTTGCTCTCCCCTAGTCATTCAACAGTTTCTTCAAATTCTGGAGTTGGTCTTTTATAAAACGAAGAATTAGGGGAACAAAATTAAAAAATGCTTGGCTTTACAAAGGTAGTAACTACCCTCATTCCACCTGCATTACATGCCATCTGTCCACCTCATTTAAAATATTCCTATCAAAACCAAATACGTCAACAAGGCTTCTAAATATGGGTAGAATGTTTACCTTCATACTATTCACTGCTATCTCATCAGTGCACAGATACTGATTAACCTGACTTACCATGTCTGGTGGTTCATTCCAATCATGATAAGAGCGAGCAGCATATGGAAAGATGCGCCCATTCAGCACATGCAGTGTTGCCATGGTGATGGCAGAGATGGAGGAAAAGTATGTTTTCCACAGAAACTGCACCTGGCGCCGCATGGTGTGCACACGATCCACACTGTAGTTTTGCACAGTGTACATCACCTGATCAAGATCAGCTTCTCGCAGCTGCACAGATGCCCTGGAGGTTTGAAAATCAAAATTAACATAAGATACGATAATACTTTATTTGTCCTGAAGGGCAATTTGGTGGCAGCTCGATAACAAAAAACACATTCGTGTGCACCAAACAGACTTCCACATTCATGTTTCATTCATTCGCACAGCACCATTCAAAAGACGCACAGTCAAAACAACGAAGGACAGACACAGAATGTTAGTCCTGCATGCAGGCACACAAAATCAGTGGCCCGATGGGAGCTGGACAAATTCTCTCAACACAACATCACGAAGGATTGCAGACACTTTCAGAAATGTCTGCCTGTTATATAAAGTCTGAAGAGCACTCTGAGTTGTCCCGATGACTTTTGAGCAGGTGGATACCACACGATGTAGGCTGCTCTTGTCCTTCATCGATAAACTGTTGTGGAAACAGATAAACAAGAAGGACAGCTTGCTCTCTATGTGCGATCTATAAAAAAGCTGAAGAAATTGGTGGGAGACAGAGAAAGACTTCAGCTTCCGGAGAAGGAAGAGGCACTGGTGAGCCTTCTTCATGACAGTTTGAGTGTTGACACCCCAGCAAAGTTGCCTTTCGAAAATGGTGCCCAGGTATTTAAAAGCAGGAACAATTTCCACCTTCTTGTCGTGGATGACTTGGTGGGGAATTCTGACGGAAATCAAAGACCATCTCTTTGGTCTTACTCGCATTAAGTTCTAAGAAATTGTTATCGCACCAGGCAATAAATTCTTCCAAAGCTACACCGTGGATATCTGCTGGCCCACTAAGAAGAGACAGCAGTGCGGTGTCATCAGAGAATTTGACTCATGGTTACTGCGCACAACTGTTGGTATACAGAATAAACAGAAGCGGGGATAAAACACAGCCTTAAGGTGAGCCGGTGCACATTGTGATTAAGTTACACATATATGCATAAGGAGATCATGTGATATTTCTCAGATAATTTTCAACTTGGCTGCTGTTCTGCTCAGCATGAGCAGCAGCTTGCATAGCTCGACTTACTGGACATCACAATAAACTGGTCATTGTACCTATAGCAGCAGGACATGAGCAAATGCATATCCAACAGCCATTCGTGCTGAGAAAATGCTTTATGTCCAAATGCAAGCATTCTGCTGCATTTATTATTCAATCCAATAACACAGAATTAAAAAATATACTTAGTGATGTATTTCTTGTTTCTCACCTGATCCAGTCTAACTCGTCTGCAAAAGGCATGATATAGCCATCAGCAACTATTATTGGAATGCAGCCTGCCATGAGGGCATCACCAAGTACTGGAGAGCCTAGCCGTGCACCTCTAATTATCAGGCAAAATGTGGCATCCTGCAATGCAGATCAAACAATATGCACATTCATATATCTATTAACTCACTAGAGTCTTGTACCTTAGGGACAGGTTTTTCTTCTCTGGATGCATGAATTTTCATCATTTTCACAAATTAGTTAAAAAGCAGCCATGCAGTAAGGTGCAGGAATGGCTTTTTTTTTAAAAGATAAATCTGAGCAAAATTCAATTTTTTATGCTAATTTGCTTTTTGGTTTGTTTTTTCTGGTCACATTTCAATATCCAGAAAAGTAAGTTGGATGAAAACGAACAAACAAAAAACCAGTTGTCATAAGCTAGGCTAACACACCAAATGTAGTTATATTGCAACAAATCTTGACAACAGATGTCAAAAACCCATATGGGACAATCCAGAAGGAACTTAAACACACAGATAAGTTTTGCATATTTTAAGCTACTGTAAAATAATCTTCTGTTATTAATAATAAGAAAAAGATGATCCAGAGATTCAAGAACTTATATTAAAAAATCTAGTCTTTCGAAAAAGACTGAAGACCCATCTGTTTATTTAAGACGGACTTAAACTTAAACAACCAAGAAACACTTGTGTCTTTATTTTTTACTTTCCTGGTGTTTATCTTTTTTTTTTCTTATTTTTTTATTTATTTTGTTTTTGCTGCGCAATGAGCATTCTTCCGAATGGATACCTGCGCATTACAAATGGACATCATCATCATCATCATGTAAATAACACAGACAGGAAAATCAACATATGACAAACAAAATAATTTGGGTAACAGAAAGTTAATGAATAATATGTAAGCAATATACCAAGATTCGATTTTTAACAGCTGTTGTTTATACCTGCAAAACCTCTGGGTACTGATACTCTGTTGTATCATGACAACGAACAGTGTAGTTCCAAGGTTTTATATCACCAGGACAGTGATCCAAGAGTAGAAGACTGTCAGGATACTGAGCCTGCAGCTCGCGTAGGACAGATTTATATTCTTCATGCAAACCCATCTGGGATGATACAACCAACCACTTACGTCTTTCCCTATAAAAGAATAATAATAATAATAATGAAGATTTTTATAGCGCATATTCACACTCATAGAGAGCATGCTCTTAGCGCTTAAAACGAGGAAGAGACATGGACTAAATGGATAAAACACGAGGGACGGAAGAATAAACAACAGTACTGACGACAAATAGAAAACAAAGATAGGAAACACAAAAGGGCACCAAGTAACAGGAACAGAGAATATAGTGATTCTGCTGAGAAAGATGGGTAAAGTAGCAAGAGCTGAAGGGGGGAGGGTAAGAAGGACTAGCATTGTGTGGACTGAGTTAGGAGTAATGTTCAAGGAAGAGGTGCGTTTTCAGTGTTAATTTGAAGGATTCAATTGTAGGAAGGTGGCGGATATGGAAAGGAAGAGAGTTCCATTGTTTTCCTGCACAGTAGCCAAAAGTCCTGTGACCATATGTTGTTGTTCTGGTGTCAGGAACAGTTAGGATACAGTCATCAGTCGAAAAGCGTAGTTGTCTAGCCGGAACGTAAGGGAAGAGAAGGTCAGAGAAATAATCAGGACAGGAGCAAAGAAATTAAAACACAGCACAGACAGTTTGTACTGGATGCGAGAACGGATGGGTAGCCAGTATAGAAAACGAAAGAGAGGAGTGACATGGTCCCGTTTCCTTGCTCTGAGCACCAGACGTGCAGCAGAGTTCTGTACTTTCTGGAGTCTCTCAATGAGGTATGAGGGACTGCCTGCCAACAAGGAGTTGCAGTAGTCAACCCAAGAAAGAACAAACGCACAGACAAGAGTGTTGGTAGCACGTGTAGAGAGAAAGGGATGGATGGCACTGATCTTACGGAGCTCATAATAGGCAGACTGACAGACAGCTGTAACATGTTTATCAAGGGTCATGTCTGCAGTGACAATAAATCCAAGATTCCTGACAAATGACGTGATGGTGATGTTGGTTTCGCCCACCTTGATGTGATTGGGCAGACTGACGAGCGAAGGTTGATGTCTTCTTCTATGGCACAAGAGGGCTTCTGTTTTATCGTCGTTTAGTTTAAGCTTGTTTTATACCATCCAGCCCTTGACATCACTAATACAAGCTTCTAGAGAGCTAATAGCAGAGTGAGACACATCCGGTGGAGTGGAACAGTAAAAGTAGAAACTATAGTATCAAAATTGGAATAACTAATTTCTACCACAAACAAACTTTTACTCACAAAACACTTCTTTAAGTCTAATTAAACTAAAACCAACATTCTTGAATTCTGAGCTTGTTGTGAAAGCCTTCCCACCCAACAGACACATGCACCAACACCAACACATACACCAACAAATACAGAGATGAATTATAAGCATTCCACATATTATAAAGATATTTTATTACTTTTCCTTTTTTTGAGTGGTAATACGGATGTGTACAGATTTTTAATACTTGTGACAGACTGTAAGTGTCTGCATAATGATTTGAATTTAAATTGGATACAGTTTATGTTTTTTCTTTGTAGCCTGTGTTAATGTTTTATATAAAGTGGTGTTCTCGTGTTACTGTTGGCTGATAAAACAGTTTCCTAAAAAAGGATTAATAAAGATATTTTGTATTTGTATTGTATCAAATCTGTCACTAGTTAAAAATGAACTTACAGGTAGGACTTCTGTGGCAAGACTATACTCCTAACCAAAGGATTGAAAACTGGTATGGAGATGTCAAAGGTCTGGCGATAAGTTAAAGATGAGAACCCCCCTCCTGCTATTACAGCACTTCCTGTGTCCACCTCCAAGACGCTGCTGTAATTAGGTGACATCCCTGGCAGCATGTTAAACAGCAGGTGGTTTTCGCCATCCTTCCACCTACAAACAAAACTTTTTGTTATGTAACAACCAATGCTAGTCTGATTTCATCTGATTTTTACATTACTTTTTGAATGTTGATTGGGCAGGACACAAACTAAAGCAAACCAAAACAAGAAAATTACAACACCATTGAAATTTTTATGCATTCCGCTTATAACAGTGCTTTTAGTAAGGTGAAAAGTCTTTTATTAAAAATCACTGGGTTGTAATTAGTGCATAGTACTATTTCCCCCAAATGTGAGTGAATAGCTCCCCTCCATTCTAGAAGTCAAACTCATGACATTATGATTGTCCATGGATATGTCTAATTATAGTAATATAATCCCAGCTCCCCAACTGGCTGAAGTCTTGACGGCATAATACATCCATATACAATCTTGACATCTATGCTTTTGACCTCGTATTGTGTGTGAGATTTTTTGTAAACCTGTAACTTGAGAGAAGGGAGGTATTCATTCAGATTTGAGGAAATAGGATCTTGTACCGAGCTCTGCCTAATCATTAAAAAATGTTTGCATAGTAGTAAACCTTTTGATATTATAGATTCTCTAAGAATACACTCAGACATGAAAGCAGGCATCCATGTGCACAAACACACTCTCTCTTTCTCTTACACATACACACGTGCATTTGATCACCGACATACTCACCATGGAAGTGCTGCAAGGACTTTTCCAGTTTCTTTGGCAAGGATCCTGTTTTGATTGAGAAGGTCTATAGAAGGCACATACATGCAAGCTGTTTCTGGCTCCTTTGTGTAGAAAGGACTCTCAGCAATTGCCTGTAATATCTCAGCGAATTCTCGTGACATTTGTGATGTCAAAGGTGTTCTACTATCATCAACATACTCCTTAATGGGATAGATATAAACACTGATCTTTGTCTCATCATTGTATCCACAGTGGTAGACATTGACGCAGGTATGAAAGGTACATGATGACTTTCTTTCTGTACTGTTGACGTCTTGTGACACAAAGGCAATTTCATTAGTCTCCAGATGCTTTGGAAATCGTTGTACAAAATCATCCATTGAGTCATCTGTAGGCCACAAGTAGAAGCAAATCACTGTAAATAATAAGAATAATGCTGCAATGCTTGCAAAAATCAAGTATGGTGTACGTGGCATGTTTTGCCGCCGTCTTGGTCGCATGTTGATTTTCATTCAGGTCAGAAGCACTGCCAGGAGGCAGATTTATTGCTCTGTCCCAGGTTGTCTTAAAGATCTGAAAAATATAAAACAATATAGTAAAAATGATTGTGTATAAATATGCATGCATGTACATTGTTCACTAAATCTACTTCTTAATAAAAATACTACTAACTTCAAACAATTGAACAAATGGTACTCTGGCAGAAGAAGGAAGGTGGGAATCGGTGTCTTTAACCAAGCCTGCAACCAAGACTGTAACACAGCAAAGCACTGGACTTTATACAGATTGTCAGTTTATCGCAAGACTTGTGAACCTGCCACCTGTACCCCCAAAACACACACACTGCTCTCTCTCTCTCTCTCTCTCTAGATGTACACATTACTGCTTTGTAATGATGTAACACTTCCTTACTGTTACCAAGAAAGAAAACTAAAAAGATATGAACATGTCAACGTTTCTTTTCTAAGCACTCTAATTAATCAAACGTGTTGCTTTTTTTTTTAAATATTTAGTTAATACTGAAACAGTCTCCAAATACTCTGTGTCGGAAGTCTGAATATCAGATCGCAGAAAGAAGTGCATTAGATGAATTAAACTGCGTCAATATTACTCAGGAACTTGTTCTTGCCAAGACTCAGAATATTATGTTGACAGTAGACTAAGTAGCTGATTTTGAAAAATGCAGCCAAACCACAAAACGATGTCACTTTGATTCTACTTTCTCTTTCATGGGTCTTATGGTTGTTTTGAATACCACATTTAATACTAGTAACTTAAACAAATATCGTGTCATCTTTCAAACAATGCGACGGCAGGTGAAACATAAAACATACCTACGAAACCATTTCCTCTTTCTCCGGCAGCGAGAATATCCGGCGACGTTTCATCCCGCGGTGAATGAAGAGGTTATAATTTCATCCAATCAAAGCGACATCCACAAGCCCAAGGAGAAGCACTTCCGTGTCGGCCGCGGTTATCAATAGGCTCCGAAGCATCCGAATAGAAGCTTGCCTGTTGGGAGCAGCATGCGATTGCACTAAACTATTCCGCCCTCCTCCAGGCTTTGCAAAATGGATTACTGGATATGCAGGAGAAACTATTTACACGAAACTGTCTGGATGTGCAAAAGCCGAGACTGACAGCTACTTAGGATCATTAGAGTTGCAGACGACAGACATCGAGATGCCTGGAATGGTTGCTTTCCGCAGACGGTGGTCTGTTGGCTCCGACGACCTGGTTGTTCCAGCAGTGTTTCTGGTTATACTGCACACTGCGTGGTGAGTAGCACAAATCAATAAAATTCCTGCGCTGAAAATGCCGACGAAGGGTTAAAGCCCTTGTAACGATTTTACGCAAAGAACTGACGTGTTTGATTTGAAAGTACTTTCATCAGCCCAGACGAGAAAAGCAAATAAAAATTGTTTACGAAGTGCATGGCTTTAATGTGGTGTCAAAAAGTGATTTTTCAAGTCATGTTGGAATGTACCTGTCCTTGCTGAACTGTGATGCAATTCCCACGTCATCAAAAAGGACCGTTAGTGTAAATTTAATGATATCAGAGACTTGTTTAATTATTAGTATTAGTAGACAGTATTAATAGTATTAGTAGACTGAAAACCCTAACAAACATATATATATAAAGCTAGTTTACAACTCAAAAACCATCGTAGCCATAAATATATTTCAAAATGATTCAAATTTCATAAAGATGGTTTACATTTTGCTAAAAGATGGCAACAATCATAGGTCTCAGCATGGTTCAGAGCAATTAATTTTAGAAGTATGAATAAAAACAGAGTTCAAATAAGCTGTGTGCTTAGACCTTTATTGTAAGATACATGTATATTGCATATGTTGATAAAAGAGTATATGAAGTCATTTTTGAACACCATGTGTTTCCTTTGAGGGCACATTTAAACAAAGTATTTTTTCAGGAGCTCAGAATTTTAGGATTTAAAAAAGAATCACTGTACTTATTTCAGCAATATTTCAGTTCAATGAATGAAAGGTGAGGTGTAGTTATGTCTTCACAGTTCTTTTGAAATGATAGTTTTAGTTATAGACTAGAACATGAGGCCTTAAAAAATATTTATTGACCGGGCAGATTCTTGATAATCTGGTGGCACTTACTGCTACTCTGTTTATCTAGAATGGAGACTGTAGTATTGAATGTACAAACAAAAAGCTCTTTCCTACCATCTTTGTTCAGATATATTTTAAAATCTACCATTATGACTGTTAATATAAAAAAATCCAGCCCCTGTTTCTCTAGCTATGACCATAGATCTTACTTCTGCAGATGTCAGATTTATCCTTCAAGTCCTAGTAATGCTGTTTTGAAAAGTTTAGCTTGACCCTATCCAATTTACTAAACATACAGCTCCTAGCTGTGTTCATTAGTTTTCCAGACGGTCCTATCAGATCTTTTCTAAATCAATAAATATTACCAGAGGTGAATCCCAAACATGTATTTAACAGACACTACTCAGTTTCCTACACTTTTTTTTAATTATATAAAACTCTGGCTTGCTCCTGCAAAATTTAACTGCATGAAAATGTCACTGTCCAGATTTCTCAGATAATCTGTCATTTTAGAAACCTTGTGCTTGAACACTTAATCTGAACAAATCTTCGTTATTTCTTACTGTTCTCTTACAACAGTTTCACAATAAACCCTTACATCTTACAGATCCCATTATTGAGCATTATTAAAAAAAATGTCAAAAAAGTGGTTAAAGTAATCCTGTGACCTTACAGTCAAGGGAGTGAGGTTTTCAAGCCCTCACTTATTTGGGGACACACTTTCGTGAGTATGGTGCCCATCTCTTCTCCTTTACTGTCTTAAATGTGGACCAGTGGCTAGGCCCTGTTTTTCAAGTCATGCCTCTCAGCTCTTCTAGATGGGTTCAGAGGTGTGTCATTGTACTTTGTTGCAATATTCTACTAAATGTATGGTTACATATTCTGATAATTTTGTAAGCACTACACTTTAATATGCTAATGAGCTTGTTATTATAAAATATATCAGGAAAGAATAAATTCACATTACACTAGAGTAGAAGATTAGTCTACATGGTGTGTCATAGCAGACACCTTGATTTGATAACTTATACCTGGATATTGAAACAAACAACAAAATTCAAAGTATTATTTTTTTAACAACAGGATCGTCAAAAAAGCTTCGGTATAAAGGAGGTTATAATCCAAGAGAGGATTTACACAATGCTGTGCTCTTCAACACTTAATGTGGGGTATTCTACCAGAAATGGTCATTGAGATGTCATCTTGCGCTGTTCTTGGAGATCGTATTAAAACCCTCCAAATGTCCATTTCTGTTGATAGCAGATAATGATGCATATCTTTTATCTTGAGACTCTCTGAAAGAGCAAGGGTATATGAAATGAAGACCAGCTCAGGAAAAAACAAAGTCACGGTCAACACCAAAAGCAGTGACATATGGACTAAAATACTGTATGCTGCCATAGAAAGGAAGATTCATGAGGCATTCAGAACCAAGTGCCTCAGGAAACTTTTCTAATTTTCCTGCCTTGAATGTATTACTAACAACTCTGTACAAAAAAGGCCTTTTCCTGGTGGTCCCTTCTGATAATGTAGTGAAATAGGCACAGGCATGCCTGAGTCAGTCATGTACCATAGTACAATGTCTAACACTGTCTTTTAGGCCACCAACGGTTTGCAGTTTAGCATTATATTTTTTAAATAACTGCTTCATTTATTACAGGTGCAGCTAGTTTAGGGCATATCAAACAGAAAAGATCTGAAATTCAATGTTTTGCTTAAAATAGTTGGTCTGTCAGCTGAGAGAATGTAATTCTTGTGTCTCACTTTTTCTTAACAATTAGACAGGGTCTAGAATAACACACATTCAGGTTCCCAATTTAGTCATTCTTATCAGGGATAAATTTATGGATGTTTTAGCTCAATAAGTATAAGACTGATCATTTTAATGCAACTGAATCTAAAACTATTGAGGCATACCATATCATGCCATGGCTGTTTACTGCTGCCAATACAAAATGGAATATTGCAATTATTACGCAAAAACAGTATTTGGCTGCAGTTACAAGTTCTATTTTTTTGGGGTAGTCATCCTGTTAGTGTTCAGAAGCTAGCAGTGACCGCTTGATGCCATAATTTTGTTAAGCATTTCCTGTCTAAGCAGAGATAAATTTCCTTACAGTAACAAGTTAATGCAATAATCAATACAGTAAATGCTGCTCTAGAAGGAAAGGGAAGATTTTACAGCCCTTGCTCAGGGAAGGAAGTCATTTTTTTATCTGATTGTTGTGTTGGAACTGCAGCTAGAGTTTATGTATGATGTTGGAGGCATTTTTCTTTGCTGTGTTATGTGAGTAGCAGAAGCAAAACACTTATGGAATGCAAACATTTGTGAGCAGGAGAGAGAAGTTTAAAAAAAATAGTGACAGATGAATGGGTATTAAAACAGAAATCAAAGTGGAGTGTTGTAACAAAGGATAAAAATCTACACACAGCCACCTGTTAGAGCCCAGCTCACCATTATTCCCTAAAGAATTCGCACAGTAACCAAAGATGGTATAGAAACCTAATGGTTCACTGTGGAAAGCTACAACCAAACCTTTTAAGTTCTCCCTTTCTCTGTTTCGAAACAGCTTTTTCTCAGTCTTGCTGCTCTTTGTCAGCAAGAACCCTCAGCTAGCAGTTTTGCACAGAAATCATGTCAGTCGACAACATTGGTATCTGATCCTCTGTCCTCTTACATGATTGCTGTGCAAAACTTCTGGTTTGCAGATCTTGCTGACAAAGATTTTGGAGTTACTTTCATTTGCAAAACTTTGTTTCTTGCTTAACATTGATATGCTGATCCACTTTGTGATGAAGAACTACCTGATGTTTTTGTAAATTTCTTGATTTTTTTTCGCCAGGATCCTGGTGCTTTCTCTAGTGAGAGGGCTTATACACTTTGAGACCACAGAGAAATGCACTGAGGACTTGCAGTTTCACATCCTTGGCTACATTGGCATCCTCGGGGTGTGCTTGGTGCTTGAGGTCATCATTGCTGTTGTCAGTCTTCGTGGAACGATCCTCAGTCCAGAGCCCCGGTCCAGTATGGAGTACCTCCTTTACATTCGCCTGTGTGAGTCACCAGTTATTGCCATTATTTCTGTGTTGTTTAGGGTTATTGTAATGTTTAAGAGATGCTGCAGCCTGATGGTTAGTGCATTCAAGTGTTAAACAGAAGGTTGCTGGTTGAAGGTTTATTTCCTCCGGCAAATGAGTACCTGATTACTTTGGGGAAGTAAAAGTGAGCAGGAGAGTGTTGGGCTCTGCCTCCCAAACGCTGCCTTAGAAACTGTGAGCCACTTACAATTCACTGGATCATTGACCAGTAGGCTATGTGACCCTCTTCCATGACCTTTTTTTTTTATTGTGGTTACTTTGAATGGCTGGTTTTGACATTTGTTTTGTTCTTCTGATGTTGCTATTACCTCTCTTAGGTGGGCAACATATTTTTATCCTTTGTTAGCAGGTAAAGGTTTATCTTTGTGGTCGTAGGAGCTGTGAACTATTAACCCTTTTAGCACGATGTGCCACAATTGTGGCTTTGCACATATGACCCAAGAATAGTAAACTGTGAATTTTGTGGATTATTGCTGTCATCAGAATGAAAGTACGCAATTTCCATTACTTTATTGCAAAGTCTAAGTTTTCTGCTTTCCAGAAATTTGTAGGTTTCTTAATGTAATGTTTACCCGAGAGCAACAATAATAAAATACAAACTTCAACCACTGATGTCTTCAACATCTTAAGAAATACACTATTATTTTATTACATAATTTTATTTTGATGCAGTGCTAAGAGTATTAATCGGTTCATCATGTCTTGGCATATGTGGAATATGGAGCCCAGTCCTCTTCTTCCACTGCCTTGATTTTTTTTTCCCTCTTTAATCAAGAACCCAATGCAGCAAGGTCAGCGAATAGGGAGTCTCTTGGTTTGCCAAAGGCAGAAATGAAGCCCAGAAGCAATCATGTTCTTGTTACCTTGAAATGGTTGAGGCATTGTAAGCCACACTGAATAACAAAATCATGATTTAATTCATAGCCACAAATATATTTTCAGTGTTGATTCATAAATCACAGTCATAAGTTATAGTCACAAATATATTTTCAATGTTAACCCATGGTTTCAGTCCATTTGTTCTTTGGTAGAGTAGGTTACAAATCAACAGTATATACAGTATTGGTATCATGGGCAGCCAGTTTATTTACAGGTCTGTCATTCCACTTACTGCAATACTTCATTTCAAGGCTATGTGTATGAAGTGAGCAGTTACTTGGCACTGGCACATCATGGTTTGGATTTTTTTTATGTGCGAACCATATGGCTCTGTGTTTTTCCAGGGATCTCATGTTTTAAAAAACAGTCAGGGAACACAGTACAGGATGATGTCTTTATTTTAAGAATGCAACCCATTTTTCAAAACAAAAAAAGATAATTTTAAGATGTGATTCTGATCAATTTTAATTGGATAACTGGAAGATTAATCTTGAGTTGCAAACTTAACACCTGTTTATGTTAGAGGAGTGCCACAACTTACAGAAGTGGACACTATGCTTCAGTAGTTAACATTGTAATAATACAGCCTAAAATAAATCTCCTTTCATTTACTTCACTTGTATAATACACTTTACCACCTTACCAAATGCCTCCTGGAGTACCAAGTTTTGTTTTAAAAGGATTGCATTTAGTTCAGTGCAACTACAAGATACTGTTTCCCCAGATCCACATAATCCTTTTCCTTTTTCAAGATACAAGGCTATAAACATCATCCTGCACAAAACTGGGTCGAACTTCGATCTCATGAAAGCCCAGGGAAATGTATAATACATTTGGGAATATCTTTAAAACTAAAGCGTGTCCAGACACATCTGTGTCAGGATTAAAGATTTGGGTTGGTTGCATTTTTTCACAGATGTGAGGTCAAGATTTGATTATGCATAATCATGTCTATAGGCTTGTGCAGATTTTGAAACATAATGTCTTGTACTAGTACAACTGATCTCAGGTTAATAAAAAAAAACCCACATGCACTCTTCTATTTAAGCCTTAAGCGTTCCCCTGATCATTGTGTTATTTTCCATGATAGTGGACTGCATGATTGAGAATATTTGTGGTATCGTTTACTTGCAATGGGTTAGAGAGAGGATATCTGAAACGCGAAATGCAAGAGCAAAGATCTCAACTCACGTCGAACAAATACATGGAGCTACTTGGAAATTCTCAGTGCTCTTTCCAGCATATGCAGACATAACAGCACAGTATGCAATTTAAGTAACTCAGGAATCCCCTTTATGAAGACTAGTCATCGTTTCCTGCAGACGGACGCTCATTTCGCTGATTTCTGTGCTACTTTTCTCCAGAAGCTGGCAATGAGCGTCCATATTTCCCATGGGTAACCGGCTAGAAAGCCATTAAAATCGGGCGGCCGTATGTAAAAGCTCAGATCAGACCACGGTACCGTTATTGCTGGGATGGAATAAAAAAAGTGACATTGGAGTTTTGTGTGACCTTTTTATAGCGCTTTAACTGTGTTAATTTAAATCGGACCAGAAACTATAGAGTGGAATACTGCACTTTGACGAAGGTCAATCTGTCGGTCGAGGTAGACCTGACAGCCAGTTATAAATGACACCTTTCCATGTCATCTCATAGCAGCGAGCTTTGGCTGCTGATCACAGTCGGTACGAAATTTTGCCCTTCAGTTATGGCCGAATATGTGACCAAACTTGTCTTTTTTTCACAGATCATCATCATCATCATCATCATGTCCTCATTGTGCCGTTGGCACATGAGGCGACAGGTAGGGACCTCCATCTGGTTCTGTCTGCTGCTGTTCTGGGGTCTGTCTCGAGAGTGATAGGCCTCTGTTCTTGAGGTCCTTTTCGATGGTCCTCTCAATAACTATTTTTTCACAGAACCTCTATATAAAAACTTTGCCAAACTTGGTAAAAACAAATGTTCGTCTATTTTTGCCTTTTTAAGAAGAACCGTTTTCTATTGTCACTGAATACCAGCACTCGCCTCATTACGGACTACGTGATCCATGTTCCCGCGTTTTGTTTGCTGTCCATCATGACTTACTTAGACGTAATGAGCTTCTTACAGAAGCAAGAACTTACAAGTCTCAAAACTCTGGTGGTACCAAGTAATCGGAAGCAAAGCTGTGACATCTAGATACTGACGGGTGCAGAAACTGACGATTTCTCACTAGAGTTCTCGGCATAACACTTACGGTTACGAGAGGATTCTGTGCGCGAATGTAATGTTTGTAACGTTTATCCCTAGCACCTTCTGGACCAAGTAAATCCTTTACTTTTGTTGCAGTTTGTGGCCTTGTGGAGCTGGCATGGCTGATTGTTGGGGCCGTGTGGTCTGGAAGGCACTATCAAACCTGCAAGCCAGAGGCGGCCAAGAAAGCCCTCCTAGGTAAATAGTTGCAACGTCAGAGCACGTTGAAACCCTTTGTAAGATATCTCCATTATTCAGTAGGCATTCTGATCAAATTACCTTTAAAGTCTATTCCACACACCACACCTGCTTTTCTTCTTTTTATTTCTCGCACTTTGTTCTCACAGTTTTAATTGCGATCCTCTGCGAAACCCATTTAAAAAAATAACTATAGGCGATTTGAAACTGCAGCACCTGTAATACTTGCTGTCAGTACATGTATACAGCCTGTGTTCTAGATTTTTGCACTGCTGGCATTGTTGGGAAGCGAGAAGCTATATTATGGCCTTGGGAATAAGAAGTCGCCCTGATCAGATCTTGCTTTGTCGGCCTCGAGGCTTGTGCGAGCTGATGTGACCACCACCATCGGGTTTTAAGAGCTCGGAATGTCGAGGGTTGCCTGCTGTCATTGATTTGTCGCCCGGGCGCTGCCAGGGTCAAGATGTGCTATGTCGCGCTGTTGCCGCAGTTCAGGTCGGCCGTCGCCAATGGTTAGGCGCCAGTCGTATAACGACGTACAGTTAATTCTTGCCACGGTTTGCCGTCTGCCAGTCAAATTCTGTATGAACAGAACAGGCCAGTTGCACCGTCACTGCGCGTGGTGTAAAACAAAAATCATAATAATCTTGAGTTATGATTTAAACCCTCTTTATGAATGTCGCTGTCTTGGTGGGCTGTAAATTAAGCCTGCTCTAAAGCACGTCTTTGTGGTTATGGCTGTGGGAAACGCATCTTTCTGGTTATGACTGTGGGAAGAGTGTGTTTGTTTGTGTGTGTGTGTGTGGTGAGATGTCCACGGAAGCTTAGAGACATTGGGATAGCGTTTTCTAGCTTGATTGTGATGTTACAGTTGCTGTAACAGATGTGTAACAGACTGCAAGTTTGAATCTTTGAACTGTGCACGTTTACTTGCGAAAAGTCGTTTGTAGGGAAAATGAAAGACTTGTTAAAGTGCTTATTTTTGTCTGGAGCGTATATGAATTAGACAAGCACAGACGGGGTGTGGGAAAGCAGACAAAAAAGGAGGGGAAGTGTAGGTCCATGCACGTTCAGAATAATAAATCAGTGGCGAGTTAGAACGTGAAAGATCTTTGAAATATATGTATTATATTAATTCAGTGATTTGTGTTTGGTAATCCGCATATATCCAGTCTGTGTGTGTGCGTGTGTGTGTGTGTGTGAGAGAGAGAGAGCTTTATAATGCGCTCAGTTCAGGAAAATTGTATCAGCGAGCTTTATAGAAATTATTAGATTGCAGGTAACTTCATAAGTTATTGACCGATACAAAGGTCTGCCATTTTTTGCAGCGATTCAGGGCGCAATTTTCTGTTCAATGTCAGGATCAGAAAAGCAGGTCGTATGCCGATTGAAAAGTCCTTATCCCACACCACTGACGTTTCTTTCCTGGGGCAACGTCTGTAAAGACATTATTTCTGAACCCGAAATTCTTAATACGTTTCTGTCACATCCTTTTTCCGAGAACTCGGCGACCTTCACATTAAATGAAAATTACAGAACACACGCTCGTGGACATCCCCTCTCCCCAACACACACACACACACACACACACACACACACACACTTTATTCAGTTTTGAGGAACAAATTGAACACGGAACTGAAATTTCTCATATAAAATAAGCAAACACACACTCGAGTGCATGCATAGTGTGCCCATGAACATTTCGCGAGAGTTGACCGTGCACTCTGGTGACCTTTATCAGATTAGTCACACGCGCTTGCTGTTTAACGAGGATCTAATCAGAGGCATTTTCCCTCCATTAATTTATCAAGTCATTACAGTGGAGTCAGTTACAAAGAGCTTTCCATGGAGAGTCCTTGTACAGAAACACTTTTTAAATCAGCTCAAAATGGAAAAAATTAAATCCCGGTCACATAGCGCAAATCGAACATAACACAAAACTGTTTCTTGTCGCTTCGAAGAGAAAAAAAAAATTCACAGAACATTTTTGTCATCTGCTGATCTTGACGACAGATGGTGAGAATCGGGCAACAATTATTGGTCTGAGGTTGTCGACCGTTGGTTGGATCTTGATTACGGTTGGTCCAAGTCTAAATGGTCGTCCTGTACAGGACCTGCTGACTATCGCCCACAATAGGCAAGAGTGGCGGGCCCTGTCAGCTGCCGCGTCTATCCATGTGCTTCCTCCAACGACAGGTGCCAGGCAAGGGACGACTGACTGAAGTCTAAATTGATATGCTTTTATCACACATTCGTAATGACTTTGCGATGTGCACTACAAAATCTATGAACAGATGCTACAGCCCTCCATTTGCCATTTGCGGCTATTGTTGCTTTGGTGCTTTTGCAAAAAACACACACACACGTAATCTATTTTCTATGATATTATCCTTTTCTGCGTAAGCTTCTAGCACTGTTCGACAATTCTGATAAAGCACCAGATCAAAACAATAAATGAATCACTTCTAGATTTGTGACTCCTTCAGGATGATGACAATCTGAACGTGTTTTGTAAATATTATATCGGTGGATATGCACTTCTTTCCCGATATTACGGTTTTCCGAAAAGCATTTTGCAAGCTACTTTACGAGCAGGAAAAACAAAAACGACTCGTACCTATTTGGCCCTTCCTACAACTGGAACTGTGGTGTGGACAGAAGGATTTGCAGCCTCACTTACATTTTTTCAACTGGATTTAGCAAGCTGGGAGCAACTACTGGCTTTATATATTTCATTATCCTATTTGTCATTCTATAGACATGACGTTTACCTGTGATGTTACGTGCGTCCGTGTATGTGTTCTTATTATTTTGTCTGTGTTATTTTATTATTATAATTATTATTTCTCACGACTGAAGTGGCGCACATACGATCTGTACGTGCTTTGATTCTGTATTACAATGCCATTTGTTTTTATTTGTGTAAAGCACATTGAGTCTGCTCTGTAGTGGAGAAATTCGTTATATAAATATGCTTAGTAGTAGTAGTAGCCCCTGCCAACACCTAGCTAGATCTTGTCGATGAATGGTTGTATTTTGGTGACAGATGGTCAGTCCGTGGCGACGGTTAGCCATAATTTGGCAACAGCTGGTTAAATCTTAAGAGACGGAGGGTCAGTTGGTTAGCATTTGGTGACTGGCACATGAATGTTTGCGTGTGCTCAGTCTGAGCCCGAGGTATTCTTGGGTAGTGCCCAAACACTTCCTCTTAATTACGTGAGAGCCTGATGCCATTAGTGGGTGCATTACACTAATTGTCTCTCTTCATCACGCCTACCGTGCATCTTGTGATGCAGCCGACAGTTAATCGGTGACATTTGTCTCGTGCGGACGTACTTGCGTGGTTGCGTGTAGTGGTGTTTGGCACGCTTTCTGTTACTGGTGAATTTTTCGTTGAGGTCTGTTTATGCAGAAGAATTTAACCTGGTATTGTTGGAAAGGTCTCATATTTCCCATCTGTATGCGATAGGGTTTGCTGTTTATCGCCACGTATAGGAAGAGAGATACCGTGTCTCCTTCTCTTTCTTTTCCTCTCTCTCTCTTTTCATGTCTGTCTAATGATATGTGATTGTTGGAGGGGAGCGCAATAATAATTGGTTGTATGTGTTGTTACGCCGCTGACACAGCACCTCAATGCGCAGTAGTCCAGCGGTGCAAATAGGAAACATTCAGAGAGAAAATAACGTGTACTGGAGACGATATCTGAACTCACGACACTCGATCGTCACTGTCTTGACGAGAAGCGCTTTATCGCTGAACTAATGAGGTCTCCGAAAACGGTGTCACTTAAAAAAAAAAACCGGCGTGAGAGAGAGAACTGAACTGTTTATTTGGTGGGTAGGGTGAGATACAATTTCATTTTTTACCGATCAAAGTTAAAACATTGACATGTATAATACATAAATAAGATAAATATATCCATCATATCATTCACATCATTCAGCTTATGTTTACACACACACACATGCACACTGCCTATGATTTGACTATCAGGTTTAATCCAATGTTCATAACATTAGGAGCCATTCAAACTGCGGTCGTTGGCTAAAGATGGTATGTGTTATATAATGGTATATAAAGGTACATCTGTTTCAACGCACTCACTCAGATGTTTGCACGCGTCCCTCAATGTAAGTACAGTGGAACTTCGATTATTCTTTCTTCGTGCATTCAGTTATCCGGGATCGCCTAAAAAACAAAATAAAAATGAAACTGCTAGGCCGCCAAGATTTTGCCACCAAGAATTTCGACCACAGGAATGTACAGTGTGTCACAGCTTAAGTTTTCTTTGTCGATGGGTTTCTGAGAATTCTAAAAGGATTGAAAGCATAGCATCTGTGCACCAGCCAGACAATCCCCTGCTGTGATAAACCATTAGACTTAATCCGATGCGGAGGACTCGTTCCGAACGCTCTCCATCTTCTTTTTCCAAATTCCCACGGCTGTCATTCGTCAATAAAGTTTGACATTTATCTTCTGGTTCAAAGCTTTTTTTGGAAAAAATTGTGTACGGCCAGTGTAGGTCGCACCGTCCGTGAGGGCGACGCCTTGTTCCGAGTTGGCGTCCGCACCTCGAGGTTAGAAAGCGGCTTCACGTAAATTCGTGCCGAAATGTCGGGGTATGGTGCAGGAGTGAAAAAAAAATTTTGGGGGGGGGTCAGTTTCTACAAAACTGCAAAATGTTGAACGTGCCGAAAACGGGGGATCAGTTGCTAAGCTTTCGTCGGAATTTAACATTGGAAAACAAACAGTGCGTGATATTGCACCTATTCTAGGATTTGCGAATTTTTAGAATTATTTTCGATTATCGGTGATTTTTGATTATCTGGAGGACGGGTGCCGGTCAATAAGCCGGATAATCGAGGCTCCGCTGTAATTTGATGCGCTCACGTCTTCGTCCATCTACACTCGTCCCCACGCACCCCTCCCACACTCACATGCGCACACTCAACCCTGTAGTAGCCCTTAGGCCTCAGCATAACAGCCAAGTCTATGGGTCACACTACAAGGGATTTCCGATATTCCCGTTGTTGATTATCAGCTCACTGCGCATCCTTAGCGCATAGAAAATATCCATTGCGACATTTCTTACAGCATCCGTTTCCGTAAGAGACAGCAATACAGCCGACGTAACTTGCTTTGAGCCCCTGTTTATCAGGGATGCAAGATATTTTGTCCTGATATCAACACAGGTTTGGGAATTTAACAGAAAATGTTCTTCATCTGCCGTTCTGTATTGGCAGAAACGACAGTTATTGTTATATATGGTTGGATATCTGTTGTTGATACTTATTTCGCTAATTCGTAGTCTAAATTGCATTAGGATATTCCTTAACATTTGTATGGATATGACTGCTAGGTACCTTTCTGGTTCAAACTCCCTTTTAAACTGACTTTAAGTTAAAAACCTATCACTTGATTATTTTATATCTGTCCATTTTTGCATAAAGTTTTCCTTCAATCTTTCTTTGAGCAGCAAGACGAAAGCCCTAGCATCTCCTACCCCACCCCCACCCTTGTTCCACACATGTTTAAATCCCTAGTCCGGCAGGACTGTTGCTTTTGCACACGGTAGTCCTAGATTTAGCTGCATCTTATATGCCTGGTTTGGAAATCATGAGTTATCCATCATGTTTAGTTTTAGCTGTATTTCACAACCCTTAAAGGCCATTTGTATGCAGCAGGTATCCCTCGCTCTCACTATATCTATATGGTTGGGAGTTCTAATGTCTAGGTACATAAATCTATTCATGGCGAATAAGTGAACCTTTTCTATGTCACTGAAAGCTGTCAAAACCCAAACTTCCAAAGAATATAACACCATGGTAGAACCTGGGTATCGAACAGTTTAAAGAATATACTAGGATTCAGGTTCCCTAACCTCCATTGGTTTTAACAGTTGAACTACTCTCTCTCTCTTTTCCTTTTTTGAAATTTTCGTGGAGTGCAGTCGTAAAAATAATTTTGTAGTATCGTGAACCTTAAATACCTGTAGCTGCTTATAACTTCGACTTCATTTGTGCCGATATACCAGTTTTCGCTTGCTGACAAGTGCCCTCCTTTTCTAAAAACCATGATTTTCGTTTTATCTAGGCTTATTTCTAATCTAAGATCTTTTGATGATTGTTCTAGGTTTGAAATTTGATTTTGAAGACCTGTAGGTGTAGCTGAAATAAGTGCGACATCGTCATCTAATAGCAGGCAAAATTATTTCACGAAGGACAGGCAAGAGCTGCACCCCATGTCTGCCGTGTGTATGGATGTAGTCCACCCCTTCATTGACCAGGAGAGTGAAAATTAATGGAGTTGCTAAAGATCCCTTCAGGACTCCGACTGGACAGTCAAAGAAATCAGAATACTGGAGGCCTGCTTGTACGCATGCTTGAGCTGACATATACATAGCCTTAAACATTTGAACTATTTTTGCAGATATCTGTATCTTGCGTAACACAGACCACAGCTTTTTCTCTATTCAATAAAAGCGACATGCATGCGAATAAAACATCTTTGAATTATTGATACCAATGTAAATGTGTGACCAGTAGCCTGCTCTTCACATAATTTATGTTATTCTTCCGCCCACTTGTGCAGTCTCTCATTAAGTATTAAATTGAAAGCCTTGCTAATCACACTGAGTAGCGAAACTGCTCTATAGTTACCCGGGTTATTGATGTCTCATTTTTTGTGAATAGGAAGAATTGCTGAACGTCCCCAGAAAATAATGTTGATCAAATAATTTGTTAAAATATTTTGTTAAGAAGGAAACTTCGTCCATTCCTGCTGCTTTATCCGATTTAATTTTGTGTAGAACCTCGGTGAATTCGTGTTTAGACAAAAGGTTCGAAGTCAGGTATTTCTATTTCTGTCTCCACGTGCTTGTCGGCTGCGCCCTCACGGTTTCTGGTTGACCACTGAACGCAGTGTGAAATTGTCTTTCCCACTCTTCTATTTTAATACTACTAGACTGCTCCTTTTTTGCTCTACTTGAGCTGCGCACGAGTTTCCAGAATGCAGAGCTGTTGTTCGCGTTCTCTAAAAGAAAACTGCACGTGCTTTGATTATATCTTCATTTTTTTTCATGACAACTGTGGCTTTGTAGTCTTTTCGAACTTGATTGTAGGCGTCTTTGCTGGCACTTGATTGTGTTCGAGTATATTCGTGAAGTAATTTTCTATCGTTTTGCTTCCTTATACGGCATTCCTTATTGAGGCACTTAGCTCCTGATCTTCGTGAATGATTGCCTGTGTACAGGAAGTAGTCGATAGCACTATTACCGTGAGGTCAAGCGTAAGTGTAACGATCGGAACCGTCTTCAGAATTGCCATTTAGCTCAAAGAAAGACACAGAAGAGCACAACTCAATTAAAAGACGTTTAAAATAATTTGTTTCCGTCTTTTATGACTTTCTTTGATTTTCATTTTCCTGCCTAAACCATCTCAAATCACCCACTGGGGTGACCTCCTATATACTGCTTTGCCATTGACCAGTGACTGCAATTATGTCACCGGATAGAATAAACTTACAATTTGGTTCCGAGTCTTGTAGATCGAGCAGGAACTCTTCAAGGAGTGGGATGTTACTATTTTGGCTCTTATTCTTATAGCATGGTGAACCATATAGTGGTATATACGTACACACAAAAGTTAATATATAATTTAATATCTCCTGAAGATTGTGTGTAATTTAAAGAAACTTTGCAATTTTCTACCACATCAAATAATTTCCGTCCTTTCCGTGTTGTGAACAGTTCTCACCCTGAAAGAGAGTTAGAGACTTGTTTAAAACAGAAGGGGTTGTACATAAAGACTGATTGATTTTATAGTCTTTCAATTTTCCTAGCACTTTTGTCATTTTTTATAATAAAATACGAGTGTAGCAGATATTCCAGCGATTACAAATCTGAGGCCTGCATGATTTCACAGATTTCTCGGGGGCGATCAGGTCGTTTTCACCCGACGACACGGGATTATCATCGACGACGACGAGGACGATAGACGATTATTCCAAAGTCAAGGGCTAAAGGTCACAGGTCTTATGTTTCTGTGAAGGTATTATGGTCTGCAACTGGATCATGATGCTGAGTTGCGTCATCTCCGTGTGGTGCACTTACGACACCGCTGGCGCCAAATGGGTCAAGATGAAGAAGTTCCAGGACAGCTTGAAGGAGCGTCGAAGGGTTAACCGCCGACAGTCGGGTAGCAGACGCAACTGGCGTCAGAGGTAAGAATTAAGTTACTGGTAACAGCAACAGCAAGCGAAAAGTCCTAAAATGAGTTGTTTCGGATGGGAGGTTTATACCTGTGCATGATTTTACAATACTGCAAGTTTTGTAACCCAGTCTGAATTGAGTTAAAGCATGTTAACTTGTTTCTGTTGTGCGAATTTGTATGTGCTGAAGTTCGGCATGATCAGGTTTTGTTATAAAACACTTTCTACAACAAGTGATATACAAGGTTTGTAAATGATGCTATTTCGTCGTCTTGTCAGCCTTTGGCTCCTTTCTTACTTGTCGTGCTCCTCTGATTGTCTTTGGTCATTGTGCATCTGTCACAACACTCTGTGCATCTGACCTGCCATTTTGTACGTTTTGTTTGCGTCTGTCACCAACCTTCAGACCTTCAGTTGTTGAGCGTCTGTCATCAGCAGGAAGACATGCATCTTAACCAATCAGCACTGATTGAAATCATATACTAGTAGCACTTAAATAAAATCCTACAGGTTAACTGAAATTTAAACGGTACGGTCATACCATGATTGCATTGACATTGGTTTTGTAACAGATGTGTGAACAATAATCTTTGCCTGTTTCATTAACAGCAGCATGATTTTTTTCCCCCATGTATATTTTCTGTTTTAAGTGTGTTTCCTGTGTACATTCTTTTTTATTTTTCAACCAGGTCTAGAATATTAAGGGAATTTTTCCTGCAGAGATTCAGAAGGTATTTCAATTTACCTAGTAAAATTACAGCGGCTTTGTTTGCATATAGCTATATTTACCTACTCAAGCTAACACGGGCTTTGTGAAAATTGTACTATATATACTGGCTTTTCATCACTGTTGCACAGCACAAATTTCACTAGACTGTGAAATTTTACTGCACAGATATCCGTTTCTATATGCTTATCTCAAAGCTTTGTGTAAGGGGAAAGCTTTTGCATCACGTGGCATAGCTCCGGTTCGACAAACCTAAAAAGAGTCATTAATGAGTGTGTAATTACTATGCGTGCATTGTCTTACCATCGCTTCTGATTTCGCTTGTTGAGCATTATCGTATACTTACTTTGGACGGCTTGAGCACACATCAAAAACGAGACAAACCCGTTGAAATAATTTAGTTTCTATAGATTGTGTTGCACTCGCTGTGTCCACGAAAACCACAAACGGCACGGCATGTTTGGCAGCTTCCTGACCTACTGACCTTTCGCCTGTACGTCCTTCGTAGTCCTTTTCTTGGCACCAGCACATTAACGTGTAAGCTAACTGCTTGCTAAACCGCTTTAGCTGTCTGCAACTGATGTGTGGCTTGCTGCAGTGAGAGCGAGGAGAAACATTACTTGTGCGGCTTTAATCTTTGTAATTCTCTCCCTTTTTTTTGGCTTGCTGCATTTAGCTTCCTATTTCGCCGGCTCTTTCTCTCTGTGTTCACATCCCTCCACCTTTCTCTCTCTCCTCCCTCCCTCTTTCTGTGATAAGCTATCTAATTTTTACCTTGAAGTAAAGCAAAGAAGCTGTTCATATGTACTAGTGACATGTAGAATATTCGTGTAGAAAAAGCACTTTTGCATAATCACTACTGCAACTTTTTTGTCACTGACTGTTGTCTCTGTCTTGGTGGTAGATGTTATTATAGATTTCCAGTTTTTGTTGTTGTAGAAACCTACGCTGCGTTCGCTTGAGCGTTGTCGCCGACCTAACAACGGCAAAGGTACGGCACGGGCTACGTCGCATGTAAATTTGTCGGCGCCGTGCATGCACTACGAAGTCACATGCCATCCTCATGCTTCTCTCATAAACTCTTGCTTTTCAGCACAGCCTTTGGCTCACTTTCGGTCTCGCTTAATATGCCCCGCTCCCGCTCCCCCTCCCCACTCGACTTTGCTCTTACCCTGCCCTTCTCCTATTTGCCATTGATTCTTCCTCTTTGATGAAGAAATCTGGCTTTAAAGCATCCAGTAGCTGCTGGAAAGCGGGCATAGGAGTGTGCGTGCGTGCGTGTGTGTGTGTGTTTGGGGGATGGGGTGGGGGGAGAATGTGTATAGGGAGAGCGCGCTTCTTTCGTTAGCTGATGTTTGGAAAAGAATCGAAAAGGAGAATGTTGTCTTACATCAGCCTGTAGCAGCTGTTGCTGCACGTCGTGATTGCGGGAGAGTCTGTTTCTACTGCTTTATGAGGTCGACAGCAGCAGGTCGTTACTACAATCTAGAGAAGAGAGTAGCTACGGAACGAAATCATTTGTCGCGCTTGATCTTTTGCTAATTCATTCTGTTTGTCTATAACACACACACACACACACACACACACACACACACACACACACACACACACACACACATTAGAAAATTCCGCGAAACCAAGAATAATTTATTTTTAAAGACGGCAGCAATCATTACTCGGGAGCCAAAAGCCTGTAATTACATTTTCAAAAAGCTTTTTTCCGAGTCTGGGGGTTAGCTCGTGCTGCTAGGGTGCGCACGATTCGGAAATGTAGTCTCCACACGCACAGTTCAGGGTCCTCCCTGTCTTGGCAGTACCTGACAGTTAAAAGCCGGCCCTGAAAGCCGTTGTGAATCTCCCACTGCTTGTACCAAGCTTGACTTTGAAATACATCGCAGACTGCGTCCAATGAATTTTTTTAAAACAAATCTTCCTTTGGACTCTTTGTCATCAAAGCTTGGCGGAATCTGTGGGAGCAGCAGGATAACATCAGAGCTGAGCATAATCTTGTCAAGGGAATTTCGTGCCCTGAGAGTTGAGATGACACCTCAGCTATCTGGGTGGATAACCCCAATTTCTATCCTCCAGCTCCCAGCATTGTTTGGGCAGAGTGTTATTTTAAAAACATCTTCACCTTTCGTTTACCATCTGCTCATTTCTGTTCACCTTTTAACCACTCCGCAAACATAATCTGAGCCCAAAATAGAAACCCGAGACTGCTGTGCAAAGATTGTTTTTTACATCCACAGAAAATGAGGAATATTAAACGGGGAAAGGAGATAAGAGCAACAACTCGAATCTGCAACAGAAAGCAAGGAGGCGGCACCATGTCCGGCACATCAAGGGCTTAAACTCTCGCCTAGACGTTGGGTGTTTTGCCGCCCCGTTTAGATGGTAACGCCATTGTGCAGTCTCAGAACAACCAGCGATCGATAGAATAGAGTTAATTTTTCTTTTTAAGCAGTCGGGCCACATGCCTTAGTTCCCGGCGCAGGCTTTTTTTTTTTTTTTTTTTTTTTACTGCCGCCTTCATTATACACAAAATGAGCAGAATTTTCATCAGTAGACCGTGATGGATTTTTTTAGCGTAACGAAGATGATTCTCTCATGCGGTGCACGCGCGTACGTGTGAGGTGCCTTTGGTCACCCATGTGACCTTGGTGTAAAGAACCCCTGAAGTGCGCTGTGAGTATTGGGGACAAGGGAAAAGTGAGTTCCGTGCCTGCAGAGAGAGGACCGTGTGCTGGAATGGGTAAAGGGGACGGCCTGGCTGAGGTATGTGGTGAAAGCCTGCAATCAATACCGAGAGAAAATTGAACGGACTTTCTGGGGCACCTAGCCCAGCAGTCACAACATATCTTCGCTTTTAACTTGAAGAGTTAAGTGCAGTGCAATTTTGGCGGGCACGCAGATTTTAAAGTATTTGTCTCATCCATTGAGGAAAAGGAATTGCAAAGGAAATATGTCGTGTCCATGGCTGCACTTAACGCATTATGTGCATAGTTTCTTGTTCTGGGACCCTTCAGCGATGAGTCAGAGGTTGCTGGGGTTGTAGTCGTAAACATCACCACATGAACTGGTCATTTTCCTGTCAGAGCTTTGTTTTAATAAAATTGCATTTTCATTAATTCGTAAGCGCTCTTTCTGAAGCATTTCGCAAAGCGGCATTAAAGTATAAAATTTTAAGATTTTTCATATCGTCACATCACTACGTCGAACAGTATGTCCTTTAATAAATTTTCACATACACATGAAAATTAGTACATGCACACATATATCCACAGGGAAGACCGCATTGAGAATCCACAACTACTACTATCCTTGCCGCTTTGCTACGGTCCTACTTGAGCTAGTCATGAGATCTCGTAGATTCCTGTCCACAAGTGACAGTGCTGCGAAAAGTCCACGCCATGCCTGTTTCCTGAACCTGCTGTAGGTTTACTGTTGGTCTTGTTTCGACTTGTTCTATCCTTTCACCAGTCCCACCGCGACTTTACTTACTTCATACGTTAACATTTCTTTTGTTTTCTTTTCTTTTCTCTCACTCTTTCTCGGTTTCTCTTCCTCTCGTTTCTGCAGTGCCGCTTGACCATTTTTTTCTCAAGATATGATATTTCGTAAAGTTTTCGCCGTATTTTTTTTTAATGAAAGTTTTAGAGGTGCCTTTGGGGTAGCTCGCATACCCTTCCCATATTGTGCTGCGGATCGGTTCTAAGCCATCCATGGTGAAAGCGGAGAGTATAAAAGCTGGTGTCATGCTGGACCGCATATTGCCAATAAGTGCGTCCTGACGCGGTGGGTGGGTGGCTGGGAAATGGAAGCAAGCTCTTCCGCTTTCCAGGCGCCGGCTTTCATTGCAGAAAAGTGATCTGAACAATTAATGCGTTTCATGCACGAAACAACACATTCCTTTGCGGAACAGAATAAATCTAGGTCAAGTACTATGTAGCAATATAAAAAGGTGATACAGTCACGCTTGTGGCGACATTCTGTATTTAAATATACTATTCTGGGGCTAAGTAACGTTATTAATCACAATCTGGTTTGATGAGGGAAGGGATTTAAGTCGGGGCTGCAGGTCCATTCCTTGCAGGGGTATTATTTCAGGGATCTTTAATCGCGTAAATTAGCCATAAAATCAGTAAACACATCATCGTCATCATTGTATTCGTCATCATCGTGTCTGCAGAGTCTAATAACTCTGTGATAATATAGCAACGAAGGCTGTGAGATCCTATCTGTCGTATTGTAACTTTAAGTGTGTGGGGGACGGGGGGGGGTTGAGTGGAAGGGGAAGGAATTTGTGTTTTAGCCAGAGCCACACTCAAGGCTAAATCACGGCAAAGCAGCCAGCCCTGTAAACAACTTTAAGAGGGACTAGGCAATCTCCTACAAAGTCTAGACTGAAATTGTCGACGCGTCCGCAGCCAGAGCCCACTTAAATAATTA
This sequence comes from Marisa cornuarietis, assembly GCA_004794655.1. NCBI lineage: Eukaryota > Metazoa > Mollusca > Gastropoda > Architaenioglossa > Ampullariidae > Marisa > Marisa cornuarietis. The sequence goes on from SMMW01000616.1 coordinate 1,064,036, forward strand.
AAGGCGTCTTGTATACAGACTTTTAGAGAAGCGTAATGTACAGCAGACGACCTTAAGTGGCCAGAGAGAGCCAAGCGTGGACAGGGCTGGGTCTTGGTGCGACGGTTGGACCTGGCTGCGGGACAGAGAGAAAACGTTCGAGGGCTTGTGACACTTGGTCGGCGGGACTTACCAGCACCAATGGGGGTGCTAATCAACGACAACGGAACGTTGGTACTGCCAGCTGTTGTCGTGGAAACTCCAAGGGCGACGCAACCTTGGACTACCTGTGAAAGGAATGTTCGACGCCATGGCCGGCAAAAGTCGTCGTTCTCGGAAAAAAAAGAGAACGTCAGTGTATTCGCCCGTGCTCCAAAGCACCGAAGTCGTGAAGATTACATCGCATCAGGTTGGTGTTCGTACGGGGGCTGTACGTGGCATTGTTCATCCCGGCACGTACTACCATGTGCTGTACAACTGTAGTCGCGTGGACAAGAAGTCATCCAAGAAGCCACGGACCGTCCGCGGACTGGGACAGAGCTCGTTATTAGAGTCGCCTGGGGGGCGGGGGTGGAGAGGGAGCGGTCGTCGCTCTCTGACGTGATTGGCGGGTCGAGTAGAAAAGTAACGACGACCAGTCGGGCTGTGTACTACGAGTGGAGAGTTCCGCGTTCCGCGACTGTCGGCTGCAGACCTGCTACTCACCTCATTACAGGCGTGGACTCGCAGCGCGGAGAGACTGAGGCGCAGGAATAATTCGCAGAAGAGAGAAACTGTAACAACTTCCGCAGCTAAGCTGACGTGCGTATGTGTGCGAGAGTAATGGTGGCTATACCGGGAGTTAACAGCACTGTAGCACTGGAAGAACCGAATTGTTGTATAAATGTGTTTATTTCATATAATTTGTATCTTTAATAAATCTTTTCTTGATTTACTTTGATTCGCACATGGTGATGTCTTTTGCTCGGGGAAGAGCAGGAGTAGGGAAGGGGCTTGTGAACCATGTCGCGAGGCTTCAAGTGACTGACGCAGGATTATTTTAACGTCAGAGTTACGTCATAACTGTCACCCATGTGACCATTTCCATTCCAATGTTTCTCGTTCGACGAGAAAACGCAGGGCGTTGTAACACTATCGAATGATTGTTCCCTCTTGCTATACTCGGATTTGATTTGTCTACGATTCTGTCATGGCATGTTACCTGGAATGGATGGGTTGATCTTTGACGTGCTGATACCTTAGCCTTGCAAGGGTGTCAAAAAGTGCAAAAAAAAAATCTACAGAAGACATTTTCCCGAAACGTCTCACTGAAAACTCACACGGACTAGCAAACAGCACAAGAAACTGTCATTTGTGGAGCGTGTACGTGGCTGTCGCGGGCATTCGGATATAGTCCCATCTTCCACCCCTATGATGCCTTCCTTACCCGCTTTTTCTTCTCAGTCGCTCAACGTTGAGTGCCCGTGGGCCGTTCTTGTCTAGCAGCAGGAACTCCTTACCTCCTGGTTTGCTTTACCTCCACTCAGTACCTAACAGCCGTAGCCGTGAGTAAGACCAAAGAGATTGTCTTTAATTTCCTTCGGAATTCTCCATCAAGTCCCATAACTGTCATCCATGACGAGGAGGTGGAAATTGACAAAGATTTAAGTATCTTGGCACCGTCTTATCACAGGGGTATCAACACTCAAGCTATCGTGACGAAGGCTCAACAGGGCCTCTTCCTTAGGATGCTGAAGTCTTTCTCTGTCTCCCAGAGATTTCTTCAGCTATTTTATAGATCCCACATAGAGGTTTTACTGTCCTCATTTATCTGTTTTCATAACAGTTTACCAGTGTAGGACAAGACCAGCTTGCATCGCGTTGTATACACCTGCTCCAGAGTTATTGGGACAGTCCAGACTGATCGTCAGACTGTTTAACAGGCCGACACTTCTGAAAGAGTTTTCAGTTCTACGCGATAACAGGCATGCCCTGTCGAGAGAGTTTCATCAACTTCCATCGGGTCACCGATTATGTATTCTTGCATGTAGGACCAACAGATTGAGGCTGTCCTTCACTATTTTGGCCATGTGACTTCTGAACGCTAGTGTGTGCGAATGAATATAGATCATATATAAACCTTAATTATGACTGTATGACATTCTCATGGATGGGATATGCATGTGATGTTGCTGTGCTTTCATATAGAGCTGCATCTAATTGCCCTTTGGGATAAATAAAGTTTTATCAAAGTCTCTGTGGTAACATCTGTGGACCTTGTGCAGGACGAAGACCTCTAGATTACCATCCTACCACTTATGTCTCCTTCAGCTGGCAAATGTAGTCCCTCTGCAGCCCATTTGGGCCACAGCTAACTCTTAGGTAAAGTTACATCTACTTCATGGCTACGGGCTCTGGTCGATCCATGTTCTGGCAGCGAATCCTTGGCAGCGATGTTCCTTTCGGATGAAGCCCTAAAGTTCTGCGCGGACAAAATGACAACAGCCTGGCTGACATCCAGGACTTGCCTCCACCTTCCACCCCACCCTCGGTGGCCTGGCATCAGCTTTGTCATATATCTGCGCAGCGGTCGGAGATGCTCTTGTCAGCTGCAGCACATCGTGTTCTATGGTGAAGGACGCTGCATGTTTAGAATCTCCTGTTTTTTGTTGGTTTTGTTTTGTTTTTTCGCGGAGAACAAAGCTTTTCCTCCCGCAATCACGTCCCACATCCAGTGTTTTACAGCGTTTAGCTTTATGGATGGTATCTTATGGAATAGTTCTTCGCTATTTGTTTTATCGTCTGCATTTCTACTCGCTTTATGTTATAAAGTTTTAACACCGTCTTATTCGAAATCAGGAAAAATGCGTAGAATACATTTGGCATTTTTGTAATTTGAGAGGCTTCTGAATTCTGACGGTAAATTGTTCATAATAGCGCGAGAATCTGATCAGACTGCGCCAAACGTTTGCTAGAAACATTAGGAACAAGTGTGATTTTTTTTTCGTTAATGTCTCCCTCTCTTTAGTCCCTTTAACTGATCTTTTTGCATTTATCGATCTCTCTGTTACAGATCAATATCTCTTTAATTCTGACTTTTTCCTGTATCTCTATTCTTGTCTTTCACCTCGTTCCTGGTAGATACTCCCACTTTCTGACTTGCTTCTCCACCCATCCCACCCACCCACCCGCCGCCAACATCGTCGTCGTTTAGCTTGACGTGCGTGTTGAATTATGCATGAAGAAAGGAAAGATAAGTGGGAGGAGCTCAGCATTGTTGTCGATAGTCGGCAGTCGTGTGACGGCCAAACGTCATTACGGTAAATCTTTGACTTTCCTGGAGACGTTGGTCAGCCATCTTCTTCACTGATTGGTTCTTCTCGAAACGCCGATGTTTGATTGCGTCTGAAATTTCCGAGCTCATTACGAACTCCTTGCACTCCTGTCTGACGAGATACTTCAGAATTTCTTTAGATGAATTACCGCTTTCTTTTAAAATATAATATCGCCTTTTGTGTGTGGAAGTGTTGGGTCGGTGGCTCTGCACTATACAAAATGGCATATTTTGCGTAGATACTAAGGTACCAATTTCTTGTTTGATGTTACTTTGCTAGGAGGCGGCCATATTTCGCCTGCGCATTGGGTCAATAATTCTGCAGAAAACCATGAATGTAATGTCTACTTCGTCTGTCATTTAAAGCGCACGTGTCTACCTACGACAGCAGACAGACAAGAAATTGTTACATTGCATTCAGTGATAATATAGGAAGGAGAGTGCTTGCAATAAAGACTACTTAGATATATGCCGTTGGTAATGTTGTCTAACGCTACTCCTACTACATTAATGATCTAGTCTTTTCCCGAGAGAGATGACACGCGGCTCTTTCGCCTGTTCCTTACCTGTGAAACTCTCATTTTATTTATTTATTTACTTTTATTATTCATTCGCTCGTTCTCAGCTGGTGCTATGGCTCCCATCATGAAGATGGCATTTGACGCTGATTGAGCACGTGCACTGCGAAGAACTAGGCGGAAGATGCTAAATGCTTTTCGAGTGAGATATACGTGTTGCAACAGGCGGCGTGTTGTTGGGCCAGAGAACATGAAGGAGCCTTTTATTATTTGGCACGTGCGTGGAACCATGGCAAGAGCCAGCAGGGTGTTTTGGAAGATGCTAGCGGCGTTTGTGTGCCTGTGTCAGGTGTTAGAGACTGACCTCAACTCCCCACCTCACGCTCACCTGTGTTTTTTGTAACACAATGAGTGGGTCGTTTTTTGTTGTTTTCTTTTTAACACCAGAAAGCATCCTGTGTCTGTGATTAGGAAAACCCTTCAAGTTTGTTGTTAAACAGGGAAACGGGTATGTTTTAATGATAATAATTATTATATAATACATTTTAATAATAACATAGTACAGCACATTTCCCTTCTTGACAGTGAGCTCAGTGCACATAGCAAAGGAGTATTACAAAAATCAAATGCAGTATCACCGTTTGCAAACTACAGATACAAAGAGGGGTAGGAAAAGAGAGTGGTGGAAAATTGGTGGATGTTAAGAGGTAGAAAATGGGCCAACTTTCAAAGCCTCGAAGATGGTCACTGTTCGAGAAACAATAGGGCTAAGGTGTTTCAGACGCTGACGTCAGAGAAGGTAAAGGAGTGGAACCCCCCAAAAATTCTCTCTTATATAATGCGCATGCAGCGCAGGAGGAGACCAGAGACCGCAGCAAGCGACTTGGCTTACAGGCGTCAGCATTGCGAAAGCCCACCTTAAAGCAGAAAAGAAGCACGTGAACTGCGGTGACTTTACCTTTCTCAGCATTTAACGAGAAGGAAGAAAATTGAAAGAGAAGCTAAAATTTATGTCGAGGGTGAAACGAGTCGGTCAGTTCTGAAACCTTTGACCTGCGTACCGCGTGCTCCTGCTCATAACAGCCGGGTCCCGCAGAGTGGAATCGTATCCCTGACGGGCGCAGGCGTTGGAGAATGTTGGTGCAAATGTCGATCCAGTTAATCAAGGCCTCGCGCATTCGACCACTGGGTGATGGCGCACTGTTCGCCATGATTTGACAGTGCCGAAGCACGGACTCGATTGTGGCTGGTGCCCTTCTCAAGTCACGGTCTCCGATGCACGCTGCTAACGTCGTGAAAAACCAGTAATTCGGTCACTGCCTGCGATTGCGTAATGCTGGCACAGTTTTAGGATAGAGTGCGGTTCAGCCATTATCCGTCTATCTCGAAGAAAGAAAGATATTGGGTGTAAGAACAAAGAGAGTGAGAGGGAAAAAAACACATAAATTGCTTAGGTAGCAAGCGTAGAGAAATTGTATTGTTCTTGCAACAGATTTATTAAGCGTAAAGACCTTTTAACTGGACAGACCTACGCGAAGGTTTGGACCAGATGGGCAAAATTATTACATGATGGTTAGATAAAATCTTTACCCATTATGGTCAAATTTATGCCCTTATCTCTCCGGTTGCGAATGACATACAATCTTTTCGCCTCCAGCGCTTTTGCTCACTGTATCCGTACAAGCGAAGCGAGTTCGATGCAAATTCACGGCGCTCAAGCGAAACGTTAGCCTTCAGCTCCCAGTCTCTCGCACATCGATAGACGATATTCTGCCTCAATCACTCCCTCTTCCTCGATTTCCTCCCTTCATTCCTCACTCCTCTTGCCTGCACACCTCCCTGGCCCAGCCTCAAGACATGTGTATTCAGCATTGACAGTGGAACAGCAGAATTACGTGTGCGCATGAATGAAATTGCACGTGCCCAGCGCAAAGCAGCGACTGCGAGTCTTGCAGGACAGGTCTTCAGCTGGCGCCGGAGCTTCATCTGAAAATCAATAGCAGGGAATAGCAAGCGGTCTGCAGCGACAGGCAAGCCGACACGGCGCAAGCGCCAGACTTTAAGGTCGAGAATGTGCGAGGCTTAGCGTTGCGTGGGTGTCCACCTCGAGGGCTTGCAGCGTGTGATACTGACGAGCCTGGTTTTGATGACTAATGATCAAATATTAATTAAAAATAAGCCTCATTTCTAATCTTTATTATTCGTCTTTTTAGTACGTCAGACATCAGCTCCTCCCTTCCTCCACCCTTTTCTGGACCACGAAATGAACTTATTTAACAAATGGTGGCTTTATGATGTCTGTAATTTATATATCTGCTCTACGCAGTTTGACAAACGAAAATAGCGAATAATCAGTATCAAAATATAAGGTTTATTGTTGCATACTTTTTTTATATACACGGGATCATTTTTACATTAATTTTACATTCCTATGCTTCACAAACCTTTATTTAAGCTAGCTATTAGTTTCCAGGGAGAGTGGCCTGTTGAAAAGGATATCCAGCTTTTGAGATGTTTGGTTAGAAATATGACCTTTTCGTTGCGAAAGATCTGCTTTTTAAAACCGCAGACGTTTTCACATCCTTCCTCTCTTGCTGACGCGCACCTGCTTGAATAACTGAGCTGCCGACCTCTTTGTGAAACGTTGAAATGTCAACTTGCATCAGCAGACACCTCGGGTAAATACGAACCATGCCATCCTGTTTCACTTGTTCCCCGTCATCGGGATCCCCACACCTAAACGGGAAGCCTCGAGGTTTTTTAGAGGTCAAAAAACGTTTTCTAAGTTTATTTGCAAACGTCATAATAAAAGCAAAACTTAATGAAAAACACTCATACCAATTGTTTATGGTATATTCTTGAGAGGTCAGCGGGCTGTTGTGCCAAGGAAGATATTTTCCCAGCGTTATGACTATTGCTGGTGTGACGAATTAATTACCACGGATAAGAGGATCTGGGCTAACCAGCCCGAGGGGGATGGGACTCTCTGCTGGCTCGCTGTACCCACTGTAAGCCCCTCACACCAAATTACCCGTGGTTCGCACCTTCCACACGCTTACGTATTACAACTACGTTTTCCCACGTGTGCACACACAACCAACAGACAAGGTTGGAAACCATATAAAATTATAATTACACACAAAGTAAAATCAGATTGAGCACACTAAAAGATCATAGGATAATATAGTGACATTCCATATAGGTACAAAGATCTGTTGAGAGTTGTTACTCCCGCTCATACACAGACAACATCAGATGTTTACACTTAAAATACATACGACACGGACCCGTAGTCCGTTCTCTGACCACCAGTCCTGGAAACCACTTCTTGAACTGCTTCAGCCCTTCACACTGGGATGGTCCACTGAACACACGCTGTATTCTTGACGACTTGTGTCGCCCTCTTCCGCCGTGGCTCTGGCTGCCTCTTTGGCCTGATTCCCCGGGAACCCTGTCCCCAGACCTCTGGAACGTACGACAGGTGTAGTTCCGTCTCTTGAGACCCGTCGCCTTCACTCACGCGGCTGCATACGCTCTTCACTCAGAGCGGGCGTTCTTCCTCTCCCTGTCAGGCTGTCTTCGTGACCTTATTATCACACCACTAGACCCGAGTGGTACTAGCTGGTGGAAATACAGGCCACTGTAGATAGAGATGGACCAACGCCGATCTCTTGTACCCGGCACCCACCTGGCGGTACACACATCTACCTCCTTCGAGGGTTGGAGCGAAAAGCCTCTTTCCTTGTCTCTTCTCAGCGTCCACGTGGTCAGGTGTGTCAGAGGCTTCCCATTGGCTCTTGCACTCTCGCATTTCCTCGCGACACACGCGCTTCTTTACTAGCCAATCGTGCATCGGTCTACCGGTTACCCACGTGGTCTGCCATACCTCTCGCTGGTCACTGCATAACCTATCATAACCCTTGCCTAATAACCACTTTACCGCGCCCCATCGTCTGCCTTCTTCGCTCGTCACCGACGGCCCGTCTACTGCAAGGAAAACAACCGCCATTGTCCGGGCTAGGTGCGCTGGGCTCTCAATTAGCGGTCTACCCCCTAGGCGATACTAGGGTCCGTTCTTGCCTAACCGGCCAGTTCCCAGGCCCTACTGATACTAGCGGTCGACCAACGGTTGTAAAAACACACTTAACTCTATTGTTCCCTCACCGCTTAGTATTGCTGAAGGTCCTACTTTTACTTAAATTTAGAACTCGACCATTTTGCTCTGGCCTTGAACCAGCCGGTTCGTGACAGCTGGGCAAGAATTTAATACAAACTTGTCAAGGTAATTGTCACGTTGTGACCGGGAGGGGGGCATAATAACCCCTAGATCAACTGATAAAACTAAAATTCCATGGTAGCATGCCACTAAGACTGGTTAAGAAGTCTGTTAAAAAGTTTCGCTTTGATGTTTCGGATGAAAAGTAATTAGGAATTCTAAGACAACAAGAAGCATTGGAGTGGTAACAAACCAGTCTGTCCTTGTTTGTTCTATAATATTCTTGAGCATGCAAATCGTTTATTTGTGTATTTATTTAACTCTTGGCGACACATGTATGGAAGTCTTCGAAATGTACAAAGCGATGCTGACTGCCGAAATCGAGCTGATTTCTTAAAGGACAAACCGAGCGCAACATTTTTTCTTTATGATCGGGTTAAATTCGTTTTAAAATAATAATTCCCAAAATATCAGCACATAATTATGCTTAATTTTAAAAAATATAACCCTTCAAACATCGGCATTCTCACCTGCAACTAGGAAAGCGGGACAAAATTTCTGTCCTATACTGAAGAGTTCCCTTACGCGCCCGAAGTATTTGTAACAGCGAGTGTGCATGTCTTCAAGTCAAATGAAAAAACATGCCCGGGTTGTCGTGTTCACGAAGCGATTTTTTTTGCCCAAAAAAATTAAACGGCTGATTTTGGAATACAGTCCTACAGATTGGAACTTTATTTAGAAGCTTCGAATGAAGTTAAAAAAAATAATTAAATGGTCCAAACTGAATTTATTCAACAGACTCGTAAGTCAATCTTCTCCAGATAAAAATTTAATGGGCAACTATCACGGTCATTGCAGTCTACGTTGTATTATTACTGGTTGTCCATTACTAAGTGGGCGCATTTGAGTTAATTTTCCCATGTCATATGTATTATTGTTAATAAAATATAAATACATTTCAAAACTGTTTGTCTAAGATAAACTCCTGTACTTTTATTTTTATTTGATGGTTTCAAACATTGCATTTTTATTTTATAGTTACAACTGAGTTCCGATAAGGATTTTTTAACAATTAAAAATATAATGATAGTTTGAAACATATTTATCGATGTAAAAACTTATTTCTTCCTCATTTAGCTGCATGCAAAATTTTCTGTTGGCTTACTGATACTCGCACGTGTTCCCGTTTAAGCTCCTTATAATATGTTTATCACCCTCATTTTTTTCTTTTAGCTGTTTCGATCACGCACATCAATGGTGCCCTCACACTGTCAGTTGTTTTAGCATTATGCTGGATAAAGATGATAAAGAACTTGTGATGATGTGTTTGTGACTGTCACACGATGTTACTTGTCGACCAGACGGTGTAGAAACTGTTGATGTTGCATATCTGGTGCTTGATCTACCAGCAGTCGTAGTTAGTTTTAACATCTCGTGTTTTTGTATAGTAAACACTGCTGTAGGAATAAGATTTATTCATTTTACTGAAAGTCCAAGACTTGCTTGTACTGTATAAGTGACTGGATAACAATCGATTTTGAAATGTTTTGAGCAAATTCTTGAGTACGGTGTGTGGACGAAGTTCGGACGGCACGTTTGAACAAAGCAGAGACCTGTATATACACATCTCTGAACAAAGTTACTCTACTGTCGATTGCTGCCATTATCTTTAGGATTCATGAGTACAAACTAACTCCATCTGAGTGTCGAAGAGAACATTCAGCAACAGCACAATGTGTCCCGGTCAGTTTTCTTTTACCGAGGATTGCATCTTTTCTCTTCGACTTCAGCTAGTGAAGACGGCGCTATTTTTAGAAATACGTTCGTTTCGTCACTTCCTGTTTTCTCGACAAATCCAAGTGTGCTTAAGAGAACAATATTAATATAAAATCTTTCATGCCTCTTTGTCATAAAATGCCACCGGATTGTGTTTTTGTGATACTTTGCGCTGTTTCCAGCGATTTTTGCTCAGCAGTCGGGTTGGCCTTTAAAGGAGCAAGACAGAGGGAAGGTAAAAGGTAAAGGTCATCCCATAACCTTTTCAGGTCGTAGGGGAGTGAGGTGTTAGAGACCCCACTTTTCTCGGGGCCAGCATTTACATGAGGGTGGTGCCAATCTCCTCTCCCTCGCTGCCTTACCTTCCCTAACCCTCTATGGAGTCAGGTACCCATTCCCGTCAGCTGGGTCGACTGGGGGAAGTTTGCTGCGCTTATTGGGAATTGAACCAGCGCGCTCTCGGTTCGGAAGCCAGCGCTCTAACCACTCGGCCATCCGCTTCCCCTAGTCACAAGCATACGCCGACGTGAATAGCCATCTTAATCACATATAGCAGTGTAGGTGGATGGGTGGGTAGTCGGTTGACCAGTATGCAAATCTACACCGTTTATCCGACCTGAGCAAAAAATGTTCTAGACTGCTCTCATGTCTACGGGAAGGTCGTAGAATGCATTCGTATATTTTGTTGCGGTTTTCGGGAGCATCTTTATTGCTATGTTTATTCTATCCGCTGTAAGATGTTACCGGTGGCTCTGAAGTAAACAGACTTTCACCCCCACAGATGTTGACGTCAGTGACATCGACGCTATAAGGGGCATGCTGTGTGTGTGAGAGAGAGGGAGAGAGTTGTAACGTCTCGGAAACACCGCTAGTCGGTACGTAGAAGAGTAGTTACAAGGCTACAGCTAGCTAACCGCTCTCGTCTCAACCCTCACCTCGCCTCGCCCCTCTACATCCCATTGCCCTTTGTTAATCGTATATGTGGCTTTAGTGGCGAGGGAGTGAAAATATAGAGATTACAAGGGTCGAGACGACAGATTCTCACAATTTCTGAAGTTGCATTGACGGCCTCGATATGTCTAAGAGCTGAAATTACTAAGCAACTGGAAGAAGGAGAGACGGCCAAAAGGTAAGTGAAGGCTGGTCGGCCAGAGACACATCACAGATTATGACCCTAGTAAGGATTTCCCAGCCGACGTCGGTAGAGCTTAACTAATGGCATGTTTGCTTGCACAGAGTGGCAACGCCTCTTGCAAGCATGCACTCAGAGCACATCCGGTCCTTGTATACGGCATATGTAAAATACAGAGAGCATGTGAACACGTTGCGTCTTGTTTCTTTACTCATCCGGGTTCATTGTACCCCATCGCTAGGAAACGTGAGCGCCATCTTGTCCCAGTGATCATAGTAAACAGCTTTTCAACTCCAGAGAACACTCGAAAAACCGAATGACGACGTTTGAAGCCACAGAAGTGGCAGTGAGCATCAATGCACTTACCTTAAATTTTAAAAACTCTTTCAAAGAGAACTCTTCACCATGAAAAACGCTCAAGCTAGAAACTATATTTTTAAGAAAATGCATTAATGATTAATCCGATGAAATGGACAAAGAAGATGTTAAAGAGTTCTGGAACCTACTAGCCAACGAGGCTGTGAACGTGTCTAGAGCACCGGATGTGGAAAGCCGAGTTCAGCTCTCATTCCGCCACTTTTAATTTCCCAGACAAATCAGGTACCCATCTGCTAGTGAGCAGGGGCGGTAGTTACAAAGCGAGAGATGGTCGTTTACCCAGGGCATAATGGGGAACGCAAGGAAAAGTGTCTTGTTTCCGAAGTTATAAAGCGGCGTCCACACCCCGCGGTCCGGCCGCGGACACTACTTCATGTTTCTTTACCCTAGAACTCATTTGCTATCGCTTTATAACTACAGCCCCAGGGGTAAAAAAAACATCTGCTGGGTCTGAACACCGCTTTATAACCGGAAACAAGACGCTTGTTCTTGAGTTCCCCACGTTGCCCCAGGGCAAAGACTTATCCTCGCTTCCTAACTACCGTCCCAGTCAAGTGGATAGGGGGAGTTAATCCTTCCTCAAACCACCGCCTTTCGGTTTCACGAGTGCGATAACCACCAGCTCAGTAATCGGCCCAGTGCTACTTCCTGCAACGGCTGTTATGCTAGCACCGTACCGACGACAGTCCTTTGTCCATTTCTGTCCAACAGATCTGGCTCAGCACGTGAATTTGTAGGTGCGAAACGCATTCTTGGGTGTACTGTTCGTCAGCAGCGTTAGGCCCGTAGTGTGTAACCAAAGAGTTTATGGAACAGCATTCGGTGTTAACCGCTGTAGCAAGTAATGATACGCAGAGCTTCAATTCATGAAAGTTTGATTACCATGTGTGGTTTTACCAGCGCCAGCCTGCATTTGCCTCCCTTGCTGCCTGCCTTTGTTCTATTCAAACCCACAATCTTGTGATGATGTTAGTTTGATGGAAAGAGTAAAGCGCAAACTGGTTACAAGCTCAGCACATGTTTCCCATGAAGTGCTTTTTTTTTTAAGTTGAGAACATGTCCTTTGAACGCCTTGCACTGGCAGATAACAGATGACTTTGAACCTGCTACTTCACCCTAGACTGTTTTGAAGGTTTTTGTTCTGAGCCCAACAGTTTATAAAATTGCACCACTCTAACATACTATACAATCCTTGACATCTTAGATTTCTAAGGAACAATTAATTTGTTAGGAAAGAAAGATAATTTCTAAATTACTACTTAAATGAGCTGTCATTGGCTTACAAAGACATAATTTGATTAGGTGACACCGGTGTGAGGGTATCACCAACATAAGCGCTTACTCAACTGCTGACTGTTTTGAGAATATGTTTGGTGCCACTATTCCTTGCTACTCTGTGATCTGTCTGCTTTGACTTTTTTTTTTACAACCCCGTTGCATCCAGTAACTTCAACAAAAATGGTTGGTGGTGTGGAAGAGAGGGAGGTATGTGTGTTTATATGTGCAATTACATAGCCTCATCTAGGTAAGTATAAGTTGAAACAAGTCTTTAATATTGAGACAAACCTTTCATGTTTTCTAGAGTGAAGCTTGCTTTTGATTCTGTTCAATTCCAGAACCTCAAAACAACAAGGATGATAAATATTAAAAAGGCATACAAGACAAACTCTCCTTCCTTTTCATTAGACATGCATGAAAATGCTAACATTGTGATCAGTGGCAAAACCCTACATTTACATTTCAGAAAAGCATTTCGAGCCTATGAGGAAAGCTGGGACCGACGTCTACAGCTTCTTTGCTGCTGTGTTGAGCGAAAAGGAAGGAACCAGGTAGAAAGGAAAAGACTGAATTGTTTATGCCTTATCCCGAGTTCCCTTGTTCTTCCACACAAACACACCAAAATTTGTCTGTTACTCTTATTTCTGCACTCTAAATAAGTATTTTCTCAACTTTATATTCATGAAATAATTTGGTTGTGTTACTTTTAATAACTTACATATTAAACAAAATTTTTGTGAGTTTGATTTTGCAAAGCATTCTCTATAGATGTTTGTTGGTCTTTGAAGCAGACACTGTGTTTTTATCGAGCAGCAGTGCTGCAGCTATTACAAAATAACACTGCAGTATCAGTGCCATTTTGTGGTGAAGTCTTTAAAGTGAAGCAGCTTGTCTGAAACCCAGTTTATCTGTCTATACAGTTTAGCACTTTGGCGATCACCCACTTTTTTTTAGGGGGAATAACTCTGTTTTTAATTAGTCATAGTAACATCAAAACTTTTTTAGATGGAGTGACTTTTCCGCTGCCTTTCAATTTCTGCACTTTATCTGTAAATGAAATCAGAATCTGTTGCTTTCTGATATGTTCTACTTCATAAAACTGTTTGTACATCTGTGTTCTTGTATACGTGTATGGGTGTACCTGTATATTCTTCTGTGTATTCTGTTGTGTCAGAGCTCCATGTCAGAGATAGCTCAACTGTTCACTGAGTTCTTCCGTGATTTGGATGTAGTGCCATCAGATGTTGTGGCAGGCTTGGTACTGCTGAGGCACCACCAGAAGCAGCGCATGAAGATGGTCGTTGCACAGGTGCAGTTTTCATTCCTCTTCATTTACTTTTTTGGGGGGAGGTCTGTTTTACATCTTGGGTCTGTCATGCAAGCTTAGCTGCTCCTGTAGGTACTTATGAAAGGTTGATTATATCATTATATTATAAAAAATAATTGCTTGCATGACTTTAATTGTATGTGTTGTCCATCTGTTATGTATGCAAAGCGTTAATGTTGGATTTAGATTTACCTCTTTTCTGAAAGAAGAGGGTAAGGTAGGGCCACATTAGGTATACAAGGCTAAAAGTCCTTTTAATTTTTTTTTTAAGTTAATATTTTAGGAAAATGCACAAGATAACATTGTGGTCACTCATTTATAACATAATAACTCATCAGTCATCAGTTGCTAAACTAAACAATGAAACTCAATGATTAAACAAGTGCATTCTTTTCATAAACTGAAGCTCAGGAAATTCTATTTTTCAGGGTACAAGTGGTATCTACCAATACCTGTCAGGTGTGCCTATCACCCCTAACACCCGGTTTCTGCAGCTGACACAGCCAGAAGTGATGGGGGAATTCATCAAGGTCATTCACTACATGCGCTACGCCTTAGCAGCTTATGGGTGGCCTGTTTTCGTCATGATGAACCCTTGTACTTGGCTGTGTCGTTTACTGCCTGTGCTAAGGTGAGTGTATTAAATTTAATCATCACTGTAGTTATCATTTGTTTTCTTTCTTGGCTAAGACTGACAGTCATGTTTAAGACTAGACCGTAAACTTAAGACTACCCAAACAAAGCTGTTTAGTACATAAACACATGATGATCATTGTGCCAAGTTTAAGTGACTGTTGATAAATCACACACAGCTCATTATACCTCTATTATGACCAGGGTTTATATTTTTCTCAGCCAGAATTATTTTCAGTACTCTGGTGTTCTCATTGCTACATTATCTAGTATACCTCAAATTTGAACGCATCTTGTTTGACAATATGCTATTGATGAGGATCTTATTAGATACTTGTAATCAGTGAGACTGCTTTGTTACAGCTGCTGCTGCTGCTGTTCTAAAGGTCACCCACACTCCACTGTCGTGGACGACAACTGCTGCGGCTGCAACTTTGCCTCTCTGAAGCGCATTAGCGGCCTTCATGACCTAGATATTGTCTATGCAACATACCATGTAGATGTGTGTAAAGTTTTCCATGTGAAACAGAATATCTCTTGACTTGCTGCTTGCAAATAATACTTGAATAGTAAAGAAAATATATAAGAGATTTGGGAGGGTGGAGGTTGGAGACCAGCTTGTTAATATTAATCTTTCTGCGTTCATTTTTTTTTTTGCAATCGTTTGTCTGCAGATGTGAAAACTGACACCTCATTCAAAGGGAAGAAACAAGAAAATGTTATATTAAATTACATTTTATTCCTCATATATTGGAATAATAAAAAGGAGTAGCAAAAATTAGTGATGTGAGAAGTCTGTAAGTATAGGTGTATGTTTATATAGTGCTATCAGCATTTCTTCTTATTCCTGTACGCTCCCAGTGGAGCATAGGGCCGCAACCACACCCCGCCAACGGACCCGGTTATCCAGGCTCTCGTTGTGGTAATGTTTTAGTTGCGGTTTCTGTAGCAAGGGTTGTTTTACAGGGTGGGGTTGCTAACCCCACGCCCAACCCTCCTCCTTCATCCGGGCTTGGACCGGCAGGTTACCCGGGGGGTTTCCAGGCTATCAGCATACTAATGTTATTTGTAATAACTGCTGGTAAAAGCCAAAACAAGAGGAAATTGAAACAAACCAGAGACCAACAAGCTGGTAAGGTGAATAGAGCTGTCAGCTGTGGCTTGGGATGGTTTGGGTTGTTTTCTAACCAAATACTGCAACCACACATTATTTAAATTTAAGATTATCAAGCAGCTGAGTGCATGTCAAACAAGAACACAGCAAAAAGTATATTGAAACCCAGCTTTTCTGGATGTCTGGACCTTTGAAAGAAGCTTATTATCTTACACCATTAGATCATGCTTGTTAACCATTGATCACTGTTTAAAAGTAGATGTACAGTGTCTTGATATTATGTTTCAGATTGGTGAAACTCCATTTTATGTTGCTTTAGACCATGAATTTGGCAAGGTTGTGGTATGTGTTCGAGGCACTTTATCGCTGCAGGTAGGAAGTCATACCCAGTTATATGCAATAACTTCTTATAGATGATCTTGCCAGTATATAAGAAATTACTATTCCTTGCTTTCTACTTGAATAACCTCCAGGCAAGTCTGAATTGGATGTCTTTTCAACTTCCATTTCCAATGTTTAAGGGGAAACAGGCTACACCTTTGTAGAAAATAGCCTTTTCAGTCACTATTTTAAATCCATTATTGGCAAGGAAAAAGTCTTTGCTGTTTTTGAGTATTGATTATTTTAAATTGAATGCTAGCATCAGAAGTGTGTTACCATGCCTGCTGAAGTGAACTTGGTGCACCCTGCCGTGTAATTGCAGGATGTTCTAACAGACTTGAAGGCCGAGCCAGAAACATTGCCACTTCAAACACCTAGAGATGACTGGCAAGGGCATAAGGTACAGCACTCCTTTACCCAGATGCATTGTTACATTCACTTTATTGCATGCCAGTCTGCAGCCTCTTTTAAGGCTGCATTATTGATAGTTCTCTGTTTCACTGGTCAGAGAAGCATGCCTTCACTGTCAGGATAGTCATTAGAGAATTCTCCCCCACCCACCCTAATACCTCATAGATTCTCTGCATTCTCTCCGTTTACAGGGCCGGCTGCTTTGCTGTGATATATAGCCTTAGTTGCTGACTTAGCCTTAGTTGTTGGCTCAGCACTGTACACAAATTTCCTCCCACCCTCCATAGATTTCTTCTTCTTGATGATGACTTGTACTCATATTTGAGTGGATAATGATTAATTAAACTGCTGATTGAATCGGTTAATAGTTTCATGATGAAGCCATCTTGTGAGATTACATCTATAATGGGAAAATAATTAAAAGAAATGATGAATTTTGAAATCAGATTACAGTAGAGAAAACGTTTGTGAGTGAGGATAATGGGACTAGAAAATTACCAGTCACCACGAGCTTCTCTGATCTAGAAGGAGAAATAAAAGGTGGAGAAAGGGCAGGGTTGAGCTCTGGTAAAGCTGGCAACTAAAAGCTATGTGACCTTGACCTTGTTAATATAATAAGCTTATCACAACCTCCTTCTGGGATACTGTTTACTCGTTTTCTTTCACAAATATTCAAAAAAGTTTTATTTTGGTGCAATTTTGAACATTTTATTGAACACCAATGCATAGTGATAAAAGCCGCATTTATTTAACAGGGAATGGTTCAAGCAGCATTGTACATTAAGAAGAAATTGATCGATGACAAGATCTTGGAAATGGCATGGGAAAGAGATGAGGTGTGTATTCTTTCAATCAAAAGTTTACTTGGATGATTTTTTTTTAACCCCATTGCATGCAGTTAGTCATGCATTTGGCAGTCAAGATTTACCATGTAAACAAATCCCTGAATGGCTAGAGCATTTGCTGCCTGAGGTTTTCATTCAAGCCAAAATTGTTGAAAGCTTAATGTTAAAGGTAACTACTTACTGCAATACAGTATGGTGCTTTTTTGCTGCGAACAAGAGCTATTTATGCTTGATCTTTACATGATTCTTACGCTCACAGCACTTTCCTCAAAAGTTTGGTTCATCTGTTGATCAATTTATGATAAGATGCTTTGCATTTTGGAATGATTTACCATGCGCATTTTAATGAAGGTGTATTGGTTGTGTGCATCTTTGCGTGACTTTGTAACCGTGTGCATCTGTGATCATTAGTTTGTTTCTTTTGATCTGTTGGATCTATGCTTTTTCTCCATGTAGGAGTATTGCCGTAGCTCAGATTGGTTGAAAACGGTAATGAGTGCATATTATTATGTTAGACATTTTGCTTCTTTTGTGGAAAAATGCATGGCATTTGTATCTTTAAATTTATGTGTGTTTTTATTATGACATTGCCCTTTGCCCTGTTTTTAATCCTTTTCTACAATGTAACAACCAGGAGCTGGGCTGAGCTATTCAACCAACAGCATGATTTTGTCTGTGTCTAACAAAGCTTTTTACCACATTTAAATCAGCTTTTCATGGGTTAAAAATCTCTAACTTGTCTTTACTTTTGAAATTCAAAAATAATTTTTACATAATTCTTTTGACTAAAGGTATGTTTTGTATACATGAATATCAGTACATAATTCGTATTATCAGCTAGTATAAAATAAGAAGGTAGGAATGGCTGGCAAGGGCAAGAGGGAGATTATATGGTGGGGATATAGTCTGGGCTGCTTCAGCAAGCTTTGTTTCATACCTCAATCCATAATCCAATCATTCATTACCGTTCTGTGTGGATTCCTTGTTGCCTCCTCAGCCAGCAAACGCCACCAACTGCCGTACCCAGTTACGGGTGAGCCATGCTCTGTCAGAGCTGCCCAGTTTTGAGCCAGTCATTGTTGTACATGTTTGCTGGTTTTAAAGTTGTTATGGGTCCCTGGTATTGTTTTAATGTAGTCAGTGACATTCATGTCATGTCTCTCGTTTCATCGACTTGTTTTCATGCTAACACTTCATAAATGGCATGTGCTATGATCACTGCATACATTCTCACATGTTGCCTTCATTATTATGAGCTGCATTGTTTGCAGAAACATTTAGGCAAAAACTGGACCTTTTGGTGGTTCATATAGCTGTAAATGTTGTTATTTCTGCATATGTAATGCAGAACTTGTAGATTATTTTTTTTAAAACAGTGAACGTACATGTGCGTTGCTGCCCACAAATGTGCACTTGCATTCATGCTACATATACGCATATGTAGGATATGTGTGTGTGTGTGTATTTTGGATAAGTATTTTTGATTGTTAAGCCCTTCATCTCAGCAGGCAGTTTCAATTGTTCTAATTGTAACATGCATTTAAAAAAACACCAAAAAGGACCTAAGCATTCAAGAAGTATATTATTCATTAACATAAACAAAAGTCCCTTCCCTTACTTTTAAGAGCTTACTCATATGCAGGTTAATATTTACCTTGCTGCAACATTAAAGGTGCAGGAAACTGTTGACATTTTTATAATATAGCAAGTAGGACAATAGACTGTAAACTGAAACCTGGAAAACAACTTTGTTTAATTTGAGGTAACTAGAGTAATTGTCTGCAATAATGACACCATTTGAGCATTGAGACTGGTTAACTCCATCAAGAAAGGTCAGCACTGCCAAGACGAACATTAACAATCAACATGCACAAACTGACATCCTGAACTGAGTTAATTTTCTTATCTCTGTTGTTTGTTAGCCTTACTTAGGACTTTCTGTTATAAGACAAATAAGAGACAACTGAATCTTCTAGTCATACTTTAATTGGGCATGGACATGTTTGCTAACGCCAAGTACAGTAACTCCAAATTACTAAATTTGATTCAATAAATAATTTGGATTTTTAAATATCTGTTTTTCCTCCCCTCCCGTCTTTTTCTCTCCTTTTGACTCTGTCTTCCCACCCACCTCTCTTTCACAAGCGTACAGTCTCTTTCCTCATTATATCATTTTTCTTATCATGCAGGAAAATCTCAAAATATTTAAACAGTCCAGCTCATATATCAGTGTAGCACAAAAGTAGTTGCTTATAGCAATATATTTCTATAGAGTACCTATAGACCAGTAGAGTTTCTCATGGTAATCTCTCAGGATAAATATTTTTTTTCTTTTAAAAATTACACTTTTTCATGTTGTGGCTTAAATTTATTGGTTATGGTCAGCATGCTTGGTATGTGAAGCTCACAATGATTTCTTAGCGTGTTGAAAACTAGATGTTATGGTGACATTATTGGCTGACATACACACATTTTGCATGTTTTATACCAATATTTTTAGTGGTGTTGGTGTTGACTGTATATGCAATTTATGTAGCTCTGTATTTTTACATTCCTTGCCCTATGTTTTTAAGATATATTACTTTTTCTCTACTTTTTTTTAAACGATTAAGTTGTAAGTTAGCATCAGTATGATTCAGACTGGGGGGTCTTTGCATATCCCTGTTTGAACTGGTGACTGGTAAGAAATTAATATTGCAATGGCTCACCATTAAAATTTTTATCCGTTATATCATGTGGGTCTGTTTCACCTGCTTATCAGTTCTAATTGAACTGATATGCACTGTGAAAATGGGACATAGTTGCTTGATACAATTAGAGCTAAATATCAGTAATTGAATCATCATTGAACTCGAGCACCTTCCCATATTCAAATTGCCCAATGGGACAAATAAAGTTGGTCATTGTCATTGTCATTGTCATCTAAGTAATTATTGCCAGAGTTTTAAATAACAATTAACAGCATTGTCAAAACAGAAAAGTACTCTTGTGGAGCAGCTGTTGTTAGTTTGGTGCAATTTATAGCTTTGAGGATGCATTTCTGGATCATGCCCCAGAGGCTAAAATAGCAGCCAGCAGTAGTTAACTAATTAAAGGGTGTTTACATCTACTGACATTTAATATAACCTTATTCAAATACTCAGGTTGCATGCTAGAACCAGTTGTTTTTGTGTTGGTCATAATGTAACTGGAGAAGTGAAGTGCCAAAACTTTTGCAAACATAGTAACACTGCCACCTCATTTTGTATGAGTTGAACTGATTCACATTAAAATATGTATATTAAACAATTGCATGAGCGGCACAAAGAGAGCTCCACACACATTTATATTCCATAAAATGACAGTAAGTGTCTTAAAGGCATTTGTAGTCAGTGTGGTGTTTGTTAGTTTTTTTAAAAATTTATATTATTTGATAAGTTCGTTCTGTCTCCACAGGTTCAATTGGGTATGTGACATGTTGGATAGCCCATAATTATGATATTCTAGAATGGCTTATTTAGATATAATGAAGACTAATCCCCAGATTTAAACTAGTCTGTTCCAGAAAAGTATGCAGAAGCCAGATCTTATTATTATTACGAAATAATCCACAAAGTTAGACAGATAGTGCACATACAAGTTATTGACTAAATACAGTAGATTAGATACAGTGCTTTTAGGCATAAATTAATGCGTGATGTTTGAGCTTTAGAACATTTTCCACCAAGCTTGAGCTTTTTTTTTAGTACAGCCATCTGATCCATTGTAATGCTTTTTGTGTGTAAGAGTGTATGTCTTGTATAGAGGCTAATCATAACAGGCTCACATGATAAGTATTACATCTGTTTCATTGTCGTGTAGGTTTTTCCTTTTTAGTCGATACCTGAGATTCTATTACTTCAATACATACAGGGTGATGAGAGAGGGAGAGAATAAAAAAATAATACAAAAGAGAAAATAGCTAAATGTATATACTTCTTACGTCACTTCAGGAATTATTTAACCAGATTACTGAAAAAGTTATTTGAGGAAAAATTCTTTTATGTTAATTCTTCTAAAACTCTGTTTTCTTGTGTTTCTAGTTTTGGCTTTTGGTGTGTTTCTGTTGCATTATTTCAAACAATTGATTATAAATCTGTTTACAGTATCCTCTACATTTTTTTTTAGCTTTTTAGCTTTTTGTTTTAAGCTGAAGAAGATATTTGGTAAATTCTAGTGGAAAGACAAATACCAGGATAAGGTATTACAAGATATTAAACTGCATTAATCTAAGCACTTATAAACTCTCGCAGTTTGTTACATTTTAATTAATATGTTTTCTTGTGGTAACCCTTTAGGGCCGGGATGTTGCCAAATATGACTTGGTGTGTGTTGGACACTCTTTGGGGGCTGGTACGGCAGCCATACTTGCTATTCTGCTGAAAAATGAGTATCCCTCCCTTCACTGTTATGCCTTCTCACCACCTGGGGGCCTCCTCACGTACGTGTTAAGATTTCTTTCATGTAGTTTTTATTGGGTCACCCCCCCCCCATTTATCAAAATAGTTTAGTTAAAGTGTGAGAAAAGTACTCCTTTATTA
This sequence comes from Marisa cornuarietis, assembly GCA_004794655.1. NCBI lineage: Eukaryota > Metazoa > Mollusca > Gastropoda > Architaenioglossa > Ampullariidae > Marisa > Marisa cornuarietis. Next base: position 1,085,896 of record SMMW01000616.1, read on the forward strand.
TTTTTAACTTAATTTATTAAACTTGATGTAAATTAATATTGTAATTTTCATACCGGAATTTTTCTGGCTTTGTAATCAGATGGATGGCTGGTAATTGCCTAAATTATAAGTCCAAAGAGGCATCATGAAAGACTAGACCATGTATTTTGGCCTTTGGCAGAATAAATATGGGGCAAAAACACTAATAGCCTTACGTTGTCTTTTTGGTGCTTTCTGATACTCATTCTGTCTACCTGTCTGTTTCTCTTTACACATTTGGTTGGGTGGATTCTCTATTTGCCAGAACACAAGGGATCAACAAATTGAGAATGGCACTATTACCATAAACATTCTACTGTGATTTTTAATTTCCAGGCTGCCTTGTGTTGAAGAAACCAAATCCTACATAACATCTGTTGTCATTGGAAAAGATGTTGTGCCCAGGTAAAATTACACCTGAATGGTAGCATTCCTGTTACTTGATGCCTTTTGTTTTCTGTTTCGTCAGTACTGTCGTTTTCTTTCGTCCCCTTTGTTCTGTATCTACTTAGTCCACGTCTCTTCCTCGTTTTAAGCGCTAAGAGCATGCTCTCTATGAGTGTGAATATGCGCTATAAAAATCTTCACTATTATTATTATTATTATTAGCAATTTTCTTTATCAATCAGCATGTCCAGATATTTTATTACACAAAACTATGCTTTGGTCATTAAAAAAAGTAGAAAGTTTATGCTGGTTATGTCTTTTGACTGAAGTACAGCATTTCGTAGTGTACTTGTTGAATGCCAGTGGTTACTGTAGAAATGTTATGACTTAAAGAGGTACTTATTTGTTGAATGTTGGATAGTGTAAATTATTATTTCTTTTATATGGTTTCTTTTTTTCTCTTACCCTCTGTGCATGCATATATATTGTGCGTATTTATAGGGGCATTGAAGGTTGAGGCACTAAGTTGTCTGAGAATGGCTTTTTCAGGGGACTTGTTTATTCATATGGGGATATTGAATCATATATTATTAGAAATTTTTAAAGCTCACTTGCAACTCTTGAAATGGTAACTTGTACTTGCTTCCATTCATACAATATTTCAGGATTGGTCTGCCACAGCTGGAAATGTTACGTACAGATATAATTAACCTCTTAAAAAACAGCAGAAAATCCAAGGTACAAAATAATAATTTGTTACAACTTGTTGGTACAAAACAATTCTAGGATTTGAAAATGAAGACATCAACCTTAACTTGGCTGCTGTAGATTGTGTGTTTACAGTGTGTGCATAAAGATAAATTTGCCTTTGGGCATTTCTTCTGACATTTTCTAAGTTTTCTTGTCGTATATTGTGATTCATATTAGCAGAAAACCTATCTTACATTCTTTATGGCTATGTTTATGTTCATGTTATATTTGAGACAGACATAGTAGTGTGTGCCTGTTACTTTTTGTATGTCAATATTTTAAAGTCGATAGGTACTTTTTTCATATTCATTAATCACTATGAGACTTTTTTTCAGTGGAACATCATTTCAAAAGGCTTTTGCTGCTGCAGCAATGAGAGATTCTTTGATGAGCGAAATCTGTACCAAGAACGTGATGTGACGGCCCACCCTAGCAATTCTCAGATTGGACTGTCCGCACATGCCCCTCTTTACCCTCCAGGCAAAATGATCCATGTCGTGCGCAGTCATGCTTCAGAGAAAAAGTGAGTTGACTTCACACATTTTCTTATATGTCACATGTGTATTAATGGTAATACTTTATAATAGAGCAAAGAAGGATAGGTCATAATTTAATCAGGTAGGTTCTAAGGATTGTCAATGGAAACTTCTAAACAGCACCATGTCCATGAGATGTCAAATCTTGGATGTTGAGGTAGTACTTGGCTGTCACATTTTATGATGTTTTGACCCTTTTCTTTACACTGTGATGCCTTGTAGCTTTAGAACAGAAGAGAATTAATCACTCAGATTGTAGGAAATGGCATCTTGTAAGGGACTCAGTCATTTCAATAAGTTTAGCAGTCTGGTGGAGCTCAGTCACAACACTTGCACACCACACTTCTCTAGGTGGAGGTTCACATTCTCACTATGTAGGTCCTCTCTAACTATATCATAGTAAGACACTAGCTTCATGCACAAAACTAAGTCACTTTATACTCACTCAAAACATCACATTCATAACTTTTCCAAACAGCTCATCACACAGTCAGACATTGAAAATGTGGCCAAAAGAAACTAATTATCGTGTGATGATCATTGTGCTCTCCATGTGCTGACCAAAAAAAAAAAAACCAAGAAAGGTCTTTTACACGTAAAAGTCCCAAAGTTATCTTAAAAAATGATGTGTCCAAATCAAACAAAATTTCTTAACATTGTCTCAATGTACTCAGTTTTGCTGCTGAATGCATAGCAGTTCTGGCATCACCTCAAGAGGTTGATGTTATTCTACAGAAAGCTAAGCAGTAGTGGAATTGCCTCTGTAGACTGTGTTCATAGCAAAAAGGAGAAGATATATATATATATGTCAACTGTTGGGCTGGATTTTTTCAATGATGATAATGCAGATCGTTCATTCTCACCAACCAAACAACTGTACAATAATGGTGGCACGTTATCTTGAAAACTAACCTTTTTACAATTTTCAAAAGCTCTGTTTAAAAGAAGTTTGACAAAAAATGCATCACAGCTTATACTTTAAACATTTTGTATTCCCATCAAAAGTAACAACATATATATATATATATGGCTGATCACTCACCTAAAATGTTTTACTTTTTAGGAAAAAAAAAGAGAAAAAAACGCTCACCAAACTTAAAATGTTTCAGGAATACATGATGTTGTACATGCATCCTGATTTCACTGTAAACAAAACATCACACCCAGGCATGTGGGCACACACTCACACACATGTATATATACAACTCTTCATCAAATCAGTAACCCTAAACAAAAAAGATGCAAACCACATAATACCACTTGCCTATAACAGTCTCTTAGGTAACATTAGTAAGATCTACCTCTTGTTGTCATCAACCTTCACAGCATTGTACTGGCAGATATTTTAAGTGACCACTGTTTGCAGGGGTGGCTGTAGCTCATCGGAACCCATTTATCAAGCTTTATGGGCATCCAATGCTGACTTTGATGAGGTGTTGGTTTCCCCAACTATGATCAATGACCACATGCCTGACAATGTGTTAGACTCCCTGGAAAAGGTAAGGACCTTAAAAAAATGTTAAATATCTACCATTGGATAAACATGTATTCCTGGTCTTAGTTTGTCGCCTCTGTCATGCATTGCCCCCAGCGTCACCGGATCATGCTCACAACTGCCTGGTTGACCACACGCCACAAGCCAGGACAGGACGACGACGGCAACGGAATGAAGAAACAAAGTCAAGACTCCACACAAAGGGGCAGAAGAAATGAGATGACGACAGGAACAAGGGCACGTTCAACAAGAGGATCTCATAAAGAGAAGTCCAAAGGAAGACACGAAGAATAACAAAGAATGAGGAAGAAGAACGAGAAAAAAAACAAAACAAGCTAGCAATCAAGCCTGTGGAGGGAAACAAAAGAACATCGGTCACTAGGTGGCTTCAACACACTCATACAAAAATTAACCCCCCCCTACAAGACCCACCTATAGCCATGACCTAAAACAGTCTTATTGAGTTCTCCTTTCCAACAGTCAATCAACAAAAGGGTAGCACCAAATGCGCGACCTGGCAATTACATTCTTTTATCAACAAACATGGGATACTCTAATACAGTCCCACTCTTAGACTAGTAGACAAAGTTCTGATTCTAGCACAGAGCAAACATAAACTCGCACACACACACACGCATATAAGCGTATCCTCTCGTCTGCTAAACAGGACCGCCACGTATATGGACGCACCTCTTCCTTGAGCATTTCTCCTAACACAGTCTGCACAATGCTCGTCCTTCTTAACCCCGCCCCCTTCCCTCTTGCTACTTTACCCATCTTTCTCGCAGAATCACTATATTTTTCTGTTCCTGTTACTTGATGCCTTTTAATGTTTTCTGTTTCGTCAGTACTGTCGCTTTCTTTCGTCCCCTTTGTTCTGTGTCTACTTAGTCCATGTCTCTTCCTCGTTTTAAGCGCTAAGAGCATGCTCTCTATGAGTGTGAATATGCGCTATAAAAATCTTCACTATTATTATTATTATTATATGAAAAACACTATTTGACAAACGCCAAGAAAAAACACACTCACCCACGTGGCTTGTGAAGTTTCCGACAGTCACCCGCTTACACGCGCAGAACTGGAAACCCACTCGGATCTCACACAGAACCCGGTGGTTACCAACCGTTTACTGCATCCATTCACATACACCACCCCCACGGTTTTCCACTAGCTCCCAGTGGTCACTACTGGATACCAACAGTACCAGCCTCCCAGTGTACCCCTAGCTTGCATGGTCACTCCTGGCTGCTGGGCAGACACTCGGCACTCTGCCTAGGCGGTCTCTCACTGCTTTCTACACAACCTGCTACTCTCAGCATCTAGGAAGAACTGCCCAGAGGAATGCTACACTCTGGGGTTTGCTACATTGTCTCCTGGGAGCTGTAGCCAATCCGCAGCTGCCAACAAACCCGCGCCACGCCAAAGCACGTGCAGGCTTTTTGCGCCAAAACTCTGGACAGGGTTGAGAGGGGCAAGGAACAGCGAACCCCTAATGCTAGAGAAATCAGCGAACTCATCACTCCAGCAGACGACTCGTGACATAGCAAGGGCATGACGTAAAACCTTTCTACACTCAGTGAAAAAAGGCCATGAGCACGGACCTTCATTACTGGATAAGTGACTCAGGTTTATGTCTGGTGTAAGTCTCGGCTATTAGAGTTAGTTGTTGTAGGCGTTAAAGGTAATTTTCTTAAATGCATTTTATTTTTATGTCATCTTATGGAGGAAAATAGATGGTACTGGATTATATAAATTAACTTTTACAGTACATGCACTGTTATTCAGAATGACAACAATCCTGTAAAAACATATCCAGTCTATATGATTTTTCTAAGAAACTCTTGGACGCAAGAAACTTTAATAGAAAACAAAGAAGTGGTTGATTATTTGATTACTGTTTGTTCGTTTTGAGTCATTTTTCCCTAATATTACATTAAACTGACGTATAATGTTATGGCAGGTATTGCTTCGCATTGGTCCCCAGAAGCCAGTACGTACCATGACAGAGGCCGAACGTCAAGCTTTCATGTCACTTTGTACTCCATCAGCCAGCACTACTCCTTCACCTAGCCAGGCACAGGGTTTCTTGGAGACTAGCTTCACTTCAGATCCACCACTACACCTTCAGCCATCTGGTGGGCCTGATGCCAATAACGTGACAAAGAGCTGGGACTATGCAGCTGAACAGATTCTTCAGTGCTCAAATCATGGGGGAGAGGTCATCATCCCTGATTCCTGTACCAAGTTGGCCCATCAGGAAGTGCCGAAAAACCCACGAAACCCACAATACTTTACTCTCCCACTGACTTCGGAACCTGTCCAGGCTCCATTGGCCAGTCCTGAAACACTGTCCATGGCATCCGGTATTTTGCTGGCACTGGCAGGACATGGACCTGGGGATGGTGATGGTTATGGTCACCGCAACACTAAGCACCACCCACAGAACAATTCTCCACCAAAGACTACTGCTTCTCGTCCCTATTCATCAGCCCATACAGCACCCTCTAACATGAGGTCAGCCAATGAAAATTCAATCACCAATGTGGAGTTGCCGATGACAAGGGAAGTTTCAAAACACAGGAGCAGAAACAGCAGAAATGAAAAGAAAAAAAGCAAAGAAGAAAACGAACATTTTAAACATCAGATTGATAGAGAGGACAGTGTGTGGAGGAAAGAAGAGGCACATCAAGGGAATGGAAAAGGTGACGGCATAGTTGTCTCAGGTTTCTTGCAGACTTCTGCAAGTCGAAATTCAGCACATCTCAAACAGAGCAGGAATGAAGGTACACCCACACCAAACCATGGTACTGACACTGACGTGTCACTCAGAACATCACTCTGCCATGATAGTGAGCAGCCAAGCCAACCCCAAAACAGTATTTCCACACCTGTTTCATGCCCCACTGAATCTCATCCCACATGTCAAAAGAGCAATCCAAAGAAGGTCATGGGCATCAAGAGTGTGTTGGAAGCTATGCCTTTACCTGTAGTTTCATCATCAAAGAGTGAATCTACCATCTCTTCAACCTTGATGTCTGGATTGAATCCAGGATTAGCTGATGACAGTGGAACAACGACCAAACAGACAGTTGCTGAACTTCCGGTCAGTTATGAAACCAGCCATAATCTTGGTGTGGGGAAGTTCTCAGCAGCCCCAGAAAACTATGCATCAGGTGCTGCCACCCTGAACACATGCCCCAGGAACTCACCAGTGGAAACCACCCAGGGAGAGTACGAGCACCCAAATCTATACTACTCACAAGCTAGCACAGGGTATCCACATGGTGCTTACCATCCTCCCATACGATATCCTATACCTGCTCAGCTGCGTGCTCCATACTCATCAACCCACTCCTCACATTTGCGCCATGGTGCACCCTCTTTAACTTCCATCCACCCCCACCGCTTTGTACACTGTCAGTCTGAATCCAGCATCTTCTCCAAGCACTTACCACCAAAGCTGAGTATGAAACGTTCTGCAGAGCAAACTGACATCTGTCATCTTATAGATGAAGCAGAGATATATGATGGCGAAAAAGATCTTTTTGCCATTAAACGCTCAGCGGAACAGACAGATATTTCCCACCTTCAAGATGACACAGATGTGTTTGAGCTGGAGGACATACTTGGGGAACTATCTACTCTACAAGGACGTCTGTCTGCTGTGCACAGCACATCTGTTTCTTCAACTGTGGGAAGTCCCTCGAACGAAGAACCCACCAGCACTAGACATGCCTCCAGTTCCCATTCTGATGATATCTTTGAATCTCAGGGGCCTATGGAAGTGCAAGGAGAGACAGATGTGTAAAAATCAGGGAACAGTGTTGTTGCATATGTATTTGTTAAGGTACTCTGGAATACTTGTGTTGCAACCTTTCAGAGGGATGTTCATTCTGAAAATATCCAGAACCCTCTTTCTCATTGGTTTTATATTTCTTTTTGTGTTTTTATGTATTGTTCCCATTTCAAGAAACATTTATAACAGTTAAGAAAGGCGTTTCAGACCTGTTTTCATAGTTCTATGTCAAAATGGAAATATTTATTTGGACTTGTAAAGGTTTAGTTTATTTTGTTAATGTTTAAAAAAAAGGGCCAGTCAGAGCACATTTTATTGTATATTTATAGGAAAGAGTTCTTCAAGATCTCAGACTTGAAAAATTGAGTTGATTGTTATTTAGCATAGTTTGAATGAAGTTGTGTTGCTTTAGATAATGCTTTTTTGTGAGTTTTGTTTAAATTTAAGAGAAATTTACAAGTCATTCAGGCTTTTATCAAATATAGTCCATTTAACAGTGCTAATGAAATTGTTATTAAATACATTATTATGTTATTCATGTACATTATATCAAAATCATCTATTCTACAAGTCTAAATAGGGGAACTGGTGTAAAACATGGCATGAGTTTATGGCAGATCTTTACATTCTTGGCAAATCATTGTGTTTATGGTGAATTATCATGTCTATGGTGCGGTGATGCATGCAAGAAACTCATTCAGCAGCTGTGTGGAGTTCAGTGCCTCACTATTTGAGCTCATTATGACAAAGGTCAACATCAGCCATAACCTGGCTGAAACTTGAGAGTGTATGTATGAATGCTTGTATCCATTAGATGCAGATGTGCAGGTCTGTGACCATGTGCCTCTGGCTAATTCAGTGATTGACACTGTCTGGCTAACAAGTCAGTTTATGAAAGCATGTTGTGTGAGGAAGAAGTATAAGCTGTTACTGCACTTCTTGCACAAAGAATGTTTTACAGAGAGGTGAGTCTTGGTTTTCTGATTTATTTTTAACTTTTATTTTTGATTAATTTTTTTTTAACTAGATTTCTTTTCTGTGTTAAAAGGTATTATTTCATTAGAAAGGTGAGATTGTTCTTCATTGGTTTTGATCTATGTGGTGCATTCTGCTCTTTTCTAGTTGCTTTCTTATGGTCTTAGATGCATGAAGGAGGCAAATGGGATGGTCCTCTATATCTTTTCCCATTTCCACACCATCTCTGACTTCTCTCTCAGTTTTGCTTTTGACCTACCGCCTTCCTTTCATTGATATTCTGGTAGTTTCTCACCATCTTTCCTTCCATTTTCTTGTCTTGATATCACATTGCAAAGTTTTATTTACTAGTACATAGTCTTATATATGCAATGCAATTTAGGGACATTGAATTTATTGGGGACAGACTGGATTTGTGTTTTATTTTTCCAAGATCGATGTTCTCATTTTATTGCACTGCATTTTAAAACTATGTTTCAGGAGATATTTACCTTTTAAATTGTTTGTGATTAATTGTAAAACCATGCAATATAAACAACTGTACAATTTTTTACAGAGATAAATGTGCCATATATGTACTATAGACATGATGAAGTTGAACCTGCATAACAGATTGGTCTCATTCTTTGTCTCAAGTATCTTATCTAGTATCATTTTTATCATGCTTTTCATGCCATTTTTCCAAAGGTAGTTTTTGTTTGGTTTTTGGCTTGGAGGTTTGGGGTGGGGAGTGGTTTGGTGACTATTGGTTCTTTCTCACAAGTCTCAAAAATGATTCATTGTTATTTTGTTTACCCAGCACAAATCACAGTGAAGTCATTATTAATCTGTATACTTGTGATGGGTAGTGTTTCTACGTTGTAGCTGAGGGCTTCAATGATGTAACACTTTGTTTACTTAGTGCAGTCATTAGGTACAGTTATTTACTTTGCAGTTAGTACTCCTATTGTGAAAAAAGCGAAATGATTTAGACTGAGATTTGGTGACTTATTTGCCCACTGTAAATAAAAGCTAAACTATTTTAACTAGATGCAAGTGGATTGAGTAAGCTTGACCCTCATGTTCAACAGTGCCTATGATTCTAATAAGTTTAAAAAAAGAAAGAAAAATATAGCATTCTTTGGTAAATCGTTGAAACCATGCTTCAGTCAAGAAAATATATTAGGAAATTCTTGCCTTCTTTAAACTCTGAACTTCACTGAAAACACTGAGCCTTATTTAAAACACTGTGAAGTTATGAGACTCTTTGGCTTGGAGATTGCAGGTGGAGAAGACCAGAAAACTAATGACTAATGTATGGAAATGATATCAGCAGGGATGCCATACTATATATAGTCTTATATTTTGTTTGCAGGTTTGTGGTAGTTGTTAGCAGGCATGCAATAAGTTGGATTTTGAGACCAGGTAGATGAGGTAAAAGAGCAGTGATGTCCAGTTCACTGTACAGCAGAATTTCTGGGTCTTCTAAGTTTTTCCAGTTCCCATTGTTGTTGATTTGTTGTTTTATTTTCTCTTTTGCTACCATGTGTGTCTTTCCTGTTGCTTTGTCTTTTGAAAATGTACAAACAAGACTAAACAGATAAAGCAAAATTTACATCCCTTAATGTTGGAAGATTAATAAAAACTACTGGCCTAAAGATTAACCACCTGTTCAGCATCATTAACCTTATGTCATATCCCATTTGGTTGGTTGTTCACAGGCCAATTTGGAAGAGCTCTTCAAATGCTTGCTTGGCAAATGCTTCATGATACTGAAGTCTGTGTCAGAGCAAACGTCTATGGTTGTGTGCTTAACAGGACCTTTAGTTCCAGGATTAAATTTAAAGTATATTTCTATACTTTTTTACTTGATGTTAAATAGCAAAATCTAAAAACTCTCTACTTTAGAGACCCTCACTGGTCTGGAGACAGGGGAGCAGGTATCTTATCCAGTCACCAAAGTTATAGCTGTTTGTTAACCAGGGTTAGTGAGAAATTTCTTCAGCAGTCAAGGTTACTAGTGTCTTTTACAGAAATGTGTTAATAATGAGGGTTGTGGAAGCATTGGGATAACTAGGGCTGTAAACATTTGCTGAGGGAAAACTACAGAAGAATCGTACTATTTATCTGGTTATATTTTTTCAGATAGGCTGTTGATATTTGGTTATGTGGAATATGTGTATTACTTGTCGTCAACGGTCATATTCTAGATAACATCCAACTTGTTCGTAATGATCCTGTATTGTAGAATAACTGTTATTTATATATACTTGTCATATTTATTGCATGAGCCTCTTCCCTTTTCTCCCACATCTTCACTCCTTGGCTACACCTCCAGACATTCCAGAATTGTCCTGTAGTCCTTAGTGAGGATTCATCCCAAGGAGGGTCTGTTTAATATGTCATTTCCTCTCTTCTTGTAATCATCTTTCTGACTAAAAATGTTTTGGAATAGTATAAAGTTTATATATGTACATAGCAGTGGACATCTGAGGATTATTCTGTAAATAGTGGTTCTGTGCAAAGTTTATCTGTGTAAATAGCAAAGTGTGAATGTAAATAGCAGTGATTTGGTATGAGCAGACTTCTCTATGTAAGGCTACAGAAATGCGAGAATTTGAATGGGTTGACAAAACAGTAACAACTAAAGCACAGTGAACTTAACAGCATTTTCTGCATTTAACAGCCCTAGACCTTCTAGCCCCATAAGGCATTGAAAAATAAGTTCTCAGCTGGCTTCTTGTGCATAGTATATATTTCCAACATATCATTTATGAGGCTGTCATAAATTCCAGAGGTTTATTTATCACAGATTGTTGGCCACACCAAAACATTGAGATGAAATACCTATATTTCTGTTATACAATTGTTTTATTTGTTTGTGATACCGTGAAAAGACTGCCTGTTACCTAAAGCTTTATGTTGTTAAATCAAAGTGCTAAAACAAGCATATGGTCTTTATACTGGCTTGTTAATCTCAGCATATTTATATAATTTATTATTTGATTTGCCAGTTGACAATATTGATTTCTTTGTGATTCTGCATCAATGTAGACTCAGTTGTGATAACATTGTTTTCTGCACCTGTCTCGTAACATCTTATGTCACCCTTCATAAAGACACTTTTATCATAGTTTTTAAGTTTCCATTCATATTTGCATGCACAAACGTGCTTTATGTTTTGCTAAAGTAAAGAATGCTTCTTTGTGGTGAATATGGTGTACAAATCTTACTGTCATTATATGGTTTTTTTGTGGCTAATTGCTGATGAAATGTTCACATTGTTTGTTTCTTTGTTTACACCAACCATACCATCGTGAAGGTAGTAAACAGAGTGAAGGAGGATGTCAGTGCGTATAGAAGTGATCAGAACAAGGACTCTGGTATTTTTGTTTTTTCAGATGTCCTTTCTCCATTTTTCAATTCATGATTATATCACCTAATGAGAAAGAGTGTTTAACGGTTACTCAAAGATTAGTGCACAACAATAAATTCTTTTATTGCTATTTTCATAGGAGAATGTTGGACTCCGTGTTGACCTGTTGACTTGAGGGAGGGGTGGTTGGGGAAGTGTGGCAGAAAGCAGCTGTTGACAAGAACATACTAAACTCTGTCTACACCCTATCTGATCATCAAGAGAAAAAATCCCACCCCATCTTCAGTATACACTGTAGTGGCAAACATTGACGATTCTCGATGTGAAATCTTATGTCTATTGGTGTCAAAATATACTGATCTGATCAACACATTTCAGAGTCTACACTTGCAGTGGGAGAGACATGACACCTGGTAAATTTGGAAAATCAGTAAGTATGCTCAGCAATACAGAATCTAGAATACATCGGAGAGAACTGAAGATTTTCTTGGGTAGACACATCTTCTAACTTGTGACTGTGACAAATACATGCATAATGGGAAGTTTTCCATACTTACATATATGTTTCCATTTAGGAAGGCCCCTTTAAACGAGCCCTGAAAATATCCATCATTTATCCTGCTAAAAGGGGAAATTGCTGTGGTTTGCTTCTTGATCCTTGAGCCATTAATTAGAAGTGGGATGACCGTGTCATCTTAAGTCTGTGCCATCTGTGCATGCCAACGTAAAGGAATTGATTTCTAGATGATGATGATTATTATTATTATTGCGGCCACCTTCCTGCCAGCTTCAGCACAAAGAAAGTGTGTGGATTATGCATCTGACTCAAGCAAAAGATGATAGAAAACATTGTTTTTCCCGTTGATGTTGTACATGTTGTAGAAATAGTAGTTGAGTAGTTGTTGTCGGTTACAACTTCACTTTTTCTTTCAGATTTTTATTTGGATATCTACTTCTTTTATAATTTGAGTATCTTTAGTTCTGCATGTTGCTGCTGCTGTTGCTGCTTTTGCAGCTGTGGTACCATTGCGGAAACCAACTGATCGTTATGTTCACACCATGCTAACGACACGTAACTAGTGTGTGTGTATATATATATCTATGAGAGTGTGTGTTGGGGTGCGTGTGCGCATAATGGAACATATTGATTTGCATGAATCCTGGCTTGTTCTGACATGTTTGTGCTGGTACCATGGTTTTCTAGTTCAGAGAATCTAAAAAGACTTTAAGAGAGGTGTTTCTGTGCCATGTTGTTAACCCCGACATTATTTTTCATTACGTTAGGAATTGATGTCCTGTTGAGCTTTTGTTTCCCTGCTATTCTCTGTTTAGAATGCTAAGCAGTGTCAGTTTTAAGCAGTTGTTTAAGACATTTTGAATATTGCATCTATAAACATGCAAAAATGCACATACAGTCTTGCTGTAGCACAATCGGCGAAAGCACCTTCCTTTTTAATATATGGGCTTCAGATCACGAGAAAAGGGCAGTTCACGCACGCGCACACGAAAATCTGTAGTGCGGTGTGGACGGGGCAAAGGTCAATCAACGTGATCGTCGTGCAGTCAAGGTCGAACCACGGCTCCTGCACCAAGAGTTCACAACGGATGCATGAGAGAGTGGTCCTACCTAGGATGATGATAGTGCGCGTTTTCTACTTTTGCGTACCATCCCCATGTATAGCGAGAAGAAAGTATGCTCAAACTACCTTAAGTTATTATTATATCATTCATTTGTACGGTGACTGCCATAGGACCGTCGAGTCACGGGCCATCTTTTTCTTTAAGATGAGTTTTTGTATCGTTGTTCATGGTGATGTTTGTATCTCAAAGTTACATTTCTCCTCAATGTGACTTGTGACTTCTTACAGTCTCCCCCCCCACCCCCCATCTCTTACCCCACCCCTTTTAACGTTCTCGCTTCGCATCGGGGACGTGCATCACGTGCTTGATGGCGTCATCTCATCCAGCCTGAAGCTCACCAGTTGATGCCTGGGCCTCAACAAATGCTACTAGTGTTAGTCTCATAAGCACAAACCAACACCGGACTGGAGTGACGGTATTTGATTTACGTTGGAACGAAATGTGTAGACAAGTTTATTGCGAGGTGCAGTTTTTTTTTTTTTGAGGGTTTGTTTGTTTTTTTGAGAGCGACAAAATAAAATTTGCCTTTGATAGTTCTCAATTTTATTATTTGTGTGTGTGTGCAAGGATGAGAGGCGTTTCTGTTTTCTTTTGGCGTATACGTGGAAGAACTTTCACTACTGGTTACTGCTACCTGCGGGACAGGGCTAGCAAGCGCAAATATGGATATAAAATCGAGAGCTAGGTCTAGATAAAAGAATAATACAGGTCACTGAATGTGCGGGGGCGTGCTTGTGTGCATATCTGTGTGTGTGTGTGTGGAGGCGGGAGGGGGCTAGTGATGAAAAGGGTAAAGTACATGTACTGTTGTTCATTTAATAATAATAATAATAATAATGAAGATTTTTATAGCGCATATTCACACTCATAGAGAGCATGCTCTTAGCGCTTAAAACGAGGAAGAGACGTGGACTAAGTAGATACAGAACAAAGGGGACGAAAGAAAACGACAGTACTGACGAAACAGAAAACAAAAGGCATCAAGTAACAGGAACAGAAAAAATATAGTGATTCTGCGAGAAAGATGGGTAAAGTAGCCAGAGGGAAGGGGGCGGGGTTAAGAAGGACTAGCATTGTGTGGACTGTGTTAGGAGTAATGCTCAAGGAAGAGGTGCGTTTTCAGTGCAGATTTGAAAGATTCAATTGTAGGAAGGTGGCGGATATGGAAAGGAAGAGAGTTCCATTGTTTTGCAGCACAGTAGCCAAAAGTCCTGTGACCATATGTTGTTGTTCTGGTGACAGGAACAGTTAGGATACGGTCGTCAGACGAAGAGCGTAGTTGTCTGGACGGAGAGTAAGGGATGAGAAGTTCAGAGAAATTGAACGCGTGTGCACCTTCGTTGCGACTCGGGTCGTCTCCAGAGGCGAGAAATATATTCATGTCGAGCCTGTGTCACATTTACAAGCAGGTCAGGCTGATAACCTCTGTACGGCAAGGCGTGCGCCCGTTGTTGACACAATAGACCCACAATGGGCCCCAGTTGCTATAGGGGCTTAGTGCTGACATAATTTTGTAAAGTCACCAGCTGATATCGTGGCTTTTATGAAGTGCATGCAGAGTTGGGACCCACTGGGGCTGTCGTGTCCACAGAGGAGTAGTTTTAACCGTGTGACCTATAAGTCATCTTGAGGCTTATAAAACCCAGCCCCTACAATTATACGGGATGATGCAATCCCTGTCGGGAGAGTCCAGCCAGCTCCCGTCAAGCTGGCGATTTTGTGTGCTTGCGTGCAGGACCGACAGGAGGAAGTTGTCCTTTGTTGCTTCAACCATTCGACTTCTAAACGCTGACGTGTAAGATAGTATGCAAGTTCGAACTGTTAGTGCTGTATGTGGATGTGACGGTATTGCTAGCTGTTGTAACTGTACTATGCGGTGTTTTATCATTGATTACTTACAGCTGTGAGCTGCTTTCTAATCGCGATCTGGGATAACGTTGGACTGGAATTAACTTGGAGGCTGTAACACTTAGGTGTCAAGCAGATAAACCCTGTTTTGCGTTCCACAAAGCGCGCAACCATCACGAAGCGGACCCCATAGAGTCCTAGTTGAAAGGTACTCGTGGCCACCCTCATTAAGGCAATCTCTCGATCAAGATGCAGATACTCTATTCAGCACTTCCTGAACCGTTGGGAACGTTGTTAACCCTTACTATTCTCATATGGGTTGGGGAGGGGGAGGGGCGGTAATTGATTCGGTGCAACGCACTTTATTCGCTGGCCCGTCAAAAAGGTGGGAAAGCAGCTACTGGAGTTCTTAATGACCAGCCGATTGTGTGGGGGTCAGCTGGGGGCAAGATCTCCAAGACTTATGTAGTCTAATTCGAATGGTTGTGTGACACACCCAGCAGTCCTACTGACATTCCTCACTAATGCGTCTGTTGTGTCAAATAAAAATCTATATATGTACCGAAACTCTTCAAATATAATTCAGTGCAAGCTAAATTATACAGACTCTGAGATTGAGTGATTTGTCCTTTATTACTGCAAGGTCCAAGGGTACGAGTACCTCACTAAAGTCATTATACAACACGACGACCGCTAAAGACATTATAAGAAAGCTTGTGTGTATGTGTGTGTGCTCGCGTGTGCGCATTTTGAAGACGAAAAATTAAGCAAAGAAAATCCAACTTTGACTGCTTATTGTACACGTGAAATAGAAATAGGTGAGAAAACAAAAATTGAAAATGTATAAACTACGTACCATCAAAGTTGCTCGCGAGCAAACCTCTAGCCCATCAAATTGGCTCTGGACTTGGAAATTGTTCGGACGGCATTAAAGGATTTAAAATAAAAGTAGATACGGTATTACTTAGTCTGCATCTTCATTTTGTCAGTTTCAGAAACGTGTACAACTTCTGAGAGAAGTTTTTTTCTGTCCGCAGGAGCGAACTTGGTATCACGAAGAAACGATAAATTGCCCAAGTCTGCTCTCTGTTGCTCTCACGTTGTGGCATAACAGAGACGCACATTGAAAGTTAACGATAAGGCCCGAACAAAACCTATCGTATTCGACAACCACTCTATCCTGTTAACTTATTCGAAAGAGAGAAACAAAGCTACTGGCTAACATCAAGTCTTCAGGATAGAACCGGGACAAGCTAGCCTACAGTAACAGCAAAAACGTCTCGAGAACAGCGGTGCAACGGAGTTAATGGGTAGTCACTGAGTGAAAGAGCAGACACCGTAAATTAGTCGAGCTGTTTGTGTTGAAGCACGATCAAAGCCAGAGGATCCATCAGTGAGATCAAGAACGAAAAAAAAAAGGTGAGTTTGAGAAAACTGGATGAAGTGTAGCATGCTTTAAGTGAGATGAAATCTGTGTGAGTCCACTGAAACACATGTCGATTAAACACGAGAGAATAACATTGTCACACACACACACACACACACACACACACACACAAACACACATACACACTCGGTTGGTTGGGTGGATCACCGTGGATGGGCGTCCATTATTTAGGAAAGTAATTATGCGATTTTCCACAATGTTGAAGGAAAAGGATGATGCAGCTGGAGTGGAGGGAAAGGGGTAGAGGGGGGAACCACTGTACCCAGGAAATCACTGCCGATTGCCGGGCTCGAGTCCTGAGGTCAGCGATCGTCCCAAAACGAGGTCTGAACTCGGACTCTTTTATCATCACTGCAGTGGTGACAAGCTCCTTCCTCCAAACATACTATTATAACGCGTAAAACGCTCCCTCTTGAAAGACCAATTCAAGATGCACAATGTACGTGCCTATGTGTGTGTGTGTGTGAGGGAGGGAGAATAAAATTCAGATTTGAAGAAAAATAACTACCTTGATCTCTGTAGGGGACAAATAAATGTCGTTTTTAGATTAAAGTTTACAAAAATGCACGGAAAGTGTTTACTTCTAGTCTGAAGCCGAAGAGCAAGAAAAGAAATTGATAATCCATGGTTATACAGCCAAACCTGTCGTGGTTTCCCTATCACCATCACTAAAACTCGTTGGATCATCACAATGTGCTGCTACACGGAGACGCCCTCACAATAAAAGAAGGATCTCCCCCTCCTTCCAAACTCCAGCGATGGAAGCGTGGAATAGTACGTGCAGCCCTGTAGCTAATGTTTGTCTATTACTCAAGTGTCATCCACACCTGGCTATCACGATGCAATGTGGGAGTCAACAGCTGCTCCAAAATCACCGAACTGTCGACTGCACTCAGCAAAGGACGCACTGGCTTCTCTCTCTCTTACCTGTGCTTACTCGCAGGAATTTAGCTCACCTGAGAATGTGCGGTATGGCGAACCAAATAAATGAACTGCAAGGAAGAACCGTTCATCAGTGACACGCGTATTTGTTTCGGCTTCGAACAGCGGCGATCTCGTCATACAGTTTGCGCCGGGAGAAAAGCTGGTTGTGCAAGTGCTTCAGTCTCACAATCATGTTGTCGGAAGTTGGCTGGAACATCGTTCTTACTGTCGCTGCCGTAACACTGTTGGTGTGTGTCATGGTCAACATTGCAATGAAGGGACAAATGTTGCATCTAGACGATAGCTTTGTGAAAGAGGTTAGAACTAAAATGGTTTTGTTTTCATTTATTTAGGCCCCGGATGAGGCCTTGACTCGTTGCATTTATTGTAATTTTGCCTGCGTGAGTGGTGTTTTTTCGTTTTTCTTTGCTTTTTTATTTTATTCTATTTAATTTTTTTGTTTGTGTTTGTTTATTACTTGCTTTGTTTGCTTAGTTGGTTGCTTTTTTAAAGTTAATTTGTTTCTTGTTTGCATTCTTAGTAATTTAGAAATGGCATACCTTTTTTTTTTTTTTTTTTTTTTTTAGAAATGCATATTCGAAAACCTTTGCGAGTCCGCTTTGAGTTCAAAGAGCATTTTTCAATTTTACTTCCGATTGATCTTCATCTATACTATTGTATAACGGCAGGAACGTTTGTCTGAGTCACTGTATATTTTATGTACAGGTATCCTACTTAATAAATACTCAAAAGGCTCGCATACATGAAGCATTCACTGAGGCGGAAGGAGAAGCCATGACGTCACGAAGAAAACTTGAGGGGCGGCAGGGTCCCAAGCACCTGGAGAAGATGCTGTTCACCAATAACCGCGAAGAGGAAAGGCTGCAGCGCCAGCTGCAGGAGTTGAATAACAGGTCAGTTAATCATGGAACCCATTTTAGCATAGACACTCTCTTTAAGAAGAGACAAACAAAATGAAGTCAAACAATTGTGTGAGAGAGAGAGAGAGAGAGTAAGAGGGGGGAGGGAGGGTACAAGGCAGAAAGAAGAGAGAGTAAGAGGGAGGAAGAGAGAGAAGTATTTCTTGACACGTCCCACCACACATTTTTCTCGGGGTGTGACTATATTATTTGTATTGTACATTACTAGTAGCAGTGGTTTTCACGAAGGAATTATTTATGTTAATAATAATAATAATAATAAATGAAGATTTGTATAGCGCATATTCACACTCATAGAGAGCATGCTCTTAGCGCTTACACAGACGTTACACTAAATGACAGATTGCTGGCTATTTATCTATGTCCATTTTGTCAACTATATTTTAAAAAAAGGAAAAGTGAAAGATGGTGACAGAGGAAAAAGAAGAAGTAATAAGTCCGCGTTGCAGTAAAGTGACTGGGTGCGCTCTGCTCTTTTTTTTTTTAAAGCTCCAGACTCCGCGGTATGGAGCTGGACCGCGAAAAGGTGGAAGTACACAACGAAATGCGTCTGAGCAGGCGCCGTAGCTCCGCGCCTTCCCTGGTTGACGCCCCTGCTGACTCAGAGTCCGAGACGGCAGCGGTAGCGGAAGCGGAAGCGACGCCAGTAACCCTAAGTCTGGGCTCTAAACCTTTCGCCAGAGGTGCAGGACCAGCGACGTCCAAGTCAAAGCAACCCGCTGAGACCGACCCGGCGAACGAGTATCTCTTAACTGAGTTCAAGAGGGTCTCCGAGGTCATCCCCAACATCCTGAACTCGCTAAACAGGCCGGAGGACAAGTGCGCTGCCGGAGGCGAGAGCCAAAAGAGGGACAACGGTAGATGGAAGGCTAGTCTGCTGGCAGCAGGGAGGAGAGGGTCTCTGGCTGGCGTAGGGGGAGGAGCAGCCACCTTGACCACACCTAGACTTCCCACGGATGAGGCCTTGACTCGTGCTGGAACGCGGGAAACACGTGAGTGGCGTCAGCAAATATCAGTTGTCTTTTCCTGAACGGTCCAGCAAAGCGCAACACTGTTTTTAGATGTCAGAGATGAGGTCAGGGCAAGATAATGTTTTCCTAAATCTGAGTCAACAACACTTCCGACATCCTCCTGTCAGTTCTCCAGACACAAACCTAGAAACATCACAGTAAAAGAGAGCAAAACTATGACATCGCACATATGCACAGGTATGTCTAATTAACATACAGACTCAGCTTTCCCAAGGGCTGATAACAGTGTAACGGTACCCATCACATTCTGGAGGGCTTTTGGCCTCCCACTGTTGTCGTCTTATATCTCGACGGTGGATGCGGGAAGGTTAGGGGAAGGGGAGGGTAAATTCATAGTCAAATTTTAGGAAGCAGATCATGTATCAATTTCAATCTGTTTGTCTGAAAAACAGAAAAGTTTGCTTGTCAGTAGACTTGTGACCCACAGTGAACACTTCTGTTGAGTGTCATAGAGATTTCTGAAATTTGCTCTGATAACGAAACTTACTGCACAGTGTGTGCCATTTGCTGTACTGTGTGTGAAATGTGATGGAAGAGCCGTGACACTTGCTGTACAGTCTGATTGTTAATAACCGGATCACTCTTGCGCAGCCGGTGAGCCGAAGATAGCAAACATCGTCAACATGATACGCAAGATCAAATCTCTGAGAGGCGAGATGGCAGCAAACAAAAGGGCGGAGCTTATGCGATCCAAGACCACCTTCAAGGACCTTCTCAAGAACATTCAGGAGGAGGTAACAAACAAATAGCTGTCTCCCCTACTAAGCCCGACACGCCACCCATCTTACCATGTTGATGCTGGTTGACTCGCCACTTCCAATTTTTATCATAATCTTTTCTCTTGCAAAGTACTGCTGTTAATACTACTACTGCTACACGCAGACGAGATCACTAACGGATTTAGTGTTGTAGATGTCTTTAAAAGCTGAAGACTATAGAGTGAAACTATAACATCCCCTTTCAAAAAGCGATAAAAACCAAAACAAAAACTTTATCATAAATAAAAACAAACTGAATGTCCTTAAAAATGTAGAAACTAGTATAGCACCTAAAACTAAACAGAAGTCTAGAATATGGCAGCATAAATGATCTGGCACCTAGTACAGTACATCACCGCTGCGGACTTGGCAGGCCTCCTAGACACCAAGAGCAAGTCACAGTAGGGAAAGAGGACACCAGGAACAGTAAACAACACCTGTGGCGTCACGGAGCGACGACCTTTCTGCTCCGCCCATCCTCCACTCCCCATATTCCTCCACCCCCAGATTCTCATCCTCCAAAGTCCAAAATCCCCATTAGGCTGAAGCACTTTTCCCTCCTAAAATCAACAACAACAAGAACAAGTAAAACTATTGTACCCTTGATAGCAGCAACTGCTTTTAAGCTTGAGATACAATGTTTAAAGCTTTTGAGCCCTAATGTAAAGCTCTTGAATATTAATTCGGCCGATTAAGCACCTTTCAGTTCAGATTACAATATGTCAGCTTGCATCATTTAGTTTTCTTCGTAAAGTAAAATGTGTCAGAGAGTCAAACTAGCATACTGAATATAGCATATTGCCGCAAAAAATGTGTATTATTATTATTATAATACACTGGTTGCAGGAGAGCAAAGGAGGTGACTCGGACACCTACACAGACGGCGCCTGCTCTCTTCTGAGGCGGAAGATGTACAAAGCACGACGAGCCAGCTGCCCCGTCCTAGATGTCGCTTCGGTTGTTGGTAGGTCTTCTTCTCCGTGACTGTTAAAAAAATTAGTCAGCAATTGTTTTTTTTTCGTGAATCAAGAGCTGAAGTTTTCCCTACGGTTTTCTCTCTTTCTCTCTCCAAACACACACACACACACACATAGTTTTTTGTTTCTGATTTATGGAGCACATGCACTCTTCGCGTTTTCTCATCTACGAAACTTGTACTTCGTCACTACATGGTTAGATTTTAGATCTGTGCGTGTGCAGGACATCGACTGCGCTCCCGATGGGGAGTGTGTTTATTATTCCTCTTGCTACGTGGACTTTTTTCGACATCTTCTGGATCATCGCGTCAGAATCCTAACTTCTAGATTTGAAAAAGTGTAATAATTTATGATTCATAATTTAAGACAGTGGGTGCATGTTTTTTTCCATTATTGCTTCTCTCTGGTAAACATTAGACCAAGAAACCTATATACCTTTGGAAAAGAAAAAGCATGAAATTTGCAACAACAAAAAGAAATGAAATTTGTCTACCTTTTACTCCGATGGCAGCAGCGATCCAAGAATAATCCCGGTTCGCATGGCGACCATATTTACGGAAAACAAAGTTTCACTTCAAAGTCCTGTCCATATCCACATATGGTTGTTACTTGTCCAAAACACAATGCAAACTATTTCGCCAGCATATTTACACAAGGTGCTGGTCATCTGTGGTCCAGTGACAAAGCCGATAGGTCACAATCCTACACCACAAAGCACGACCCTTGAATGACCCCTGAATATGAAACATGATACTGTTGTGTTTTTGCCGTGCAGTTTTTTCTCTTGCCTGCTGTCAGTTCACATCCTCCAACACCTTCGAAAGTTAGGCTAGGACCTACCCACAGCATGTTCAATTTCCAGAGACATGTCCGGCAGCATTTGGAGTCATTTGCAGCAAAAATAATCGAATAAATACATTAAAATTCACTGTTAGAATCGCCATCGACATATTACTCCCGACTGGAGGCGCGCACAATGTCTCACAGTGGCTCATTTTTGATTTCTAAAAACGCGCAAAATACTCACGCATAAAAACTATCGAAACTTGCAAATGGCGCTCAGAAGCCCACAGAAGAGAAACACACTTTTTGATTGGTTGGCTTTTAACTAGATTGACCAATAGAAGAGCTTTCCATGGGGTACTGTGGCAAAGCCACGTTCGTGGCTTTCCGCATTTTTCAAACACACAATGTGGCGCTTCGCGGGTACATAATCATGGATTCCAGATTTGACGATCCTCTGCCCCACGCAGTTATTATTGTATGTTGTCTTTGAAAAGCGCTTTGAGTCCACCTTAATGATAAGATAAGATAATAATTTATTTGTCCCAGAGGGCAATTTGGTGGCAGCTCGATTAAATTCAACACACACACACACACACGCACACACACACAAAACACACCCACACACACACCAAAAAAACACAACACAAAAACACACAAAACACGCACACAAAACACACACCACACACACAATAACACACAAGACACACGCACACAACACACACATAAAACACACAACACACATTCGTATGCACCAAACAGACTTCCACATTCATGTTTCATTCATTCGCACAGCACCATTCAAAAGTCGCACGGCCGAAACAACGAATGACAGCCGCAGTCTGTTAGTGCTGCATGCAGGTATACAAAATCGGCGGCCCGATGGGAGCTGCACAAACTCTCTCGACAGGACATGGTACGGAAAGGCGTTGTTATAAAAATCACATGATGATGATGATGATGATTTAAAAATTCTCACTGTCAGAGATGGGTTACCTTAACCTTCTGCATTTTAAGGTTCTGACGCAAGCAGCACAAAAAGGGAAGCTATTCTTCAGAAAAGAAACTCTGCCCCGTTGCCATTTGCCTCCCTTGTTACGCGTGCCCCGCCTGTCCTGGGCCGCAGCAGCAGCTCCATTGCGCTTCTTGGCAGGTAGGTGCTGCGTCTAAGATTTCAGCTTAGGATCTTGCATTACTGTTATATGTGCCAAAAGACTAAATAGTGTAGATGCCAGGTCATAAAGGGAATATAGTGGTCAGCTCAACTAATCTCTTTAAAAGAGGTTACTGATCTCAGTCACTAGTTTCATCTCTGAAAAACGTTGTTCTTTATCGGCAAAAGAAACTGACAGCGTCAGTCATCACTGACATTGCAACTTTGAGTAAGCTGGACAAGACAGTATAACAATGTCCTCCTTCTCAATTTTTTGTTTATTTATTATTGACTTTTTAGTATCTCCCTTCACAGAGCTCGCTTCATAATGACTGGCTGCCTAGTTTACCCCAATGGTAGAACTGGTTTTAGTGCTTACATCCACTGCTTAATTAAGTCTGCGATGTCTATTCTCTAATTCTCCTTCATAGATTATCTAGGACTGGTGTACATTTTGACATTCAATGCTCTTTTTGCTTTAACGTCTTCCCGGCTGTACAGGCTCGGTAGTCTGGAGGCGGAGGGGTACAGACGGGCGCTGTTGCAGCAGGAGGACCGGGAGCTGACGGAGATGAAGGTGGCCTCAGAGTGGCGCCGCTACGACCAGATACGCAAGCGCATCGGCCACTTCCTACATGACGTCGACAGCTCCCCGCGCAGAGCCTCGCTCCCAATCCTGCCAGACTCTGCAGTGCAGGAGGGAGAGCTGCAGGACACGTGAGAAACAGCTGGCCACCGTTGTCTTTTTTTTTAAAGTGGGACACAACCTTGTGGGGGGGGGGAGAGGGTCGTCTTTTTTCCATCTGTGCTATCAAGTACAAGAAATCTTGACATTTTTTGTCCCACGCTGTGCGTAGGAATATTGTTTTTCTTTTCTTTTATTGGAAACAAATGTGTTTAAATGACTCTCTCGGTGAAAATCACAGCCCTCGAAGGAAATGTGATTACTTATGAAGATCATAAGATGGTCGGAATGAGGCTACAGTCTGTCGTACTTATGGGAGCAGTAATGCCCGTCTTCTTGGCTAAAGAATCTTTACGCAAGAATGCAAATGGAACGAAAACGTGAATGGTAATAGATACCCAGCTAAAAGTCTTACATACACCTAGGTGGAATTCTTACAGATACCCAGGTAGAAATCTTATATAGGCTTAGTTGCAATTCTTATAGATACCCAGCTCTAAGTTAGATATCCTACTAGTGTCTTCTTGACGCTTAAGATTCGTGTAGATACCCAACTATAAGTCATATACCAAGCTAGAAGTCTTAGAAATATCTAGCTAGAGATGCTTATACACAAATATGTTGCTTTTCACTTGTAGAATGAGTGAGAGAGAAAGTGTGTCTGTGTGTGACTATAGATGTATGCAGACATGTGCCGTAGAACGTGAACTGCGACGTTTTTTATTTTTTAATTATTTTTTTCTCTTAAAATAATAAATAATAATTTTATTTTAACGACAAATATAATAAAATTAGTAAATAAACCTCTTACTCATTGGTTCGTAATAGTGTGGCACCAGGAATCTGTGAACGTTTCAATGGGAGATAATTAATGAACATCACACAAAACGTCCAACACCGTACTTTTAGAGTGCGCTCCCTTTAACCGCAGCTCACCAATTGACTCGTTCAAGGGACCACAATGTTTCACGTATGTTTTCTTCAAGCTGGTGTCGTTGCAGTGGTTGATGATTATGATGAATAAGCGGAAAAGATTATGGCAATCATCATCATCATCTGCACTCATCATCTTGTTTTGTTGTGTAGGGATGTGCTCATTTATTTGTGCGTGCGTGCGCGGGAACAAAAATACACACACACATGCACGCACACAAACACTCGTGCGCTGTCACACACACACACACACACACACACACACACACACACACACACACACACACACAGAGTATCACTAATAAATAGTTAACAGGACAGCTGGAAAATCCGATACAAAACGTACAGAAGCAATCGCACTGTCCCCCTCTCCACAAATGTAAACTTTTTTTTAAATTCTCCTTCACACGATTCATAAGTAGCCGCACGCATTCTGTCAACCACAATCGTCAACTATCATCATCGTCACAAATGATGCTATTCTCACCATGGCCAGTATAATCAAATTACCATTAACATCGCCCCCATCATCGTAATTGTCAACCGTCAAAATGAATTTGAATTTAGAGCAGGCGACGCGAGCATCTCGATTCCCTCGCACACTGACACTCTCCTCTTCCCTATCTATCATAGTCTACCCCTTTTGCATTCAGTTATTCGTTGGTTCTTATTCTTTCTTTCTTTCTTTCTTTCTTTCTTTCTTTCTTTCTTTCTTTCCGTTTGTAATTCCATCCTTCCTTATTCCCTTCTTTCGGTCTCTTTTTTTATATCTTATTTCTCTTTCCCTCCTCTTGTTTCGCCTGCCTCTTTTCCCCTTCCCAACACACACTCTCCTGCCACACACCAACCTCATCAAACCTAAAACCACCCGTTACTCAATTTAGCCACAACTTTCTCATCTACAAACTTTGAGCGCGTGCGGCCCCGAGTTCTGTTTTTGAGCAAACATCGGCCGAGAAAGGACTCGGCACCAATTACAGCTAATGCGGATGCGAGGCAAACAGTGAAGTAGGGCCACTGGCCAACGCCACTAACCTGCCATAATCATAAACGGCCCAAAAAGGAAGCATTCACCTGCCAGAAAACGAGCACTCTAATGCACCAGGAGAAGGACGGTGGAGTTGTCCGCCCATGGCGGGGATCTCGCTCGTCCCTCGGTGCGGGCGAGAGGGGAAAATGGCGGATACAGTTTCAACCTATTTTCCGAACGTGCAAAGCTGTCAATAGGAGCAGTGAGCAACCTACCTCTGTGCAAACCTTATTATGTTCGGAAGACCAAGACGGCGTGTTTAACTATCCCCGGGAAAAGACGGCTAAATGTGAGCCCCGCTGCGGGCATCGTTATGGAAATACTTGCAATTACAACTAAAATGAGGGAGGGGTCAGGTCTGACCCCTCTTACTCTCCGCTTTACCCCCCCCCCCAACCCTTTTACCCACCCATCCACCCTTCAGCTAAAAGATAACCGTGTCAGCTGAGGTGAGCCTTTTTTTTAAGCACATAAGGTTTCGAATCGGGGTGGTGGGTGGAAGAGAAAGGCGGCTTGACACACCTGTTTAAATAGTGACACCGCTGCCTACACGCCACCCGCGGACCCTGCTACTGAACTCGAGTTATTTCCCCTTGTGGTTCTTAAAAAAAATATGTATGAACTTTTATTCTTGTTTGCTTGTTTTTTAGGGGTGGGTGGATGGTAAGTTGTGAAGTATTTAGCGTTAAATTATTGTTTTATGTCGCCGTCACTCCACTTACCTTTCCTGCTCTCTTTTCTCATTTGTCCTATTGATTTATGTTTTACTCTCTCTCTCTTTTTACACGCGAACATACACGCGCACGCACACATAAACAGGCCCCCACCCACCCCCACCAACACACACACACACACACACACATTTCTGCACCTGCACGTCTTCTGGAAGGAACAAAGTAAGAGAAAAACGAACAAACGAAAACCATTTTAATTTCCCATCATTTCAATCTCTGTGATTAAAAAAAAAACAACTAAATGTGACAAAGAAATTGTGAGCATTACACTTAAAATATGTTTTGTTGCTTCGATTGCCGATCACGTGTAATTATTTTTGAGAGCTTTTCGTTATTTCATTTTGGTTTGTAAGTGGAAGCACTCAGCAGCATAAGTGTAGGTTTTCAAATACTCGGTGAAGGAAGAAGATGTGTTCTTGGTGAATAAACGTTGAAAACAGGAGCAGAGAGAGAGTAAGAGAAAAAAACAAAACCCCAGCTTGTGTGGATTCAGTTGTATGGATGTCTTTGCTTGTCGTGACAGGCCCCTGTCAATATCCACTCCTTTCTTGCTCATGCGATTGCTTGCCTGCGGCCTGTTTGCTACTCTGTTTGTCTGCCTGTCAGCCAACTTACCTATCAGTCTGTTCATCTGTCGGAAATCTGCACATACAGAGAGCCCTAGTTCTTAAGCGCTAGCCTCTCTCCTCCCCACCTCTCACAAATCGAACCCATTCCCCCATCTCCTCCACCCCCGTTTACTTTCAATCCTTGTCCTCTATCCGTTCGCTGCGTCACCAGCATTTAAGCTCCAATCGAAACAATAGCGAAACCCGCAGCCGCTAAAGTGAGAGAGCAGCCACACTGTGCACAGTAAATATTATGACAGGTTTCTTTTTTTTTAATTTTAAGTTTTTTTTTTTATTTTTCTCTGTTCTTCTCCTCTACTTCTCCTCTACAAGTCCGATATGCAGTGGACGTTGTATGGCTTGGTGTGAGAAGGTCCCGAGAGTGTACACTGCTCTTTTTTTTTTTTCCTGTTCTTTCTGTCTTTCTTTCGCGTGGGTGGTACGGATACAAATAGCTGGAAGGGCGCGGTAAGCAAACACTCGGTTTTCTGTTGGGTTGTTCCCTATAGCTTGTAATAAGCTGCAAGAGTTTCGGGTAGTTACACAAACTGCGCATGTGTGTGTGTGTGTGTGTGTGTGTGTGTGTGTGTGTGTGTGTGTGCACGCACACGTATGCGTGTACGAGCGGATGCAAATGCGTGCATGAATGCATACTTATTTATTGTTACCTCTGTGTGTGTGTGTGTGTGTGTGTGTGTGTGTGTGTGTGTGTGTGAGCTACCATAAACTGAACCCATCTGATTCCTGTTTCTTGGGAGAACAAAGTTTCCCAAAGAAAAAAAAAATTTTGACAATTTTCCTGAATAAGATTCGCATTCTCGTTAACCATTTTAGCCCCGACATGTGGCTACCTTTTATATTTTGCTGCTGATAAAAATATACATGCTCTCCTGTCTACACCATCACCACAAGCTTATCGACATTTGTTGATTTATTGATGTCAGTCAGCAAAAGCTTCTTATATCCTTCACACACACACACACACACACACACACACACACACACACACACACACACACACACACACACACATATCTTGCATATCTTGTGGTGCGAAGTACATATATGCAAGACTGGGTATTGTGTGTTTCTAGGGAGGGCCGCTAGGGCGGCGGTCCTTTGTCCTCCAGCTCCAGTATCACCCGATGTACGCGCTTCGCACCCTGAAGACTGCTCACCCACCTCCACCTCCATCCACCCGTTACCACCACCTCGTCCCTTCTTTCATTTGGTGCCAACAAAGAAGCGATGCCGACAGATGGTTTCTTCGAATTCTAGATGTGTAAATGCACACAGACATTTCCTCTTAACGGAATTCGTTCCTTTTTTTCCATACCAGACTTCTGGGGAAAGCAAAACGTGTTTACTTAACAAATCGACCGACGCTAGACAACTTCGCTGTTGAGCGTGCTTACACCCGTGAAGATCATCATCATCATCCTCTGAAAGATTCAAGGAAATCCCAAGACCATGACCTGAAATCATATAAACTAAGTCAAATTAAAAGGTTTCAGGTTTTCACATGGGCCTCCACTTCAAAATAAACTAAAAGGCTCAACAAGGGGCTTGAAATTCAGTTAAATTAAGCTAAAAGTCTCAAAAGCCCAAGACACTTTAGACATCAGAATGACTTTGGCTTTAACTCCCTTTGTATGTTCAGGTTGACAATCTCCGCCAGTTATAAAATCAGCAACGGTGGACGGAAATCAAAAGTGTTAAACCACATTAACTTTACAATACCTCGATATCTCGGACTAGATCACAGAAGCGATTGAGTGCTCCTTTTGAGTTGTGAATTATGTTTGAAAAAGAGATAAATTCCTGAGTGGAGAAAACATAATATGTCTGCTATGCTAACCGCTGATTGTTTGTCATGGAAAGAATGAGAATGTAAGGGAAGTGTCAAAAGAAACGCTCATTGAGTGATCTTTCCGTCTGAGCCTGCTTCAGAAGTGTCGGCGATCATAGCTAACTCCGGTTTGGTTCTTAAATTCAAAAAGAGAGGAAGTGAGATAGAGAAGGGTGCGTAAGTCGCAAACTAGGTTCAGGATGAAAGGTTCCAACAACGTCGTATGAGAACCTGTCAACTACTAGTCCATCCTTGCATCTTTGGAAAGATGGCTCCCAAGTACTTG
Source organism: Marisa cornuarietis (assembly GCA_004794655.1). Lineage (NCBI taxonomy): Eukaryota > Metazoa > Mollusca > Gastropoda > Architaenioglossa > Ampullariidae > Marisa > Marisa cornuarietis. The sequence continues at coordinate 1,114,836 of SMMW01000616.1, forward strand.
AAGCTGTTAACCTTCTCGAGCTGTTCTCCGTTCGTGTAGTCTCTGTCTTGCTGTCACCGTTAACTATTCCTTTGTTCTTGTCAGTGCTGGTCTCCACTCTAATGCATTAGTACTATCTCTTGATAGTGTCTTTCGATTTGTGGTTGTTGCTGGCGGTCATAAGATCAATGTCGTCTGTAAACTGTCCGTTGTCTTTGGGTCCTCCAGCAATGAAAAGTGGTGTGTGATGGTCATGAAGGGTTCGCATAATGTCCTGAATATTTATGCTTAAGTGTGCAGGCGATTAAAAAAAACACCTGACGGACAACCACTTGGTTACTGAATAGTACGGAACTCTGGGACAGCAATTTGATGACTTGATTGAAGTGCTCTTCGAAGATGAATTTCGCATAACTTACCCGTAGTAAAATATGAAATCATATTTAAATGTGTAAATAAAAACTAGCCTTAATATCAGACCTATGTAAATTATTTTCAATAATAATAATTTGAGCTAAATAAAGTACCAGTAGGCAAACTAGAGTTCATAGCCCTACACTCCTGTGTCTGTGGAGGACGTAACGCCCGTGAGAGCAGCCATCTTCCACGCCTTGATATTGGTTTGAGGAAAATTAAGCAAATTGAGCAAAGTAATTTAGATCACCGTTCGACAAGAACCCCGTCCGTGGTTAATTAACTTTTTCATTTGACTGCTTGAATCGGGTTCAGACCGGGAAGGCACGTTCGCACCTAAAGGGAAGCGACTGGCGACGATTCAAGGACCAAAGTTGTTGCCCACAGGGAAGACAAAGGCGGCGCTGTAACCTACAGGCAGTGCTTACAGTTAGCAAGTATTTGCGTGGCAAAAGCACTTCGAGCGAGGAGCAGAACGCCCAAGCAACAGGCGAAATCCAAATAATAAAAATAAATAAGAAAAAGTAGGTGAAGAGGTTCGCACTAAACTGATGCTCCAGACCGGGAGAAATCGTTTGGATTTTGTGCAGACCACACTGCATCGGTGCAACGCCCCTTTGATCGTTGAGCGTCCTTTACTGTCGATGTTCATATAAAAACACGAGCGAAACGAGGGCCTCGATGTTCTCTTTGCCTGACGCAGAAGACAGGTATTGGCCCCATCTGGGTAATGAAGGGACTCTTCCTTTAAAATGGGCTTCTCTCTCACCCTCTTCCTCCCTTCTTTTAGTATACAAAGATTTTAAAAGATCCATAATACCTATTAATTCTATTTAAGTTTTGCTTGCTTTTGCCAGCATATCTGATTTGTAGCTGTTATCAGTCTAGCAATGAATGTGGATGCTAGCGATGTATACTTATTTTAGTATGGCTTCGGGTGTGTATGGATGAATCAAGGTGTTGGGTACGTGAATGAAATAACGAAATTAAAGGAAAGACTAAATAATTATTCTAATAAATGGAGTGATAATCTGATTAATGGTGATTGTTTACGCATGCTTTGTACTTGAAAGTATTAGTGTTCCTATCTATTTATGGCATTATAATAATATTATTATTATTATCTTAGGAGGAGGACGCAAAGGAATTACTCCACTGTCTATGCTGAAAAATCTTTACAAATTTCTAAATGTCCTAAAATGTGACACAGAAAAAAGAAGTCTTGTTGTTTGTATATCAGACGACAGATTCAGCGAAGAACAAAAAAAACAACAACAACAACAACAACAAAAACTGTATTGTATGAAAATGACAAACACTTTGTCGCTCCAGGAGCATTTAGGTTCAAAGGACGGCAGATCCGTACGACCAACGGCTGACATGTTATTACACCGTGTCCGCTCTCTGTCCCGCCCCCTACCTGAGAATAAAGCTCGTGGACAGGTATCGAGACAATACTTCGGCCCTGCCATAACATTTACAGTCCACTCACGCCCTTCAACTGTCAGGTTCTCCCTGACTCAAGCCTTCTCGGGGCGACCGGAGAGTTTCTTTTTCCTACCCAGTTGGGCGTTTAGACGATAAATATATATTTTTAGATTAGTTTTAATACTGGTGCTTTTTAATTCTTTGAAACCACTGTAGCCCAGCAATTAAAGCGAGTTATTGTTTTTTTGTTTTGAAGCCAGGGGTTCGATTCTCGTAACAGCTGATTTTTTTAATACACGTCTAGGATTTTTTTGGTTTTGTTTCTTTCTGGTTATCTTTTTACTTTGTTTTTAAATTTCAGCTCACTTGATCGGGAAGTAAACAATAGGCTTAATGTATAAGTTATAGTTTGGGTTAGGATTAGTTAGGGTTACCTAAGGTTAGAGCTTCGGTTAGAGTCCACGTTTTGGGGCTGATCCAGTATGTATTCACGAAATCAATGTGACTGTGAGAGTATGTACATTTGTCTCACAAATTGGTGGGAAAAATAATGTCCCTGGGTGACGTGCCCTTGTGTCCGTTGTGGTCTGAAAAATCCTAGCTGTAGTATGTATGCTTAGCAAGTTTTAAATTATAAATAGTATAGTTTGATATTGTAAATAGTATAAAATGTAATATTGCCGCAAGCGTGCAGAGACTAAAAGGAGTGACACAGAGACAGAACAGGTGAGGCGTACTAACCGAGCAGCGACACCAGACTTGGTCAAAGGTTCGTCTCTATGTGTCCCAGCATCCCTAAAAAAGACCTGCAGGTAACGTTCAAGCAAAATTGCCCACGTGGTGAGCCGCAAAAATCAGGTTGCCATGTTCATAACCAGCAGGTAACCAGGCAAGCCTTGGAGGTTCAAAGGCATGAGCTATGGCTACCCCGAAGAAAGAGGTGTTTGCCCACAGAGACTGCTTGCCATTAAGCTGAACAATTGTCGAATAGTCACTAAAAATACAAAAATATAAATATGCGTGTGAAGTCAGGGTCAAACCTTGTTTTGTAAAGTAAGCCATAACATTGCGTACACTGGCCTCTGATACTGTACTGCATTTATACATTATGCGAAAATCCATCGGAAATTAGAAAAAAAGCTAAATTTTTTTTCTCTCCATCACTATTAGCGTGCTAAACAAGATCTTCCTCCTCCTCCTCTTTGAGGATGCAATATTAAACATAACTTTAGTGAATGTGAAATAATAATAAAAAGAATTCAGTGAGCTTAGCTCTCCCCACCTGTAGCTCAGAGAAAAATAGGAAGGAGCATCAACTTATTAGCTCCAATCTTCTTACTTCATCGGCCTCCACGCCGCCAAACAAGCGTGTCCTCACTCCGATACGAGTGTACTCGCCGCAGGTGTTTGTCCCCCTCCCGTCCCTCCTCCGTCGGGGCTGGGAGGGCCCTAGTCGTGGAAGGGTGGAGGGCAATGGAGGATCAGTTGGCGAGTTGGACAATGCTACACGTACGTGGAGCGCTTACAAATTAATCGGGTGTTTGCTCGCTCGGATTAAGGAGCTCAAAATGGGCTCTCCTTGCATTGCAGTTCTTGTTTTACCAGGTGAAAGTGGGATTGGAAAGTACCGCCGCGATTGCGCTGCCGCGAGGCCCGGCACTACCGTAGCCGGCACGTGTATTGTCGTCTGCCGAGGGTGCAGTCAAACGGGGCCGGGGGTGGAGGTTGGGGTTGGGGATGGGGAGAACGTTTCCTGGGCCTCGTCTTACCCTCTGTCTTCTTCCCTCACCTACACCCATTCACCTACCCCTAACCGCGTCCCCAGCCATCATGACCATAGCTCTACTGCTGACCTTAGTAGTGACAACAAGATATACACAATAAGATGTAGACAATAAGATGTAGACAATAAGGTGTAGCCAACTGCTGGCTTTGCTAACGGCTGCGTATTTTCACAAGCTTGGTGTTCTTATGTTATAGGTAAGAGAGGATCATTTGATTGCCCAGCTCCTCTGTATATGACGATTTTCGCACTGCACTTAACACAAATTTATTAGTGGGTTATCCCCCATCCCCATACCCATCCCCCTTTCTCTCTCTTCTCTCTCTCTCTGTCTCTTTTTCTTCTTCGACAGCATGAGATACTATATTTGTCTTTCAAGCTAATCAGTCTGTTTCTATTCATCTTGCAGGCAGTTGTCGTAATCCTGTAGCGTCTCAAAGCATAGAAACTTGGAAGACTGACAGCTTGTTTGTTTGTGTTTTGTTTACTGTTTGGAAGTTTTGCTTTAGTCAGAAGACGCGCCTGTTTACAAAGGGGCTGGACTGCGGGTGGATTTGAACTGTTCGTATGTTTATGGAAGTTTGGTGGATCATGCCTTTCTCCTCCGCTTAGCCGTCTGTTCATCAGTTTTATTTATTGACATTTGGTATCAGTCCTACCATTAGTCATTTTGAAACATTGAAACGCATACACGCACGCTACTTCTGCAAGGGTCAATCTTTAAAGCAAGACTGTCAATTACGTCATTTCCTGTCATGTGACAGTGTTGAATGAAGCTCCATCGCATCCAGCACACAGAGAGGGACACAGGTGGTACAGCAGCTGTCAAGGTGCTGACAGAACTCACAGAGGGCGGGTTGCTTTAAGTGATCGTGAACTCGCCTGGCAAAGTCACAGAAGAGTATCAGTGTCCCACTTACCTACGTGGTCAGGTGACCTCTTACATTTACCATCGCCTCGTTAGACGACTCTTCGGAGGCATGTGATGGTGATGCCAATGGAAATATTTTCTTCCTTTTCCAGAAATTTTTGCTATTGACATTAATTCAGTAAGCGAGTTCTGAATCGAATATACATATACTGCGAATTATGAAATGAAACCGAGTGTTTAGGTTTCTCTCTCTCTCTCTGTCTTCTCTCTCTCTCTCTATCTCTTCTAATATCTTCTAATCTCACAAACAATGGTTTTCTAAAGACTTTCTCAAATGTGTCTACGGCCTTCACTCTGCAGTGATCTCTCTTTGCTTTACGTCACACTGCTCAGTGTTCCTGCGGTTATCTTCACTCTGTGCTTTCATGCAATAATAATAATAATACAGCGTTAGACTGCACCAGGTGCTGGCTTATTGAAAATTACTTACCAGCAGTTATTACCTTGAAAATACTTATTTTTACAGCAGTAATTCCTGTAATTATTAGTATTATTAAAGATGATTCTCTCTCAATAATGTCTGCTTTGGTTTCTCTCCACCCCGAAGCAAAGTCACACCTTTAACTGCTTACCGCACGGCAGGGCAACGCTGATTTATGTCAGTGAGCAGTTGGGGCACAGTCACAAGGGTTAATTCAGGGGGAACGTCCAGCTCGCGATATCATTTGGTGTTGCACAGCCACAGACGGAACTCAAACTTCAATAAATGTGATGAATCTGTGTGGCTCACTAATGATGATATAAATATCCAAATGGCCCAGACGACGACGACGACGACGACGGACAAGGCTTAACCGTGTGGACGTAATAATGCTTCCTTTTTTTTCTTTTTGTCTTTTTGTTTGGCTCCTTTTGTAGTCTTAGACGACGATTATCTGTACATGACTGAGGCTAAACCAGACCAGGGGTTGGTAGCACAGCTCATCTGAATCTGAATCACAACTACACAAAACATCACCACTCTCAAGTTTCCTCCTGGGGTAGAGAGCTGCCGCGAACAGAAGCCATGAAAAACGTATGACTGTGTGCTGCTTTTCTCTGTCCCTCCACTCTTTGCTTCGGGTAACTGCGAAAGTATTAATTATGAACTTCTATTCTGTGAACGTTAATGTTTTAATAAAGTGTATTCTGTAAATATTTAGTATTTATAATATACTTCCATTCGGAAACTGTTAAAATATTAATAACATACTTTTATTTGATGAGTGTGAAAGTGTTTAAATATATTTTTATATATAAATATATCTGTCCAAGGATTAATAATATAAAAATGCGAAAATGTTAGTCTTATAGTTGGCGATAGCTGGACACTCCCCAAAATAAATCTGATAAACCGGGTATATAAGAAATTCAGCTACTACAAAGCCACATCTAGAAGAACCTTCTTTGTAAAAATAATTTAGAAAATAAAAGAAAGAGCTTTGAAAACATGAAACAATATACATGCAGTCGACGAAAAGATTTTAAGGTGGTAGTGGCAGCGGTTGTTTAGGAAATCGGCCAACACTCAGACACTTTGTTGTAGAGTCATCTGTGTGGTATGTGCTCGCCACGTCATCACCAAGATATGCTTTCGATAAGCTCTTTGTCGAATGTAACTGCTTGCATGAACTTTCTTTTCACAGTTTGGTCGAGGGCTCCTGATTACGTGTACGACACACACCCAACCCCACCACACCCCACCCACCCCACCCTACCCATCTGCCGGCCTATCACGCCATAAAGGAAGAACCCAGAGAGTTCGTGGAACCAAAACGGATCCTCGTTGGTGGAACCCAATCCATTCAACTGTTCCCGACAACCGCACTACCTTTCTTTTTCTTTCGGTTCGTTTTTCGTTCATTTCACCCCATGCGTATCGGCTCATCGTGATTTTAACGGTGATGACAAAGAAAGTGATGACTGACTTTTACACATAGTCTTCGTATGTGTAAGCATAATAGGTAGCTACAGGTAAAGGAGACGTTCTGTGAGTGGGTGAGAGAGATCGCTTGCTCCAGGTGAGCAGTCAAGCGTGCCCTACAGCGGGCCCAGTAAGTTACTCCAGATAGCTATCTGCTACGTGGAACTTTTTTTTTTTTTAACGACCGCCACGAAACGTGAAAAAGGTCTGACAGTTGCTGATGGAGAGACGATAAGTGGAGAAATAAAGTGGGGTGTGTGACCACACAGACGCGTGCGTGTGTGTTTGTTTGTGTGTATGTGTGTGCGTGCGTGCGTGTATGTGTGTGTGTGGGGTGGTGGAATTTGTTTTTATATTATGCGTTGTCGTGTGTGTATATTTCATTAGGTAGTTCGTAGGGAGGAAGAGTGTCGTCGTGTGTGTATTTTACTTAATTTTTAACGTGATGTGTGTGTTTGTAAGAGTGAGAGGGGGAGGGGGCAAGAGTGTGTGTGTGTGTGTGTGTGTGTGTGTGTGTGTGTGTGTGTGTGTGTGTGTGTGTGATCAATCCATACCTGTCACTGGCATTCCCTTTATTGTCCTCCATAATATTTGAGGTCATTTATAGCTACAGTTCCAAAACAACACACACCCACAGACTCTTCTAGACTAATCGGCCGAGGCCACGTTATGTAAACCGTCACGGACCACACACAGAGCACCCACCGAAACAGACTGTTTTCAACCCGGGGTAGCGGGGTCATGCGGCTTGACTCGACCATGGCATGTCGGGAAAACTCTTTTGATCCACACACCTGTTGCAGCCAACAATTACACCTGATTACGTCACTGATGAGCGGTACAGGGCTGATAGCAGTCAGTCAGTCGACCCTTGACCGGCACCGGTCGCTGAGGGGACCTCATGGATAGACGAGGCAGCAACCACAGACGGTACTGTACAAGAAATCCCTTCACCCTTGTGTGTGTGTGTGTGTGTGTGTGTGTGTGTGTGTGTGTGTGTGTGTGTGTGTGTGTTACTTTAGTTTAATTGATCGATTTAATCAGTTATTGATTTCAATTATTGACTGATGTTTTTTTCACTGATTGATTTATTTTCTGTCATCGTCGTCGTCGCCGCCGCCATCATCGCTCCTGCTGCTACTGTTGTTCTCTCCGTTTGCCTGTCTTTGTGTTTCTTTTACAATCTACATTTCGTATTTTTTAAGTCATTTTATCATGTTTCAGTGCCTACTTTTTAACTTTCCTTTCTTTTCTTCCTTCTTTTGATGTTTACTTCTCTCTTTTTTTGTTTTCTTGTTGTTTGTTGTAGTTGTGCAATGAACTCTCTTCGTCTCGGCATGTGTGTTGGATCGGGAGGTGGCTGTCTGGTCGACCTGCTCCTTCATCTCCTCACTCTTCTCTTCCCCTCCCCCCAGCCATACTCTTAGCCTTTCCATCCCTCCTTCATTCTTTGGCCTGTTTTGTTTGTTTTTGCCGCATGGAATACTCCAGTGTGCAATATGCCTTATATATCGCATCATGGCATTTCATGTCGCTGTACTCACTTGTCGGAAGCTGTCAAAAGTATGTTGGCGGAGACGAGGATGACCGCGAGGTGACGCAACTGACAGCGCCCCCTAGGTGCCGCCAGTGGATGGAGGCTCAGGCTAGGTTTTCGCCATGGTTTTCCTGGATCGCCTCACCCCTCGTTTTCTACAGCCCACAAGGATCCTTTTCAGGGGAGACAAGCGGTAGAACGGGGAGATAACCACGGGCGAGTCACTCTTTTGTGGTGGCTTGTGATTCGCTGACGCCAGGAGATAGAGGGCACCCGGGGTGGTGTGAGCCCTGCCAGTCGGACCTCCTGTAGTTGATGCTGACGTCCCTAGGTAATTGAAAAAAAAATCACTGGTTCCACCTCCTTCTCTCTTTTTTTCTCTCTCGTTCTATTTGACCAAATAATAATGGCGGGTGGTTATATGTCATTTATCTGCTGACTGGCTTGCCTGGCTGGCTTTAAATACTTAAATATTGTTGTAACTGATCATGTACCCTTTGTCAAAAGGCATTTTCCGAGCACAATAAAAAAAGTCGAAGTCGAAGTCTCTCCATTTTTCTCTCTTTCTTCTGTCCATCATCCACCCGTTCGTGTGTGTGCAAGTGTGTAACATTACCCTATTCGCTATTACGATGTTTAATGAACAGCTATAACCCGTGACCATCCACAACTCTATTACTTTCTGCACTTTCACCTCTCCTTATTCTCTCTCTCTCTTATTTCTTTCTCTTTCTCTCTCTCTCTCTCTATGCCATGACAGGCAACACTGACACCACATCAATTTAGCATTGTCGGCAAATGTCGAAAGATTAGCTTGAATTGAAAATAAAGAAACGCTTTTTACATCAAATACATCATCAAGCTTCACAATCTTTCTAATTACATACATGCATTTCTAATCAAGGCATTGCCTTATCTTGTAGTCTAGTGGCTAGTGTCAGGCAACAAATCCGAAAGAGAGAAAAAGAATGTTAAAACAAATCTTCGAGGATTCCCCCATCACATCAGCCTCCTCTTGAGACAAACTGAAACCAGACTCACGTGGACAGACTTTTCATCTTACTAGAAACTGCAATCATATCAACGTATCTTATTACCCACGAAATCCTTTGTGTTTCCATGAGGGTTTGTTTTGTGTTTTTTAATTGAAGGATTTTCGATACCTTGTAAGGGGGAAGAAACTATATCAAGAAACTTTGTGGTGCGACTTTCATAATCATACAGAACGGTAACCAGAGAGCATTCCCCGAGCGCTTTCATTAACACTATTTACATAAACATCTGCCGCTTGTGGTCCCCCCCAGAGGACGGAAGAGAGCTGTGGAGCTGGGGCCTGGGCAGGGCTAACCACTTGGCGCACACAGCTATCGGTTTACAGTCCCGCCGGCGGGCGTAAGCCGGGTAAGTCTTCTGATTAATCCGGAGGATCTGTCGCCGTTTGACTACACTCTACCCAGTGTCAAGCCGCCACTAGGGCTTTCTCATTCACCCCCGGACACAGCAACCTGGCGAACTCGTACTGACACCAAGCTCTTCGGGATCGACTGTTTTCCCCCACCCCTTCAAAAAAAAAAAAAAAAAAAAAAAAACTCTTCGGTTAAAGGGGTTATCAAGACAGATTACGCTTCACTTCACTAGGGACCCCCCCCCTTTACCACCTTCCATTTTTTTGTCCAGTTATTATTTTTTTAATCACTAAATTGAAGTGACAAGTACTTCGCAAACAAAACTGACTTTTTCTGCATGATGGGATGGTAACTACAGGGGGAGAAGATCTGGTTTCATCGCAAAAGTCGGAGGGAAGCTGAGGAAAGACTGAAGGTCTGTGTTTAGTTTTTTTTTCTTTCTAGCGGCATTGTCGCGGAGTTTGAACCGCTTTTGAAGAAATAATTTCACGAACAAACTATCCGAATCGAGGACTTCATCGACGTTGCTTATCTAATTACACATCGGCGCCGACCACAGACGCGTTCATGCATGCGCATCAGCGACATTCTCGGTACAATGAACATGGCCATGAGCGCCGCCTGGTGGCGGTAGTCTTAGATGAGTATTTTCCCCTTGATGCTCGAGGTTCTTTTCTTTTCTGCCTTTTTTCCCCCCCTCTTTCTTTCTTTCTTCCGTTTGTCAAAACCTCTCTGCATGTTTGTCGTGTCGAATGTAAGATGTGACTTGGCGATACAATTTCTTTGTTAAAGAAAATGAAGAACATGGGTGGCTTGGTCTCAGGCCTCGGATTGAGTGCCAATGTAATTAAAGCCGTACAGAAATCACAGCTGTGATAGTGTATGTGTGTGTGTGCACGCGTGTGTGTGAACGTGTGTTTCATACAAAAGCAGGCGTGCGTCAAGGGTACCTGCTATCACCTGCACTGTTCAACATGTTCTTAGAAAACAGAATGCGAGAACCCCTTCGTGATTATCCCACTTAGAGGAAGGCCTCATCCAAGTCTTCGAAGTGCTGTATAATAGCTCAACGAGCCCAATATTGTTGGATAAATTAATACATAGTAGCTCACCTTCGAACGACTGTAAGCATAGTCAAGGTGCACCCTGTCACTTGTGCTGTTCAAAATATTTTTGGAGATCATCATGCCTGAAACCCTCCACGACCATAACTCATCCATTTTCATCAGTGGAAAGCAGATTTGCAGCCCACACTTTGCAGACGACAGAGATCTCAAAGCAGGCACCAACGGAAAATTGCAAGGCCTTACCAACAGACTGGAGCAAATGCAAAGCAGACCATCACTTACAAGAGCAAAAGTTATGGTCACTGGAAACGGCAAAGCAGAGATTTACACGAACACAGTGCGGTTCGAAGGGGCGAATAGCTTTAAATACTTGGAAGCCACCCTCTCCAAGGATGGCAGCTCCATGACAGGCCTCTATTTCAGGATCGGGACAGTAACAGTTTGGCAGGATCTGGCGCAGTCATAACATCAGGTTTACTACGAACTACAATCCATACAAGTCCTCCGAGGTACCAATCATCCTTTACAGATGTAAAAGGTGGACTCTGCTTGTCTATACCTAAAGAAGAATCCAGGCATTCGAGAACAAGACCTGAGGAGGCTGCTCCAGATCTCATACAAAGAACATAAATCCAATGACTGTGTACAAAGCACGGTCGCCACAAGCGCAGGACACTAGGAACCGCTACTCGCAACAGTCAAGCGGAAGCTGGTCCGGTTCAGCCATGTGACCGACACAACATTCTGTTGGAGACTGTCTTTCAAAGTATCTGAGAAGGACGTCGATGAAGAGATTTCCAAAGGAAGAACTGGTCTACAAATGTGGACCGTTTGTCCCAAGCACGATTTGCTCACCATCCCTCAAGACAGGCCTGAGTGGCGGGGCTTGGCAGCTGCCCCCTGTATCCATGTTTCCAACGACCGGTATCAGTCAATGTATGTATGTATGGGAAAACATTTTGCATACTTGAAGATAATATTAAAAGGGGAAAATTAATATAATTTAGGGAGAAACTGCGAGGCAACTGGTTATGTCTTCCTAGGTGTTGCGCAAGAGTTCCTGGTGGTTTGTAATTTGTTTTCTACAGCCAGGGGAGAACACTCCTAATTTAATGTAATGTCATCTGCAGCAAAGATTTTTGACGATTTGTGTTGTCGAAGACATTAGTTTGCCAAGAAAACATCGGGGAAAGATGAAACATTCAAAAAAGCATGTTGCACTACAATTTTACGTTAGACTGCAACGGAGGTCTCTGCTTGACGTCACAGTGTCTGCTTCCTTTTGGTTTTCTGCTCTTATTCGCTCACTCATTTCTTTATTCATCCATCAATCTGTCAGTCTGTCCATCTGTCCGTCTGTCCGTCTACCGAACACTAAATCGTGAAACATACAGTGTGCTGACATTGGTGGTACATGTTTTGCTGACACCCTGATGACATCAGGGGAGATAATTAACGTGAGAAAACATAATGCGAGGGGACGACAAAAAAAGACAGAAAACAGACAGAAAAAAATGAAAGAAAGAAAAATGAGAGAAAGAAAGCAGCACGGATAGAGAGATCCAGACAACAAAACAAGAATAAAAAAAAAAATACAAAAATAAACTAAGCAACGTATTGCACCTGCACTCAGTTCAATCTCCTCTGGTTTTTGAGGCAATTAAACAACGACACCACCATCAACAACAACAACCACTATAGCCGCAACAATGACCACAGGCAAAAAAAACTTGCTGGAGTAAATCGTTCCTTAAGCCCTCGCCAAAGAGGTACGTGATGTACGCAGCTTAACGACTACAACCCATGTCCTTACTCCGGATTTCGTCCCCTGCATGTTCACTCGGAGAGAAAACGAGCAAGCTACCTTAAAACCATGATCACCTTTTTCCTATTTTTTAACTTCCCTCCTTTTTCATTTTCTGTGATCGAGGTTGTGTAGTGTTTGACAAAAAGCATGAATGGGTGTGGGATGTCGAAGCACCCGGTGAGAATGGAAGGATGGGGGAGAGGTGGGTTTGGGTGGATGTAGCGACAGAGCCTCCTGTGGAGGGTGGGGATGGGCAGCAAGTTAGGACACCGCTGGTTTTGCTGGCTTCGTTTTGGTTTGGGAAGAGGAGACTGTCGAGACATTCTTGAAAGAACGAAAGAAAAAAAAAGATGTGCAGCAGACAAATTCATTGGAGTGATGATCAAACTGCGCGGCTGTCGGCTCGGTCAGCTGGTCCGTTTGAACAGGTGGCCCGGCCAAACAGATTGTCACAGCTCTCTCTCTCTCTCTCTTTCCTGCACCCCAGCCCCTCACCCCCAGTGGATGGCTTGCCGCTCCCTTGCACCCACACTCTGGCAGGCGCTACTGGCTGCAAGGGGGTAAAGGGTTTGGGGGGGGGAGAGAAGGGAGCTAAGAACGAGGGACGCAGAGCGAGCGGCTTACAGTCGGCAAACAGACAGGGGCGCTAACTTGCTAACGTGCCTTCCTTTCCTTGCTTCCCATCCGTCCACCATCTCCCCTGCCCCCACCACGACAGTCTGGCAGAGAGAGAAAGTAAAAAAGAGATAAAGGGGAAGGGGGAGAGGTATGAAGTAAAATGGAAAGAAGACAAACTATTGCTAGGTAAATTTTGTTGTTGCTACAAAATGGACACACTACCCTACAATATCACTAATATTTCACCGAGACAAATGTATACATCGAGGCTGAGGGACGGACGGAGAGAGAGAGAGAGGTGGGGGAACGAGGTAGAGTGAAGGGATAGGGAAGGAGAGAAGTTTTTTTTTGGGGGGGATAGCGGGAGACAGAGACAGATTAGTCGGTGTCGCCTCCTGGGAAAAAAGTCATTTCAAATGAAAGCTGCGCTGGTGATGGCGTCGGAGTCATTGAAAGATCGAGTCATGGTGAGACTGCCTATCTGCAGAAAGAAAGTTAAGGGGCGGGGGGGGGTCCATGGATCTGTCGAGAAGGCGGTCAGGGCGTGGAAGCAGCCCAGGTGGGTGCTGGTGGGGGTGAAGAATGTGTATGTCGGGGAGTGGGGGTGACAAAAAGAGAGATGGGGGGGGGGGAGTGAGAAGTGGCAGAAGCGCATTCCGGAGAGCAGGACGCACGCACTGGCACGCTTGCCAACCCGCCCCCTGTTCATGCCGGTAGTCGTGAAGTTTGCTCGCAGTCAAGGCTACTCCTATACCTCGCTTCTCCCGTGAGGAGTGCAGGTGAGTGGCGGGTCAGTGCAGGCGACTCAGGGAGGACACATTCCGTGGAAACATCGGGTCGCACAGGTGGTCAGCCTCCCTCCCTCCCTTCACGGCTGGGTCCTGGGTCGTGCGCCTCGCACTGGTCTTCGAACTGCGTGTCTGAGATGGCTTCTCGTGTAGGTCCCAAAAATGTGTCTTCGGGTGGTCCATACCGCATCTTGGGTTAGTCCACGAAGTGCATGTCTTTGATGGCTTCTTAAAACGTGTCATGTTGGCCTTCCGGCAATCTTTAACATTCCGGTCACCTCATAAACTGAGAATCAAGGATTTCTCGTGTCGAAACTTTGAAACTTCTCGTGTAGGTCCAAAACGTTTCTCGGATGGTCCAAAGTAGTTCTTGTATTTTTAGTCCATGTATTATGTTTCCATAATTGCTTCTCATGGTGGTTAAAAAGTAAGAAAATCTGAAAATCTCTAATGCTTCTTGTGTTAACATGTAAACTGTGGATCAAGGTTTTCTTGTGGCGTCCTTTGAAACTTTGAAACTTTTGATGTTGGTTCAAAAAGTGTCCTCTCGCGGGGCCATAATACTTGTGTTAGTCCACAAATTGTGTATGTAAGACTGCTTTTTGAAACTTCTCGAGCTAGTCCACAAATGTCATTTGATCGATAGATCTTGTGTTAGTCCACGATTGTGTGCATGTGCTTAATTCTTGAGACTTTTTGTATTGTTCTTAAGATTGTCTTCTCTTGGTCCGTAGTACGACTTGAGCAAGTCCATGAACTGTGCATCTGAGATTGCTTTACTAAACTTCTCGTTCTGCTCCACAAACACCTTTTGTTGGTCCATGATAATTTTTGTGATCGCCGACAAACAGAAGGGGCCACAAATTTTGTTTTTTTTCTTTTCCTTTAGGCTGTTCATCCTGTTTCTTCACGGTTTCTCTTGTTCAAAAATACTATTTCTTATGAGTCCACAAATGTGTCTGATACTACTTCTAGACACTTCTCTTGTTGGTCCTATCCACAAAAGTCATAAGTGATGAATGACTGCAACATCTGAGCTGCTGTCGCGGCAAAGGACCACTTGATACTGCGCAAAGAAATCTGATATATTTTATACGCCATATTTAAGAAGAGAAATGGGTTTGGCATTCATTTGAAGTAGTTTTTTTTATTTTGTAAATTATTCCAAAATAACATTTCTGAAGATTTGTTTACATCTAGATTTAGTGGTTTCGAATGGCTATAATCAGTAAAATGAGTTACAGAAGCTGCTGTAAAGAAAATCCTTCCGTTCCAATGAATATTTGTTGTTTACGGACTTCTCGTGCGTTGGTATCGCAGTGAAGCTATGCACCTAACCAGAACACTTCAACAACCACAAACACTCTAGTCAGCTGAAGATTGCGAATTAAACTTGTTTATCCAAAATTAGACATTGTGTCGCGTCGAGCCACGTGACCTCGCCTGGGCCCGTAGTTATGAAGCGAGTGTAAGTCGTTGACTTGGAACGACATGGAGAACTCAA